>JACEIK010000568.1:73126-89031 GCA_018107945.1 Datura stramonium | reverse complement strand
ATGTAAAGTCTTAACTAACTGTTAGTTACGTCACATCTTACTACGAATGCTACAGGAAAAAAAATTTATGGCTAAAGTGTTTAGCCACGGGGTTTTTCATATTTATCTACAACCTATTTTATAGCTATATATGCATTATGTTGTAGTGCGCGGCCAGCCTTGTCTTGACATGTCCACTTGTCTTATTTTTCAATTCAATCCGAACTCCATTCCTTCATTTCAACCATCATTATTTAGTCTCTCACATGCATTTTACACCTACAAAATAAGGACTAATCATGTTGGTTAGTTTAGGCTTATAAATATACATAATCACGTGGGTATAATTAATTAAATTGACAAACTTGACTAAATTAAATTATAAAATAGCACTTAGGCATGTAATTATGCCCAAGATCAAAAGGAAAAGCTTAGTCCACGGTATGTCGGTCCTTACAGGATTCTGAGGTGTGTGGCAATGTGGCTTATGAGTTGGAGTTGTCAGCAGAGTTAGCTTCGGTACATCCAGTTTCACATGTGTCCTTGCTGAAAAAGTACATTGGTGATCCAGCTCTAGTTATTACTATAGAGATCATTGGTGTGAAGGACAACCTTACCTATGAGGATATTCTAGTTGAGATCCTTGATCGTCAAGTTCTCAAGTTGAGGAACAAGGAGGTAGCTTCAATGAAGGTTTTGTGGAGAAATTGGCTAGTTGAGGGAGCCATATGGGAAACCGAAGCAGATATGATAGCTAAATACCCGCATCTTTTCCCTTCCAGTTCAGTTCCAGCTTGAGGTACTAGTTTCCTCCTCGGTATGTTAATTAGTTTCATGTCTCTCAGTTACTCTTATGTTTCAGCATGCATGTATATTTCATGAATTCAGTTAAGTCATGTATCTCAATTCGAAATCAGTCACTCTATCAACTTTCAAATTTGAGATTGTAGATCTTTCCCTATCTTTTTTGCTTACTTAGTATCTATTCGAGGACAAATGTTTCCGAGAGAGATAATGTAACACCCCAAAAGTTCCTAAGATCGTATCCGAGACTTTAAGCAGAGAACTACCAGGAGTTGGCACCGGGCCACAAAACGACCCTTAGGACAGGTGGTTGGTAGAACCTATAAGTTATTGGTTGGGCTTGTTGGATTAGGATCAGAAAGTGGTTCAGAGAAAACTCATGTAGCAACAAAGCAAGGAATGACTTGTTGGTAGGACCAACGGTCCGTTGGTTGTGTCGTGGGTTTCATCTGGCAGATTTTTTAATACGATTTCCTAAGGGTGTTATCGTAACTTTCTAAGATTTTGACTCCTAACCTTGTTCGTTTGAGACTTCCTAAAGGGTGAATTAAGGGATTTACATATCATAAACCCTCATTCTTTCAAAACCTAGATTGAAGATCAAGCTCTCAAGTCTTTCAAGCTCCTAAGGTCTTCTTCTTCTCAATTTCCTCTTGGGTCTCAAATTCTAGCAAGAATTGACTTAAGCTCAGGTATATAGGGTCATGAATGGGGGATTCTTTCTATCTTCATGCCCCATTCAACTTAATTTCATGAATTCAAGTCTCCAATTATGAATTTATTGAAATTCTTGGGTTAAGAGCCAATTTAATGAAAACTCTATGATCTCTTTTGGTTTTGATTCTCTCTTGATCTAAACTATGTCTTATGAATATAATTGCATGATTTCTATATAGGAACTCTCATGAATCTCTACTTTCAAGTTATAATGAATATCCAATTATGTGCGAATTTTATGAATCTCAAGCTTATGTATCATGGCCGATCTTCGGCATCGTTTTCATAGCTAGTTCACATATATCAAATAATTTTATGAATTTCATGATTTAAACTAGACCATGAAAAACTAAGTATGTGTCATGATTATGATATGGTACTATGTATATTTTGGGAGTAGTATTTAACACCAAGCAGATAAGGATTCTAGACAATCCAAGTCCCATAACTACGTGCCACCGTAAAATGAGGGGTCCTTGCCAGTTGAGAGTGTCTTCCTTACGCTACTTGGATCATGAGTGATATCACGCTTTCATGGTTCATATCATTGTCAAGGTATGGACATACCTCCTAGCTAGGGTTACAAGCTGGGCTTCATGTATGCTCACTTGGAGTATGTCGATTATAAGAATCTTCGCCTGTTCCTTGATTTTCTATACATGTATATGTGCATGACTTTTGATATTTTGACTCAACATATATTTTATGATGTTTTACTTATGATTTCAGTCATGTATAGCTTTACGATTCAGTTTTTGAAAACCTTGAGCCATTATATTCAGTTTATGATCAGAATCTCATGTTTAGACTATTTCATACTCATGATTTCAGTTTATTATTTTACTATCATGTTTTACTTAGCCTTCATACTCAGTACATTCAAAGTACTGATCGCATATTTTTGTACTATATCGTCTCATGATATAAATTTGGGTGATCAGTCTCAGCCCCGACATTAGCCATGCTCTGCTCCAGTTCAGCCCAGTCTCAGCTTTGGGTGAGTCCTCATAATCCGAGGACATCAATTTAGCCTTATGTTTTTCTTTTATGTCTTTCAATTTCAGACTTAGCAGAGCTAGTTGAGGCTTTTGTCCCTTCAGCTCATCTCATGACTAGAGGTTTTTCAGACACTATGTTTAGATATTTCAGTTGTCACACCCCATTTTTCTCGCGAAAAGCGGGATACAATATGTGACGTCTCTTAAGGGTTTGTTGTGAAAGAAGAGTCATCACCTAACGAATTGAAGTGCGTTAGGACACCATTCTAAGCTAAAAGTCTGTTTGATTACCTAAACTACCAGAGTCGGGAAATGGCTTAAATTACCTCGAAAGGAAGGTGTTAGGCACCTTTCGAGGTCCACAAATGTGGTTCCCGGCCGGATTCATTAATACGTGGGGAATTAACTAGGTGATCAAATAAGATTGATTTTAACTAGATCGATAGGCGTAAAATAAAAGATTATAGACAAGCAAGAAGAAAGAAATCAAGATAGAATGAATTTTAAAAGTAATTTTTTTTGTCACAATATATACAATAAATATTGTAAATAAAATAAAAATAATGTAACGCATAAATGGATAAAACAAAATAGTTTATAAATTTCCACACAAGATATAACCAAATAAATATTTATTTAAATATGGAGCCGAACCTCATAGAGGCGCCTATGTATCCCTTAAAGGAATCAGGTCAGACGTAGTTCTAAATTTAAAAAGGAGGTTATTTTAACCTAATGGGATCACCCCGTGCAACTTAAATAATATTTCGCAAACATTTGGTTTGCTCGTATTATTAAGCGAGCACGGACTATCATATCCCACTACCCACCTAATTAATTGTTAAACCTTGAAGCGTTTCTAGGTGAAGAGAACTAACGTCCTAATACTTGCCTACCCGTCCCAAGCCTAATGTCCAAGAGGCATTGGACAACTAATTGGGATGTTGGATCTAAAAATCTTAGGGTTGTTAAGGCAATTAAACGACAAATAAATAGCAACTAAAGCCAAATAACATGTAAACGGTCTCAGATAAGCCTCTACATGAATTGACATGACATGCAAAGTAGGCACCAACAAAGTGTAAATCCTATAGGCGTGAGTTCTAAAATAAATGCAAACACTTTATTGTGTACGAAATCCAGCTTCGAAAGGGAGATTTGTGACACAATTAAATAGCTGTATCCGTATATTAATTCAGGAGCATGACTTTCGGTTGTTAGGCTAACAAATTTTTTTTAAAAAGTGGTTAAATCAAATGATCTCTCATAGGTGATTTCATTTATTTATCCTAAAAGTCACTGTAATTAATTATTGCATTAGAAAAAATGAACAAATTGCATGTAGACAGTTACATAATCGCATAAAAGGATAACAATAGCACACATAATTTCTAGATGAAGACGGCAACTATAAATTGCGTAGGTAGAATCCCAATCGGTTACTTCAGCATTTTCTTCAAAAACTATACACAATAAAAGTTTTAATCCTCTTATCAGATTGCACGTAGACGGTTACAGAATCCCATAAAAGGATAACAATTGCACACATAATTTCTAGATGAAGGCGACAACTATAAATTACGTAGGTAGTATCCCAATCAGTTACTTCAGCATTTTCTTCAAAAACTATACACAATACAAGTTTTAATCCTCTTATCAGATCAATTCAAGATTAAACAGAGATTGCACAAAATAAGAATTTGTTTAGTCATACAGGTTGATTATACTACATATACTTTAAAAATTACGACTTAACATGTTAACCTTTGTAACCCTCAAAACATTATTCCAGCCATTTATTTCAGACTAAATTCCAAGAAGCATGAATTCCATTGTCACATATGTTATTAATTAAATTGAATTCCCATAAGCAAAGTTCCTAAGATGCAATTATAAGGTCTTTTCATGTTAAATCGTTTGAAATCCTATAGACATGGTTTCTATCACTGTGTACGTTATGAAAATCCTATAGGCATGCTTTCTAATTAAACATATGTTATTGATTCAATTAATTCTTATGGGCATGATTTATAGGTGAGTTTAGTAATTAGAAGCAATAAAGGAAAAACATACAAACCCCCAGACCCCATTCCACTATTAATCAGTATTTTTTTTTTACAAATTACAGCTCATGAAAAGAAAAGCAAATAAATTAAGTACAAATGAAATAGAAAGGATTTGAGCAATTCCTAAACCCCATCTCGGGTCATTATAAGAAAGGACCTGTTAAGCAAATAATACCACAAACATATACGTACAGAAAGGTATTCGGGATTCCATGAATCCCCAATTCATTTAATGAAATATCTTACAGAGGTACAGATTAAACAAAGTAAATAAATTACTACTATAAAGAATATATAAAAATATCACAAGTAATAATAACATGGTACAAACAGAAAATTCACACATTGTTATCGAAATTGACGTAAGAAAACTAACCGGTGAATAAATAGAGGGATAACCAGCAAATTTACAAACAACTTTTTCAATAATTGGGGCCCAAACCTCAATACGTCAAGATCACAAGGATCTCGTGGATCCCGAGCAGTGCTCGTATTGAGGTGGGAAGAAGAATAAAAATTTAGAACGGATGAAGCGGTAAAGTAAATTTTTTTTTTATCACTGTCGAATTGTTCTCCAAAGAAGGGTGGAGGGCTGCTTTTTGTAGAAGAAAGATTGCATGAAAAAAAAAGAAATTAATTAACTCACTAAACACTTATAAGGGAAGAAAATAAAATAAGGAAATCAACCAAAGGGACTTTTCCTTAATTAAAAAGTTGAAAATCAGATGAATATTCACCATAAATAAACAAATAATTTGTCATAATTAAATAAAGGGCCAGTCAAATTATTACGTCAATTATGGGCAGATTATAAAGAATAAAATCAGTCTAGCTAATAAACTTCTTTCCTTAAATGACATAATTAATTCTAGACGTTATAAATTTACCTTAATCGGGTATAGAGTAAACCAGAGACTGATAATAATAAAATAAATGCAGACTGAAATGGTAAGAGAACATGCGTGGAATAACAAATCATGGAAAATATTTTCATTAATTAACGAAATCAAATCATGGTGTATAGAACTAATCAAATTTATCCCTATATAGACAAGTACTGAACCAGAAAGAAGAGTGACAAGAAATCAAAATATTCTCAATGATTCAAATTAAGGGAAGAATATAAAAGGGATAACCAATTATGAGTTTTCATCAAAACTTTAAAAAAATCATTGACATCCCGTATATGAATATGTTTAATACATTGGACTACCAAACAGATTAGGCACTGAATAAAGATATTGACAATTAATTTTGGGATTTTCAATCATCAATGACGACAATAACTATGTATATATGCATGTGTCTTGAATCTGCTTCTAAACAGGAGGTTTCAGTAATTTCAATATGGACCCTTATGCAAAGCAAAAAAATTAAAAATAAAACAAAGATATATTCACAGATATAGACCTGAAAAACCGAATGAGAACTAGTTAGAATTTCTGCAGATCTACAGAATTTTACCCACGATAATATGAAGATGAGCACAAGATAATGATCAAATATTCATGAACAAGCATACTAATCAGTGGACATGATTAATTAATTAATAATTATATATATATATATATATAAAAAACAAAAGGAAAGAAATAAAAATTTTACTGACAGATCTTCGCAAATCTGTCCGGATCCGGACCGATGTGTAACCCCCAAAGATCCGGTCGGCGGGGTGGTCGGTTTCGTCAGATTTTGGAGGGAGAAGAAGAGAAAAATAAAGGAGATGGTGGTGCTCGGGTAAGAGAAGGCGACGACGTGCGACTGGTGGTCGGAAAAATGGAGGTGTTGCGGTTGTTATGGAGTTTTCCGGTGGTTTATGGCAGAGAGGGAGAGAGGGGAGAAGGCGGCTGGTAGTGGTTGGAACGGTGGTATGCGACGGTGAGGGAGAATGAGGGAGGTCGGGCGACGTTGTTTCACCGGAGGACAGTGGTGTGCAACGGTGAGGGAAGGAGGGAGAGGAGAAGGGGAAAGGTAAGGTGAGGGTGAGTTAGAGGTGGTGGTGCGGCTGTTGTTTCGGCTGGTTTCGGTCGGATGGAGATAGGGAGGAGAGAAGGGTGAGAGGGGAAGGTGCGGCTGCCGGAGGAAAGGATGAGGTCCGTTGGTGAGGGAGTTGGTGGCGTTTTCCGGCGTTAATGGAGGTTGGGGATGGGAGAAAAGGAAGAAAAGAAGAAGACAGGAAAATTCAGGGGGTTGTGGCGCTGGTTATTGGTGAGAAGGAAAAATGAAAGTAAATTAGGGTTAGAGGTAGATGATGTTATTTAAGGTAAGGGAGTAGGGTTTTAATCAGGGCCGTTAGATTAAATGAGATGGACGACTAGGATTAGATTCTAGGATAGATGGGTCGGTTTATGGGTTAAACGGGTCACTCAGATGGGTTATTAGGTTAGGAATTAATTTAGGCTAGATCTGAATTTAAATAATAGCTAAAATTGATCAAAAGTGGCTAAAATTGACGTAAATTGAATAGGAAGTGACCAGATTTTAAATAGATTGGATGAAATTGAATTTTAGCTGCTATTAAATTAATACGTATACTACACATGTAGATAATTTAATAAATAGATAATAAAATAGTTTAAATTATAGAAAAATCATATAAACATTAGTATTAATATAAATAAATCATAATTTTGAGTAGACTCATGTAAATATTATATAATTAATAAATTACTATATTTATAAATAACTTAATGAATTAAAATACAATTTCATATTTTTGAAAAAAAGATTCCTCTATTTTTAATTAAAGATAAAAAGAAATATTTTTAAATTTAATTAATTTTATATTTTCTTTTGTTATTATGTTTATGTTTTTTTTTGTATTTAAAAATATATATATCACGATAGACGTATATTAATACTAAATATATTATATAAGATATAATTATTTAATATTAAAAGTAAAATTAATATCTGTCTATGTAATTTGAGAAATAATTTTTACTTAATATTACGATAATTAATTATATTTATAAATATAAATGCGGAAAGTGAATATTTAATAAAAAGGTAAATACAAAATATATATGTAAGCAGCATATAAGGGGATAGGGAGGTCAAAATTAGGTGTCAACATCAGTGTTAAACTTGCGAATCCGTTATGTTATATGATATCTAAACACGCATATTCCCTTATTCTATGTTGATCTCCTCTTAATTTATGCTCTAAATATGTCATGCATGTGCTATAGGTTGGAGTGGAGCTATTAAACCGATGTTCTAAGTCCTGTGTTGTGTCCGAGGTTTATGCTCGGGTCATGACAATGTTTGTCTTGATTTTGTTATACCCCATACATGAACTAAAACAATCATAATATTTTCTTTTGAACTTCTATTATGTTATAAAGAATGATATAAATTCACTTATTAGTTTCATCTCAAAATTTATGTAATGCATACGAAATTTGTAATTTTAATCTATTCTCCAAAAAATTCAAATACAAAATATGGATAGCATATTATTTAAATTAATTGTTTAATTCAATACTTGAATGTGATGCTTAGTAGATTTGGAATAAGCATTGAAACATGTAAATCTTTTAATGCTAATTGAGCAATTTAAATAAATTATAAGTTATTGCTTAGCTTGATAAATTAGAAAAATAACTTATTATGAAGTATAAATGGAAAACCTTATTATTTCTATTTATACATTTCGATTAAAAAAGAAAGAATTGATTAATTTTTCCAAAAAAATTAATAATGCTAAATTAAACTTGTAATACTGGACCGTACTTTCTGATACTATATTTGAAGCAGTTGTTCGAATTCTTTATGATATGCAACTGAAACATGTTCTTGCTAATGGTAAAAAGAGGGTTGAAATTGGGGGTTTTATTTTACCGGAGGGGTTTGAATTGGTTCTTCCCGATCGTATTTCTCCCTAAGACGAGCCTTTCCTCATCTAGTATGTACAGAAGTAAGGATTCATATTAGCCTAATTGAGATTGAGAAGTTGTCTCTTGCATGGTTTTTCACTGAATGAACAGCTTAATTTCATCTTTAGAAATAAGCATCATTGTCACAATGAATCAACATATGGTATCGGATTTTTGTAAACCTCGGTTCAATCACTAAGATCTAACTCAAAAACAACTAATTCATATAGAAAATCCATACTGCAAAAAGAGACTGCTGTATATACAGGGATATTATTAATCTTGAACAACATTTGCTGGAGGAGAGGAGCCACTTTTCTTGTGATTGCTTGACTGTCCTGTGAAGGTTCTTCCCATGAACCTTTTGGTTTTGCTTAGGCCACTTCTTACTACCCTTACACCAGCACCTAACCCTCCACCAATGCCACTGCCTGCTGCACCAACACCTGAAGCAGCTAAAGCTGCTGCACCATCAAGGGCTTCCATTGAGCTTCCAATCACCCCATCTGCTTTTAGTTGCTTCCTTTCTTCTATGATCCTCTTCTCTTCCTCCAGAGCTGCTAATTGCTCTTTCTTGCTGAACTCATGATACAGTATCTGCATTTTTTCGAACCGTAGTCAGTGATACCAAGATCATCTTGCCTTAAAAGTTTAATCGGTTCAATCTTTAAAGTTCCTAATACTGAACTTATATATATATATATGTGACTCATGTCAAAAATACTAGGTTCAATTGAACACATCGTTGAAGGCTTTATTTGATTCTGCTTTGGGGCGGAATCCTATATATATGTGTGAGGAAACCATGTATAGATAGAGATACTATACATTCCAAAACTACTCTAGCAACTCAGACTCATAGCGTCTACATTCTAGATCACCGACTGTCTTGAAGGCGGAGAAAACCAAAGTAAACAAAGTTCCACCAAAAATGGGATAGTTAAAACGGAACTTCATGACAAAAACTATGATTTTGTTGGGTACCTTGATGGTAATAGTTCCCCTGTCCTTCTTATCTTTGACTTTGAGCATATCAAATTTTGGCAGCAACCTTAATTCTATTTCTTTTGGAGTACCGGCTTCAAGCTCATTCAGAGGCAACTTCGCGACACCCATTCTATCATCTTCTCCAATGTCTTCATCAAAGACCTGTTAAAAGTCATCATTAATATGACAAGGAAAAATAATGAAATAAAGAGGCTATATTATCACACTAACTGACTCAAAAGAATGTAGAACATCATAGGGTCATATTCTAGACAGAGCAGATTCAGGATAAAAAACAAGAAATGGATGTAGCAATAAACCTCTAGGAACAGAGATTGAGTCTCCTTGTCTTCTGCAATCAACTCAAATGTCTCATCCCAAACAGGATTTAGGTTGTTGTCAATGGTTTTGGTCTTAAACTTAAACAGTGGGCGAATATACAAGACCACATATGGGTCAGATTTTCCAATCATTTCTTGGTTCTTTAAGTTTGTAGCCCTGATTACAGTTACTGTTAGCTTTCCCTGTGGCTTAAGCTCCAAATCGCTGCATGGATACGGAAACAACAGTTAAATATTCAGTTAATGATTGTTAATGCGCACACACATACACAGAAGAAAGGAAAAAGAAGCACCAACTTCTGCATACTATTTCAGCATTAGGAAGATTTTAAAAAATTAAACGGTATAATAATTAACCGGTGGATAAGAAAATTGTGAAATTGAAGATACCTAGTATCCACAGGTAAGCCTCCAATTGGTACGACAATTCTGTGAGGCCATTCTAACATATCCGTTACAATTGAATCTACAGTGTCCTTTCAATGAGAAATAACATGAGTGTTATACTGAGGGGGAAGATTTGAAATATGAAATGTACTGCTAGAGGCACATTGTTAACACTTACTTCTATCATGTCAGAAAGTCCAGGAATAGCTGTTAAGCTTCCACCGACAGCTTTTAAAGTATAATCAATTCTTGGCTTTGGCTGGTTGGATAAACAAGATATCAGTCATTCGAATATCATCAGGAATAAGCTTCACATAAATCCAATTGAAAAGAGTCATAATTTTTCCACATAAAACAGAATCATAAACCAATTGAAACATTTTAACAAGATGAAGCATCCAGAGTAATATTACAAAGTGCAAGCTCACACTTCCATCCTTGTTCTTAAAAGAATTTTGAGTTCACCTTCCGACCAGTTCATGCAGTACTATCCTTGTTCTCACACTGTAATCATGTTCTCTGTTAGTAGAATACTTTATGTTCACTTAAATCCAGAAAATGTCTTATACCTACTTTAAGGTGGTCTTTTTCACTCGCTGGCAATCACAGTCTATCCTTGTTACAAGTCAATTTATATGATTTTTCGTCTTAAAAGGACGAATTGAAATTTGTCTCCATGGTAAAGGATGAATATTCATTTGATTGTAATGATATGATTGATATGAAATTTGTTTATCTTTTGCTCGTTGTTTATTCGTGAATCAGGTTTAGTAAACATGTCATACTATCAAAATATTAAAAAAGAATTCAATTCCGTAAATAGCTAGATAGTTACATTCAAATATGTAGTCTAACATCTCATCCAAGATTCTGTCTTATCAAAACACAGTCCAAGGGAAGTCTAAGTGCTAATCTAAGACAGATCATGAGAATTAGCAACCTTCTTGGGATCCTGAGATCCAGTAGATACCCCCACCCACAACCAAAAACTAAAAAGGGTGCAAAAGGAAGAGTTAGAAACACCACAAACTGAAGAGTAGAAGAAGCATATTTTCTCATAGAATTAATGTTATACCTCAGAAAGTAAAGCAACAACAACAGCAGAAATGCAGGGAATTTCCTCAGCTAATTGGAATATCACACGAATAACTGTGAAGACTTGAAGATCTTTCAACTGCAACCGATTTGGCAAAGGTCAGTACAACTGCTTCCTAGAAAACTCAGTAATTGGTGTAAAATTCTCCTCAGCAAATTAGACTGGTGAAGAGTTGAGGCACCTGACCTGAATGGGTATAGAAGCAACCAGTGCATCGACTTCTATAACAATATTGGGATCACCACCCCATCGGAGGTCAATATCCATAATAATTTGACCCTTTTTAAGACTTTGAACTCGAATACCTGCATTAATTAAGTATTATACATGCTTCCAGGGAATCACACATGATTAAAGTTTAATGTTGGAGGTAACCTTAAACGACTAGACTTCCTCTTTACCAAAGAAATGTTTCGTCTAGATAAATTAATTTAATTGCATTGGAGCATGAATTAATTAGCAATGGTGAAATCACTAAAGAATTGCTTATAGATTCTCCAGTAGAATGTCTAATAAAAAAGAACATAACGAATTATTTGATAGGTTTATGTTACTACCTTCAATTTTAGGAGCTACAGTTCCCAAGGACAGTTTGCTGAACTTCAATGAAGAAATTCCAGGAGGTCTATAATCTTCTAAAATCGGTTCAACAGAGTCTTTTATGATAGCTTCTCCTGCCTGTTTAATGACATATTCCATAGGTTAGATTTTATGGTGGATGTTGAATAAAACAAACACTCTCTACCACGACAAGGAGTCTATAGATTTCGCTGGTCAAACAGAAAATTTCAGATTGACATAACAAGAATTTCCAGAAAAATTAACTTTCAAATTATCAATCCAGAGGCATTGTTAACCATCTCAGTGAATGGCATAATAAAAGAAAATATCCAGTTTCATTGAGATAAAGGAGTTGACTGAAAAACTGCATACAAAACAAAGGTTCCATCTGCTCAATTTTTTGAAAAAGAGCATCTATGCCTACTGCACTTTCAACCTATCTCCCACAGTTAATTTCAACTTCAGTACCATGTCTTTCACATAATATATAAACAAGGCATTGCCAAGTCTGTAAACAACTTTGATATGGCTTACTAGAAGCATGGTATAAAACACCATCACATGAAATTTTTAAAATTTCTTATGGATTATGTTAATGATCAGCATCATAAATGTTTTGTGCACACTATCAGTTCTTATAGGAACAAGTTCTCTAATACTCAAGAACCAGTGGAGTACTAAGATATGGTGACACTATTGAAAGATAAATTCTCTAGAGAGGAGAAAAGATTTGGGGATCATTAGAAGAGACATTTTTACTCAATATGCTGATAATCAAAGAGAACCTCCAACAAAATTAGATACATCATACCCTCAAAGTAACCACAATTTATATTACTAGTGAAGTTACAAGACCTGACTTACAAAGAAAAAATTGCACAAGATACCAAAGATAGGTGTAAAGCTTACATCAGCAATAAATGGCCAGAGTTTGCTCAATTGTTTGTTCAACCACTTGACCTGCCAGTGTGAGACAAATATGAGAAAAGTAACATTAACAATTCCTGATATAATATATTTTATTTCTTTAAATTGCAGATGATTCACTGCTGACATTGTAAGATCAGGAGACAACATTTGCAATGTCTTTCTTGGTTCTAACATTATGTTCATGAAACTAAAGTCATCTTCCTTCCCTTTGAAATACGTCACTAATCGCCATCATGTAATCCTTCCTCTGCCCCCCGTCCCCCCATAAAAATCCAAAAGAAAGTTACTACAGTCCGGATCATCAGATTCCAACAGTAGAACCTACCTTCATTAACTTTTATTTCTCAAGCTATAAGACATTATTAGTGGCTATAGAATGGAGAAGAAACTTTGCTGCAGCTGAGCAACGGACTAACCAAATCTTTCTACACATGAAAATGATGATAAGACTCACTTAATCAAGTGTGGTAGGAGAAAAGACATCCCTAAAAGTTGCACTGGAACAAGGAACAGGAGTCTGCATGCTGATCTGATATTTCCTAGGTCTACACAAGTAAGAGAAGTCCTCTTGACTTCCATTAATTTGCAGCATTTCTGCAGAGATTGGAAGATTTCATTGATCTGGTTTGAAAATATGGTGGGCTAATGACACCATAACCTCTTCTGTCAAGGTGTTAAAAGCATCTATTCACAAAGAAATAAATTTCTTTTCTTAATCATTGCTTCTAAATGTTAACGAGCCATTGTAGTGTTAAATTAGTCAGTATAGCAATGAATTTCAAAGATCATATGCAGGAGAAACTGAAAAAAAGTAATGCCAATATCCAACCTGTTCAAAAACTGGAAATGATATCCATTCAGGAAACTTATCGCCACATATTTTCTTTAGATCATCCCTGTTCAGGGAGCCCATTAGTTTTACATCCACTGCCTGTTAAAGAATTAAAATACAGTGAAGAGATAAATACCAATCTTTCAGAAAGGAAAGCAACATTCATATCTGCAATTTAAATTTTCTGTTCAGCAAGCATGATGAGGAGCACCAAATACAGTTTGGCCTCTACTTTCAAAGAAACCACAGAGGCTTGATCTTACTTTTTGTAGCAAAAGAAAATAGGGAGAAACTGAGCTATCAATACATATGGAGCAAACAAAAGAATCAAGAAGCAAAACAATCACTAAGTTATGACCAACAACAGAAATTAATAGCTATTCTATTAAGAAAAAAATCACTACAGGCTAGCCACATTACAATAATTTGAGATAAAACGGATTGATGCCATGTGGGGAGAGTCTGAGAAATCTACCCATTTTATGTTTAATTTTGACTAGCAACTTTAGATATACTAATTGATGACAATCCTAACTTCAAACCTGAAACAGTTCCACAACTGTCACCATCAATCTCTGTTCTACTATGCACCTGAAGCTTCATGTTTGTGCGTATTTTCTTTTAGCAATGCACTAGTCCATCAGAAATACCAACTTGAAGTTAAAATTGAAAAATCATTACCGATTTTAATCATTCAAATTGAACCTTGGCAACTCTAAACTTAGACAAATACATACTCCTCTCAAAATAATTCTCAAGAGGAAATTACAGCAGAATTCAACATTATGTTATACCAATCCAAACGCAACAGAAAAATTCTTCAAACTCTAACCTTGGTTATTCGCTTGCGGCTTCTATACCTCATCATATATTGCCAACCCGCCATTATACCGATCCCGAAGATCATCCCCAACAGAATCCCCGAAATCAAACCCATTTTATATTTATGACTATAAAAAAAAGGACAAATCTTCTTCTAGACAAAAGATCAGAGAATGCAGAAAGGAAGACCGATCGATTGGTGAAATTCAGAATCAGCTGTGATTCCAAATTGACGCGTGGAAAACAAACAGAGACTCGTAATTCAACCTCTCTGCTGTTATGGGAAGACGAAAAAAAAATTTTGGTCTTTTAGGGGATATAATTTTTTTTTTCTTTTGGATTACGAGCTGAAAAATAATGATAGAAGAAGCCACGAGCCAAAAATTTGAAAGGTTGTTGAGGGAATTAGTTAGTCAGGGGTAAAATTGTCAGTTTCTATGGGGAGTTCTTAGTTTTAAAAAGTTTGTTACGTAATTACTTACACTTTAATTATTTTTTAATTTTTAATATTTTCTTTGAGAATTTGGTTTTGCTGGAAATTTTTTGTTACCATAAAAGCATATATGTGTCAATTTCTGCTTAGGAATTGTTCTTTCTCAATTCCTTATGTGATATTCTTGGAGTAGTAAATTTCAGAAAGAATAGTAATATCTTTTTATATTTGAAAACCTTTTGACTCCGTAAAATTTTCACTTCACCTTTTTAATGTCATATTTTTGTAGTTATAGAAATATGATATTTTAAAAATAGTATAGAATGCGTATTTTGTAAAGAAAAGTAATATTTTTTAATTATTGAAAACTTTTTGATATGATATATAAACTTTCTATTTAATCCTTAATATCATGGCTTTTTTATAGTTATAAAAATGTCATNCTTTTTTATAGTTATAAAAATGTCATAACATACCTAACATCATAAATTCTAAAATCCTTTTTTCCCCTTTAACTTTGTATTCGATCATACACCACCAAATACATTGGCGTGTTAAAATGGCTCTTTCCAAGGAATATCAAAGCCAAAGATAGTCGATAAAGATGATTAATTAGCAGTGGCAAACAGAGTTGCAACTTGCAACAAACAGAAACGGATGGGTGTTAGGGGGTAGAGCCAGATCGGTCCGGTTCAATTAAAATTGGATCTGATGGGTTCGTGTTGAGATGAATATTGGATTGGTGAGTACCAGTTTCAACCGAGTTGAGTTTTTACAAGTTAAAGTGAATTCATGCGGTTTTGGGCCGGTTTGATTTTTTATTAAAATATATTTTTTAATTAATTTATAAAAATTAAGTATTTATTATTTATTTTAAAAAGTACAAACTTAAACAACTGCACAACATATTTTTAGAATTTAATACTTAAAGAAACTTTTTTTTTTAATTTAGTAAAAGAAAAGTCTTCAAGCAAATATATTTTTATTAAATTGAATATTTTTTTAGCTAGCAGGTAGCAACTGATTTTTTAATTATTATGAACTTATGAAATACGAAGTTATTAACTATGAAGT
>JACEIK010000568.1:58617-72873 GCA_018107945.1 Datura stramonium | reverse complement strand
GGCAAAGTAATACTGAAACCTACGCGTGTTGATCCTATTGCAATATTACATGAACCTCCACTTGATAATATATCTTCAATTTCTTCATTTTTCGACTCATCTAAATCTTTATCTTCACGACCTTGATTTCTTTGTTCCAATGTAATCTAATATCTGACATATTAGAACTTCCAAAGCATTGCTACATAATGAGTGTCGGGAGTCTCCTACCTGTTGTCTTGCTTGACTAAATGCTCGCTTTGATGCAATAGTTGAAATTGACATATTTAGCACGTTTTGAGCCATTGCCGCAAGAACTGAAAACTGATTTGCGTTGTCAATCCACCATTGCAATGGGAAAAAAAATCCTTTTTGTTTTTCGCCTTCTAAAGTAAAATTGAAGCTCATCAATGTTCCTCTTACTATAGGAATGAGAAGTACCAAAAGTACCCCAAATAGAAAAACTAGAAATATTGTCATCGTCATCATATAAAGAAGATGTAAAAGCAAAAGTAGAAGGAATATTTTTATTAGGTACAGATTGTGTAATAGATGTATCAACTACATTTTCATTCTGATTATATAATTATTATAAATGCATGTTTCAGATAGACAAACAAGCCATGACATAAGGGATTTCAGTTGGTCTAATTTTTATATTTGTGTACAAACTTCTAATTAAATTTAGAGTTGTGACGACCCGTCCGATTGTTAGAGAGCCATGATGATGTAGGCATAAGAATTTAAATTTTTCAGACCTATATTCATTTTTTAAATAAAAGAATTTGTTGGGTTAATGATTGAAAGGGCCGAGTTAAAAATTTAGTGGGGTCAGGTGGAAAGATCACTGCAGCAGACACTCCTTCATCGTAGGGGCACCATTGCAGCGGATAAGACATAGCTGCAATGGCCGATGCGAACCAGAGTTTTGTATTTTTTTTACTTTTTAAATTTAGATCCTATTGTAACCAGGATTAGTCATTAAAAACGCCTTGAAAATAAATTTTAGTTATTTAAGTAGGGAAAAGAATAGGGTGGCTTGAGAAGAGCAAGATCCACTATCCACCCGGATAGAATTCTTCAAGAAAACCCCAGGCTTGGTGAAAAAAATGGAACTTCATCTCTTCATGGTAGTAGCTTGGCGCTCAGGTAGGTTATGTCTTACCTTTGTGTTATACTATAATTACCGAAACGTACACATGTGTAATATTGATGTACAATTGATGAGGGTAGAGGGGTCATGAAATAGGATGGCATGATGGAAAATTGATAGTAATATAACCATGAAAAGTGGAGTATTAATCCTAAGCATGAGAACACGTGAGGAAGGAAAACCTAGTTGGTAATTAATAAAGTGGGGTGCACTTTTAATGTGATATTCATGATAAAATACTCTTGATGCCTTGTGTTTGTAGTTGTTTTTGGTTGTAAATTTTGGTGGTGTAATCTTGGTTGAATGATTGTAATAGTACGTATAAAGAGAAGAGGTGGGATGATCCGACATAGTTTTGGTTATATGAGCCTGATGTTGTGACTTAATTATTTGAATAATAACGTATGGTAGATGTATAAATTAACTAATTTAAGATGATTCCGAGGTGAGGGAAAAATAGGTACTTTTGCACCTATAGCAGCTAGGTGGGTAACTAACCTGGATTGCATGGGAAGGATTATGGTGCGTTAACAAGTTTACCTTAGGACTGAATATGTTAAGGGGTCGAAGATGGGCACGAGCATGCTGTATTGAAATAGGAACTACTATGAACAATATGATGATCAATATTGAAATAAACTTATTGTGTGATAGACTTTTAGGTGAGAGGATAGTAGAGGTTGAACCGACGAAATGTGAAGGTTACCTTTTGTGGGTTATTATTGTGATAGATGATGCGAGACTCTGCTAATTGATAAATAACTAGAAAGATAGAAGGTTATAATTTTATAAGGAGTTAGACTTTATATAATGATGTGTATATGTGTTGAGTGATAACATGCTTGATTGGTCTTCAGATACTAGTTGATGCTAATATGATGATGTGTTAAGTATGCATGTAAAGTGAGCTTGAGATAAAGAATATTAATAAATGTTGTTGTCGTGAAATTTGGGGTGCATTGAGATGTTGTATGTGTCCTTTCAAATTTTCATATAAGTGGTTGAATATTGGTAAATATAACCCAGTTGATGAGGGTAACATAATGCCTCTGAAAAGTTATAGTAATTGACCGATTGATAACTTACAGAACAGGAAAATGAAAGTGGATAACATGTCTTATCCTGAGATGAGTGTATCGTGCCAGAGGAGAGAGTTCGGGCGAGCGATTATAGTTGAGTGACTCGTGTCTGAGGGAAGTATTCAGACGAGAAGATCAGTGGGAGCGGGTATTATGCCGCTACAATACATGAATTTCTAGAGTCTCCTGCAGGTCATGACTGAAAGGGCAGAAATAAGACCCTCTATCATGTGTGTATAGTGATATTCATTAATGAATGTTAATTGGTAATATGACGGAGGTGTGTGCCTAGCATATCACTGATGATACGATACCAAGAGAGGACCCGAAGAGTAAAGGTTGGTTCGGAAGTATGAGAACCTGGTGACCTGAAATCCTTATATGCATAATTTACATGTGGTTGAAATGTTGATGTACTTGTTCATGTTTTGTTCATACTTCTTGAGTCATGTATGAGTCTGTGGCGAGTTGATGAATTAATTGTTGAAGATTTAATTTTATATTCCATGTGATCAGTAGTGAGTTGATTGTTGAAATAGTAGATAAGTATAAACGAAGTTGATGAACTGATTGTTGAGAATTTTTAAGTGAGGAGTTCAAGTTGTCAGCTGAGTCGTGTTACTTCCTAGGCATTACCGCTATGGCGAGACCGTAGCTGCGGTCACTATATTGCTGCAGCGAGATCCCATTCAGCAGCAGGCCAACTTAATACCTTACTCCGACTAGTTTTAGAATTCATGTTATTTGACGACTACCAATTTTGGTAAATCAAATCAGATCATATGATGAATTGTTGTTAAAATTAATGGATTTAATTGAAAATTAATTTTATACCAATTGCATGAACTTAGTAGGTCGATGATGCCTACCTATATGTGTGGTATACTAATACTGCCTTGACACACCTTTTTGGGTGTAGGTTTTGGCAGGTTGAAGTTTCATGATTGACATGGCATACTCAGCAGCAACTTCCGTATTCTCTCCGCAGGCAAAGCTGTGTTATCTTACCTTGTCAAGTTATTCCAAGCAAAGCTCTTGTACCTGTCTAGACTAGATCTTGGAGAAAGTCTTGGTTGTGTTGGAGTTATAATTATAAATTTTACTTATTGTTTGATCTATGTAAAAACAATGAGATATTTCTAAGTATTTTTATGTATGATAAAAAAGGGGTTCTCCTATCGAGTTAGAGTTGATGTAGGTGTCCGCACAACCTATCTATTTGAGTTGTGTCAAGTTGGTATCAGAGCATCTAGGTTATCGGTCTCACAAGTACAAGAGCAATGTCGGATAGAATTTCAGGATTTGGTGTGTAGACGTCCACATCTAATCTTCAGAAGGATACAAAA
This sequence comes from Datura stramonium, assembly GCA_018107945.1. NCBI lineage: Eukaryota > Viridiplantae > Streptophyta > Magnoliopsida > Solanales > Solanaceae > Datura > Datura stramonium. The sequence continues at coordinate 69,316 of JACEIK010000568.1, read as the reverse complement.
TATCTAGGAAGTTCTCACTTCATTTCTCTCCCATTGTGCGGTCCAAGTGTGTCATTCGCCTAGGCTGAGTCCAATTGGTATCTCAAAGGCTCAGTTGGGATATGATGATGCAGATACTTGTGCAAAAATTGGATGATAGGGTTATGCGATAATAAATTACGAATGAGAAAATGTAGAGTCCGGAAGATTGCATTCTGCTTAGTGAGTCCTTGCTGACCACGGACTCACTACAGTGAGTAATGGACCACCATAGCGGGCCCGCTACAGCGAGAAGGCGATTGCTGCTAGGCAGAACACCATCCCCTGTTTGAGAAATCTTTTTGACTGTTTTTAAGCTTGGAGATAAGTGGATATATAGATACAAAGACCGCTAGTAACGATAATAAAAAGGGCCCAGAATAAGGCCATTGTCATTAGGATGCCAAATGGGCACCCGTACAACAACAGATAATAAGTAGAATTATCCAAAACAGGCAAAAAGAAGAGTTAGAATTGTCTTACATGCCCCAAATGGGGGCAACCCAAATCAATTAACTAAAGGGAGAAGGGAAGGGAGATATACTGTGGCCATAACTAACTAGAGGCCTCGTGTAATACCCCGGAGAGGGCCTACGAATAGACCCTGTAGTTGAAGTTGGAAGATGCAGAAAAACCTAGAATTTTTCACCAGAACAATTCGAGGTACGAGTCGTGGTGAGGACCTACGACTCATGACTCGATTCGTGATGAAGTTCGGGAACCTGAGGTCATATCACGAGTGGTCCTACGAATCGTGACCCGTAGGTACGGCTCGTGGTTAGGAGTCGTGGTGAAATTCTCAGTGGTACCAGAGTGAGTCATCACGGGTCATGGTATGACTCGTAGGATGTAGCAATGAGTTGTGATGAGGATTCATGGGTAGGTCGTAGTTGGTATGGGTGGATGATACCACGACTGACAGTACGACCCGTAGGATGGTACTACAAGTCGTAGGATGTGAGCCGTGGCCAGTTTTAGAATATTGAAGAAAATGGTGAGGTGACCATGAGTCGTGACTTCGTGGTACGAGTCGTGGTCGGGGACAGATCTATTTTTCAGAAAAATTTCATTAAGGGCAAATTCGACTTTCCTATGCTTTGGGACCCTAAACCATGTCTTTTAGCCTCAATTTTAGACGTTTTAGAGAGTTTAAATGGTTTTCTCCCCTCATTCTCACGTTTACTCCCAGAGTTTCATCAACAATTCTCTCAAGAAACCCCCTAGCAGGCTTAGGGTCATTCATTCATCACATCTGTCCAGGTCCTCTTCTCCAGGGAATTCTTCACCAGGTATGTGGAATTTTAGTAAGGTCCCTCGCATCCCCAAATTCCTGTTCAATTTCTTCTATTAATTTTAAGCCCTGAGCTTTCGAGTATGAGAAGCATTCATGTTATTTTCATTGAAAATGTTGTCTATATTTATTGTTATTATGATCTTCATCACTTCCTTATCAAATTGTCAGTGTTATCACAAAGGTGAATTTAAGCCCTAATTTTCGAATAATGATTTTATTTGTTCAGTTCTCTCTAGTGAATGAAGGATGCTTTGAGTTGAAATTTTCTAGAATGTCCTACATGCATACATATGTTGAGAAAATATTTCATAAACAAAAATGACTGTTGCACTGTTGAATGAAATTCCCATAATTCTTGAATTTTTTCCTTATATTATGAAATTGTCCGTGTTATCGGCACAAATGGGCTCTCTACTAGCTGTTAGTAATTTAATCAGTAAGAACACAGAACTCTATCAGTCTAGTCTCAGTCAGAACCATATCAGTCTAGCTTCAGACAATTTTAGCAACATCAATGTTGTCCAGAAAATATCAACTGATCAGTTTGACTCCAACTTATTTTCGAGGTGTTAGTGGTGCCTACCAATTTCCAGACTCAGATTCAGATTCTAGATATTTGGTCCATTAGGCAGTCATGATATTCAGTCATAGCTCTGACTAGCCCCAGGACCCCAGTTTAGTTATCAGTTGGTTCTCTAGACGGTTACGACGCTTCCAGATAAGCAGCTCTGACCAGTCTTAGAACTCAGTTTCCAAATCTGGTCCTATAAGATGCTCAGGGACTCTCTGACAGTATCCCTTGGTCAGTATAGTCTCGGACCCCAGTATCGAGCTATCTGCTTGTCAGTAGAAGCAGTAATAGGAGTATCCAGTGGGAGTAGGACTTAGCACCGAAAGGGCCGGGGTTTTAGCGCACCCAGGTTCCTGAACTACGTTGCCACCGTAGGTTTTATTTTCTTGGCCTAACGGCCCCCTTTTGACAGTGATTTTCACAGTCCATGCCTTTATACCCTGACAAGGTATATTGGGTCCTACCGGTGAGGTGTATATATCGGACTCCACGTGTAGCTCACATGGTGAAATGTCGGTTATAGACTCTCCCACTAGTCAGTCCAGTCTAGTATAAGAAAAAGCAGCTCAGTTCAGTATAGTATCTCAGATTCAGTGTTTTAGACCAACGGAATGTCCTTGACCATCAAACAGGGTCGTCTAGACCGTTTCAAATTATACCGGTAGTTTAGTTCAGTTTACTTGTTGGTCATGGCGTGTCATTTCAATTCAGACTTTATATTCAGTATGTTTCTCTCACTTACTCAGTACATTCAAAGTACTGATGCATGATTTTCATGCTGTATCATTTTATGATACAGCTGCAGGTACTCAGGTTCAGCATAGATAGTTACTTCAGTTTCAGAGCATTCCATTTCAGCAGATTAGAGTGTGAGTCCTCATCATTCAAGGGCCTTGTTTTACTTTCTTTTAGTTGAATTATTATTTCAGTTAGACTTAGAGTTAGCTGGGGGCTTGTCCCAGCAACTCCTTAGTTAGATGGCTTTCAAACAGACATGACTTTCAGTTTATTCAGTGTTATTTAAAGATTTGAACTTTTAATTTCAGATTTGTTTTTCTTAAATATTTTATGCTATTATTTTAAGTTCCGCTGTGCATGTTTACTCAGAATTCTAGTGAATGATAGACCGGGGGTTGACTTGGGGTCACTTGTGGCTTCAAGTACCGTGTTACGTCTAGGGTGTAGACTCGGTGCGTGACAAACTTGGTATCAGAGCACTAGGTTTAGAGTATCCTCGGAAGGTCTGAAAGTCGCATCGAGTAGAGTCCTTTTCATAGGTGTGAAGTGCACCACACTTATGACAAGGAGGTTACGAGATGTTATTAGGACAATTCCCCTTTGATCATGCTCTTTATCGTGCATTAAAGTCCAATTTCAAAGGCGTCTTTCTAAATTGTGTCCTATATCCTTTCAGTGAACAATGCCTCCTAGATGCGAAAATGGACGCAGAGCCAGAAATGCCAACCGACCCGCTCCACTAGCTCCGACAGTTCCTTAGGACGACTCTATGTTTACCGCCGAATTTAGGGCGGCCATTCAGTTGCTTGCTCAGACCATCACCAATCAAGTGAACCAGCAGGTGCTTTCAGTAGCTACAAATGGGTCTGCGGCTGCTTCCAGGGTGCGAGATTTCACCCGGATGAACCCTCCAGACTTTCACGGAACAAAGGTGGAAGAGGACCCACAAGTCTTTATAGATGAGGTCAAAAAGATCACCCGGATCATGGGAGTCAGCTCCTCCGAGAGTGCTGACCTGGCTGCCTACCAGCTAAAAGGGGTAGCCCAGGTTTGGTACGAGCAATGGAAGGAGGGGCGGTTAGCGGTAGCAGGACCGGTGGAGTGGGAGGAGTTCCACACAGCTTTCCTGGATAGGTTTTTCCCTCGAGAGCTGAGGGAAGCTAAGATGGAGAGTTTATGAACTTGCGACAGGGTAACAGGACAATAGAGGAGTATGCTCTGGAGTTTACTATACTATCAAAGTATGCCCCAGAGATGGTGGCCGAGCCGAGGGCTCGCATGCTGAAGTTTGTTAATGGAGTGTCTAATTTGGTCCTCAAGGAGTTCAGGACCACGATGCTGATCAAAGACATGGATTTGTCCAGCCTAATTGTTTACACTCAACAGATTGAGGTCGAAAAGCTGAAAGATATGGAGCGAAAGAACAAGGGGGCAAGATAGGCCAATCAGATTTTGGCCACCAGAGATCTAGCGGTAGTAGCCTCCCACAGCAGCAGCAACAACAACACAGGGACGCATCACCCAGCTCAGCCAGCGCCCTAAACTTTAAGTCCCACCAGGATCGAAGGGGTGGGTCATATGGCACTCAGTCTCAAGCCCACAGTTCAGGAAATAAGTATCCAGTGTGCCCTAAGTGCGGCAGAAACCATCCTGGAGAGTGTTTACAGGGTAGAGAGGGCTGCTTTGGTTGTGGATAGCTCGGGCATCGACTCAGAGAGTGCCCATCAGCAGGGCAAGGAAGATCACAATCAGGCCAACCCATCAGGTACAGAGGGCGGTCAACGGCAGAATTGTTTTTATGCTCTCTCTTCTTGTCAGGATCAGGAAAGCTCACCTGCTGTGGTTACTGGTATGTTATGTCTCTTCCACCTAGACATATATGCCCTCTTAGATCCAGGAGCTACTCTTTCATTTGTAACTCCATATGTAGCAGTCCAGTTCAGCATCAAACTAGAGGTCCTATCAGAACCCTTTTTAGTCTCCACCCTAGTTGGCAAGTCAGTTAGAGCCAGTCGGGTGTATAGAAACTGCCCAGTCTCAGTCTTGAATAAAATCATTCTAGCTGATCTTGTAGAGCTAGACATGGTCTACTTCGATCTTATTCTAGTCATGGATTGGTTACACTCCTGCTATGCCTCAGTTGACTGCAGAACTAGGGTCGTCAAGTTCTAGTTTCCAAACGAGCACGTGTTAGAATAGTCGGGCAGAAGCTCGACACCTAAGGGTAGGTTTATTTCCTACCTTAAGGCTCAGAAACTCATTTTCAAAGGATTCTTATACCATCTGGTTTGGGTCAAAGATTCCAACTCTGAGACCCCAGCCATTCAGTCAGTTCCAGTTGTCAGTGAGTTTCCAGATGTCTTTCCTGAAGATCTTCCCGAAGTTCCCCCTGAATGGAAAATAGACTTCAGAATCGATTTCCTTCCAAACACTCAACCCATATTTATTCCTTCTTACAGAATGGCTCCAGCTGAGCTTAAGGAGTTGAAGGAGCAGCTAAAAGATCTTCTTGACAAGGGTTTTATCAGACCCAACATCTCTCCCAGGGGTGCTCCAGTGCTATTCATGCGTAAAAAGGACAATACCCTCAGAATGTGCATACATTATCGTCAACTGAACAAGGTCACAATTAAGAACAGGTACCCTTTGCCCAGAATTGACGATCTATTTGACTAACTTCAGGGAGCCAGTTGCTTCTCCAAGATTGACCTCAGATCGGGGTACCATCAGTTAAGGGTTAGAGAGAGTGACATACCAAAAACAACATTTAGAATTCGGTATGGTCACTACGAGTTTGTGGTGATGTCCTTTGGGTTAACAAACGTTCTAGTAGCCTTCATGGACTTAATGAACAGGGTTTTCAAACCGTACCTAGATATGTTCGTCATCGTATTTACTGATGACATTCTAGTATACTCTAGAAATGAGGAAGAGCATGCAGATCACTTAAGGATAGTGCTACAAACACTCAGGGACCATCAGTTGTTTGCCAAGTTTAGTAAGTGTGAATTCTGGTTGAAGTCTATGACATTCTTGGGTCATGTCGTTAAGGAGAAGGGATACAAGTAGATCCTCATAAGATAGAAACAGTGAAGGATTGGCCCAGACCTACCTCTCCTATTGAAATCAGGAGTTTCCTGGGCTTAACAGGCTATTACCGACGATTTGTGGAAGGTTTCTCCTCCATAGCATCTCCTCTGACCAAGTTAACCCAGAAGAAGGTGAAATTTTAGTGGTCGGATGAGTGTGAGAAGAGTTTCCAGGAGTTGAAGACTTGACTCACTTCCGCTCTAGTGTTAACCTTATCGGAAGGATCAGATGGGTTTGTTGTGTATTGTGATGCCTCCAGAGTTGGACTTGGTTGTGTTCTGATGCAGCGGGGCAAAATGATAGCCTATGCCTCCAGGCAGCTTAAAGTTCATGAGAAGAATTATCCAACTCATGACTTGTAGTTGACAGCAGTGGTATTTGCATTAAAAATATGGAGACACTACTTGTACGGGGCTCACGTGGATGTGTTCACAGATCACAAGAGCCTTCACTATGTGTTCAGCCAGAAGGACCTAAACCTGCGTCATAGACGGTGGTTGGAATTGCTAAAGGATTATGACATGAGTGTACTGTATCACCCGGGAAAAGACAATGTGGTGGCTGACACCCTAAGCAGGCGGTCTATGGGAAGTGTAGCTCACATTGAGGAAGGCAATAGGGAGATAGCGAAAGAAGTTCACAGGCTAGCCCAGTTAGGGGTGCAGTTGGTGGATTCAGTTAAAGGTGGCATGGTAACGCAAAGAGGGTCAGATTCCTCTTTAGTTTTGGAGGTTAAGTCCAGACAAGATGAAGATCCCATCCTACTTAAGATGAAGGAAGCAGTTCTCAGGAAAGAAATAGAAGCTTTCTCCAAAGGGGGAGATGGTGTGCTCCGTTTCCAGGGTACATTATGTGTATCAGATATAGGCGAGTTGAGACAACAAATATTAGTTGAAGCGCACAGTTCTAGATATTCCATTCACCCTGGTGCTACTAAGATGTACCGTGATTTCTGGGATATTTACTAGTGGAACGACATGAAAAGAGATATTGCTGAATTCGTAGCTAAGTGCCCGAACTGCCAGCAAGTACAGGTAGAACACCAGAGACCGAGAGGTATGACTCGGTATATCAGTATACCCACATGGAAGTGGGAAGAAATAAACATGGACTTCATTATGGGCCTACCTCAGACTCATAAGCAACATGACTCTATCTGGGTGGTAGTAGACCGGATGACTAAGTCAGCACATTTTCTCCTAGTCAAAACCACAGATTCAACTGAGGAATATGCTAGACTTTATATTCGGGAGCTATTCAGACTACATGGGGTGCCTTTGTCCATTATTTCAGACAGAGGTACCCAATTCACCTCTCACTTCTGGAAATCTTTTCAAAAAGGACTAGGTACCCAGTCAAGCTCAGTATAACTTTTCACCCTCAGACAGATGGACAAGCTGAGAGGACCATTCAGACCTTAGAAGATATGCTAAGAGCGTGTGCAATTGATTTTAGGGGTAATTGGGATGACCATTTGCCTCTTATCGAATTTGCGTACAACAATTGCTACCATTCCAGCATTCAGATGGCCCCGTTTGAGGCATTGTATGGTAGAAGGTGTAGATCTCTTATAGGATGGTTTGAAGTTTGATAAGCTTCTTTGATAGGGCCAGACTCGGTTCATGAGTCAATGTAGAAAGTTCAGCTTATCCAAGAAAGGTTAAAAACATCTTAGAGCCTCCAGAAATCTTATGCCAATGTGCGGAGAAAAGAGTTGGAGTTTGCAGTTGATGATTGAATGTACCTGAAAATTTCACCCACGAAAGGGGTGATGAGGTTTGGAAAGAAGGGGAAGCTCAGTCCAAGGTATATGGGACCTTATAGAATATTGAGGCGTATCGATAAGGTACCTATGAGCTAGAGTTATCTTTAGAACTAGCAGCTGTACATCCAGTTTTCCATGTATCACTTTTGAAAAAGTGTATTCGAGATCCAACCTCTGTGGTGCCATTGGATAATGTGGCACTCAAGGATAGCCTCACCTATGAGGAGGTACTAGTCCAAATCCTAGACCACCAGGTTCGTAGATTGAGGAATAAGGAAATAGCTTCAGTTAAGGTTTCACGGCGGAACCAACAAGTTGAAGGAGCTACATGGGAGGCCGAAGGAGATATGAAGGCCAAATACCCACACTTGTTCTCTACCGACTCTGTTGCAGTTTGATATGTGAATTTTGTTTTTAGACTTTAACTAGTTGTTAAATATAGTTCATGTAACTAAATTTTCTTTTTGACTTTGGTTGTGTTTGTGAAAATAAAAAGTTTAGTTCGGTTATATTATCTAAAATGGAGGTAGTCATTTCGGTCGTTTTGAAGTTGTATGAGTAGTACCCGAATACCTTGATTGTTATTTTCCTGGTTTCTATGAGTTTTCTAACATTCGAGGACGAATATTTCCAAGGGGGAGATATTGTAATACCCCAGAGAGGGCCTAAGAATAGACCCGAGAGTTGAAGTTGGAAGATGCAGAAAAACCCAGAATTTTTCACCAGAACGACTCGAGGTACAAGTCGTGGTGAGGACTTATGACTCGTGACTCTAGTCGTGATGAAGCTCGGGAACTTGAGGTCATATCACGAGTGGTCTATGAATCGTGACGCGTAGGTACGAATCGTGGTGAAATTCTCAGTGGTACCAGAGTGAGTCATCACGGGTTATGGTACGGCTCGTAGGATGTAGCAACGAGTCGTGATGAGGAGTCGTGGGTAGGTCGTAGTTGGTATGGGTGGATGATACCACGATCGACAGTACGACCCATAGGATGGTACTACGAGTTGTAGGATGTGAGTCGTGGCCATTTTAAGAGGATTGAAGAAAATGGTGAGGTGACCACGAGTCGTGACTTTGTGGTACGACTCGTGGTACGAGTCGTGGTCGGGGACATATATGTTTTTCATGGAAATTTCATTAAGGGAAATTCGAATTTCCTATGCTTTAGGACCCTAAACCATGTCGTTTTAGCCTCAGCTTTAGACGTTTTAGAGAGTTTAAATGGTTTTCTCCCCTCATTCTCACGTTTACTCCTAGAATTTCATCGACAGTTCTCTCAAGAAATCCTCTAGCAGTCTTAGGGTCATTCATTCATCACAGCAGTCCAGGTCCTCTTCTCCAGGGAATTCTTCACTAGGTATGTGGGATTTTAGCAAGGGGATTGTCCTTCCCTCGCGTCCCCAAATTCCTCTTCAATTTCTTCTATTAATTTTAAGCCCCGAGCTTTTGAGTATGAGAAGCATTCATGTTATTTTAGTTGAAAACGTTGTTTATATTATTGTTATTATAATCTTCATCAGTTCCTTATCAAATTGTCAGTGTTATCACAAAGGTGAATTTAAGCCCTAATTTTCAAATAATGATTTTATTTGTTTAGTTCTCTCTAGTGAATGAAGGATGCTTTGAGTTGAAATTTTCTAGAATTTCCTACATACATATATATGTTTAGAAAATATTCCATAAACAAAAATGACTATTGCACTGTTGAATGAAATTCCCATAATTCTTGACATTTTCCCTTATATTATGAAATTGTCCGTGTTGTAGGCACAAATGGGCTCTCTACTAGCTGTTAGTAATTTAATCAGTTAGAACACATAACCCTATCAATCTAGTCTCAGTCAGAACCATATCAGTCTAGCTTCAGAAAATTTTAGCAACATTAGTGTTGTCCAAAAAATGTCAACTGATCAGTTTGACTCCAACTTATTTTCGAGGTGTCAATGGTGCCTCCCAGTTTCCAGACTCAGATTCAGATTTTAGATATTTTGTCCATTAGGCAGTCATGATATTCAGTCATAGCTCTGACTAGCCCTAGGACCCTAGTTTAGTTATCAGTTGGTTCTCTAGATGGTTACTACGCTTCCAGATAAGAAGCTCTGACTCCTCCACTATCTATGCCCCTACATTAACAGGCACCCAGCTCAGAATATAAGCCACCATCAAAGCTCGGGAGTAGGTCATGATAGTGACATTGGTGGACGGGTGATCCTCTGGGACACCAAGTTAAGCAACCTCTAAGCCTCAACAGTAAAGTAGGTGCCCCTAATTCCAGTGCCGGTGATGCCCTAGTAAGATGAGGCCCTATGCTCCTCCACCACCAGTGTATCCACTAGCCACCTCTTGTTATCAATCATGTCCTTAGAATTGAACTTGATATAAGAGGGATTAGGTATACCCAATGCCACATTGATCAAGGCGGCACTGAGGCTAATTTGCATCCCTCAAACATAGGCCACCGAGTCCGATATATTCCAATTCATTGTGGGGAGATTGGCATAGAACTACCTCATCCAGTTCTCATTGGCCTTGTGGGACTATCATGACCCGAACGGAGGCCCGAATCGTAACTCGGGACAAGGAGCCCCGACATACCCCAAGTCGACCCATAGCGTAAGCATACATCTAATCTCAATCAAGAAACTGAATAATCAATAAGATACTTATAGCGGAAGCTAACTTGAACATAACATCAGAATACGAGATCCGAAGCTGAATACATACATATGACTGACAAGCCTCTAAACATGACGAGTTGATGGGACAAGACCTCAACTAACTCAAAAAAATTGAAACTAAAATACATAAAGGAAAGCTAAATAGTCTAGTCCTCGGGAAATGAGGACTCACCCATAATAAGAGTGCTAACTCCGACAAGCTGACTACGAGCTGGGCTGAACCTTAGAGATGGGTCCTGTATCATGAAAAGATACAACATAGAGTATGCGGTCAGTACGTGGAATATACCGAGTATGCAAGATAAGTAAAACCGCTAAAGTAAATAAAAACATTTAAAGATAATGCATAATATAACATAAACATTAAGAGTATGAGAGTCGGGCTTGCATGCATTCTTTCTGAAATCATGATCTCTTCATAACATAACATTACATAACTTCATAACATCATAACTGAATCGATTGACTCAAAGCTGAATTCTGACATTTATAAGTAAAGTTGAACGTTGAGCCAAACCTACTTTAGTACATACATACATAC
>JACEIK010000568.1:45763-58562 GCA_018107945.1 Datura stramonium | reverse complement strand
ATATATAAATCTCATGAGTAATGAATATGCATATCTGAAATAATGAGAAACAATGGGAGACTCGTCTTTTAACCGACATACCACGATAAAGCTTACGTGTTCCAAACTATCACATTCCAGTGGGTAGAGCCGTCCAAAGCCTTTCAGGGCTAGGGACGATACCATGATATCAATATCAAGTTGAAGGCCCATTCGGGTAGGGGAATCTCACGAAGGAGGTCCAAAAGTCATAATGTATAAACCTACATTGACGTGTAGTTCTGAGGCACATGGTGATCGCCCCTTAGCCTCCTCGGTGCTAGACACTACTCCCAAAGCATGTATATAGTCTACATCATTTTATAACGAAGCTCAACATTTTCTATTGATGAAGATCAATGATCAAATACATCTCAAATATGATATCATGCATATGAGAAGCTTTAGCTCAAGACATACCACAAGTTGAAAACATAATTGGGAGCCTTCGCTCCAAAATCATGTGGTAAGCTATACATAAGAAAACTTGAACTCAAAACATACCACAAGCTGAAAATATAATTGGGAGTCTTTTCTCCAAAACAATGTCGTAAGATTAATTCGGGAAAAATCATCATTCATACTTAACACGTGGGCATTTCCCAAAGCTTTATCATACTTAGGAATACTCAATTATTATCGAAAACATAATGGTAAACATGGGTAGCTTCAAAACATGCTTTTCATCATAATACCTCATCATCATCATATACTTATCATAAATCTCATCTTTCATAAACATGACATCTATTTAGTTTTAATTCATAAAACTAGAATCATGATTTTAAATTGAAAACATTATAAAATTTGCCCATGCTTTGTAATTCAGTAGCGGAATCATAATCAAATCATACCCATGTATAGAAATAGAAGGTTCACGCATTTGCATTAAAACCCCATAGATTAGACATAGAATTTCATACTTTAGAGAGGGATTGGACATGAGTGTGAAGGAAATAACCCATTCATAACCTTACATACCTATTGGTAGTTGATTCTAACACTTCTTTAGATGCCCAATAGGAAATTGAAAAGAAATTAATGNTCTAACACTTCTTTAGATGCCCAATAGGAAATTGAAAAGAAATTAATGAATGCTAAGCTTGATCACCCTCTCTATTCTTCTACCTTGCATGCATGAATGAATGAGGCCTAAAATGAACTTAACCCCTTTAAAAGTCACTATTCATAACTCAAAATTTTGTAGTTTAGGACCTAGAAACTTAGGAATTACGGAAAAGCTCTTACTAAATTTGCAAAAAATTAACTGCCAGGTGGTTCTAACGGAGGACCTAACGACTTGTTATTGGTGACCACGACTCATGGTCACCATCCGTGATGTACACTTCCTTCATGCCAAATATTTTCTCAAATATCTGACCACGATCTACCCCATGAATCATGGGGACTGACCACGACTTGTGGGGTCCCTTCCGTTAAGTCCACTGCCCCTTTCCCTTTTCTTTTCTTAATCCCCCTCCCCACGATTGATCCAACGACTCATGGGGCCTGACCACGAGTCGTGGTCATGCCCGTGGGGTATCCTCTTGCTAAGCCTTTAATTTTTTTCCCTGTCCTTCCCCACGAGTCACATCACCACTCATGGGTTGGTCTCATGAGTCTCCTCACGACTATTCTGAGTTTGCTGCAAAATTTTCACTTTTTCTCTGTTTCAACTCTCGGATCTGATCTTTGAGCTTCCGGGGTATAACAATATCTCCCCTTTAGGAACATTCATCCTCGAATGTTGGAAAGCACATAGAAAAGCTGATAAATGCAATCATCATATTCAAATACTGATCATTTAAACTGAAAACTGACGGGATGACTACCTCCGATTCGAATCACATAACTGAACTGATTTCATGAATCTTACACACATCCATATACATAAAAGAAACTTGTTCACATGAACTAAACATGAAACTAAATAAAGTCTGAGTGCAAAATTGATACCTCAAGCTGAAACTGAGCCAGTAGAGAACAAATGTGGGTATCTAGCCATCATATCCACTTCGGCTTCCCACGTAGCTCCTTCAACATGTTGATTCCTCCGTAAAACTTTAACTGAAGCTACTTCCTTGTTCCTTAGCATTCGAACCTGACGATCCAATATTTCTACCGGAACCTCCTCATAGCTAAGGCTATCTCTCACACCAACATTATCCACCGGGACAACTAAGGCTGGGTCACCCAAACATTTCTTCAAAAGTGATACATAAAACACAGAATGCACAAAAGCTAATTCTGAAGGCAACTCCAACTCATAAGCCACCTTGCCAACACGTCTCACTATTCGATAGGGGCCGATATAGCGGGGAGTAAGTTTCCCTTTCTTTCCAAACCGCAAGAGACACCCTCAGAAATACCCAGTCACCGACTTCAGATTCTAGCTCTCTTCTTCTCACGTACGCATAAGACTTTTGCCGACTCTGGGCAGTTTTTAATCTGTCTCTTATCAACTGAAACTTCTCCATCGCTTCATGAACCGAATCCAGTCCTATCATTTCTGCCTCACCAACCTCAAACCATTCGATGGGCGACCTACATCTCCGCCCATAGAGAGCCTCGAATGGCGCCATTTGAATACTAGAGTGATAACTGTTATTGTAGGAAAACTCGATCAGGGGCAAGTGATCATCCCAACTACCTTTGAAGTCCATCACGCATGCTCTTAACATGTCATCGAGAGTCTGGATTGTCCGCTCTGCTTGACTATCCATTTGCGGGTGAAATGTTGTGATAAGCTTAATCTGTGTACCCAATCCTTTTTTAAATGACTTCCAAAACCGAGAGGTGAATTGAGTACCTCGATCTGAAATGATGGATAAGGGCACTCCATGCAATCGGACCAACTCCCGCACATATAGTTTGGCATAATCCTCCGTCGAGTCCGTGGTTTTAACTGGTAGAAAATGTGCAGCCTTGGTTAACATGTCTACCACAACCCAAATGGAATCATATTGTCGACGAGTACGAGGAAGACCTGTGATAAAATCCATATTGATTTCTTTCCACTTCCAAGTAGGAATGCTGATATCCTGAAGCACACCTCCCGTTCTCTGATGCTCAACCTTTACTTGCTGACAGTTCGAACACTTGGCTATGAATTCTGAAATATCCTTCTTCATGCCATTCCACCAATAGATTTCTTGTAAGTCGCGGTACATCTTGGTGTCACCTGGATGGATAGAATACCTAGATCCATGAGCTTCATGCAACATCTGGCTCCTCAAATCGCCTACATCCGTAACACATAAGCAACGTTGGTGTCGAAGCATACCATCTCCCCCTTGGGAGAAGACCTCTACCTTCTGACTTTGAATGGCTTCCTTCAACTTTACCAAAATCAGATCCTCATCTTGTCTTTATTTCACATCAGTTACCAAGGATGATTTTGATCCGTTCTGGACAACAACACCGCCATCGGTTGAGTCAACCAACCTAACTCCCAACCTTGCGAGTCGATGCACATCCCTCACCAACTCCTTTTTCCCTTCATCCACATGGGAAACACTCTCCATAGAGAGTCCACTAAGTGCGTCCGCTACCACATTAGCCTTACCCAGATAGTAAAGAACACTCATATCATAGTCCTTGAGTAGTTCCAACCACCTCCTTTGCTTAAGATTGAGATCTTTCTATGTGAACACATACTGTAAGCTCTTATGGTACGTAAACACATCCACGTGGGCCCTATACAAGTAATGTCACCATATCTTCAAGGCGAATACCACCGCGGCCAATTCAAGATCATGGGTCGGGTAATTCTTCTCATGGACTTTCAACTGCCTAGAGGCATATGCTATCACTTTCCCATGCTGCATCAACACACACCCAAGAACTATCCTTGAAGCATCAAAATGCACCATAAATCCATCGATACCCTTAGTTAGGGTCAACACTGGTGCTGATGTAAGTCGGGTCTTCAACTCTTGGAAGCTCTTCTCACAAGCCTCTAACCAATGGAAATTCACCTTCTTCCGAGTCAATTTGGTCAAAGGTGCTGCAATAGATGAGAAACCCTCAAAAAATCTTTAATAGTAGCCAACTAAACCCAAGAAACTCTGAATATCTGAAGGATTCACCGGTCTAGGCCAACTCTTCACCGCCTCGATTTTTTGAGAATCTACCCTTATACCCTCACTTGATACCACATGGCCCAAAAAGTCTATGGAGTTCAACCAGAACTTGCACTTGCTGAATTTGGCATATAATTGGCAATCCTTGAAGGTTTGAAGCACTACTCTCAAATGAGCGACATGCTCCTCCTCGCTCCGAGAGTATATAAGGATGTCATCAATGAACACAATCATGAACACATCCAAGTATGGCTTAAACACCCTATTCATCAAGTCCATAAAAGCTACAGGAGCATTTGTTAGTCCAAAAGACATAACTACAAACTCATAATGACCATACCGCGTCCTGAAGGCTGTCTTGGGGATGTCACTTTCCCAAACTCTGAGCTGATGGTACTCGGATCTGAGATCTATCTTCGAGAAACACTTGGCACCCTGAAGCTGGTCAAATAAATCATCAATCTTTGGTAGAGGATATCTGTTCTTGAGGATGACTTTGTTCAATTGCCGGTAATCAATACACATGCAAAGAGAACTATCTTTCTTTCGGACAAAGAGAACTGTTGCACCCCATGGAGATTTGCTTGATCTAATGAAACCCTTATCTAATAAGTCCTTCAATTGCTCTTTCAACTCTTTTATCTCGGGGAGCCATTATGTAGGGAGGAATAGATATAGGTTGCATGTCGGGAAGAAGGTCAATACCAAAGTCAATCTCCTTCTCGGGAGGAACACCTGGAAAATCATCAGGAAAGACCTATGGATACTCACGTATTATCGGAACTGACTGGATAGTTGGGGACTCAGACTCAACATCCTTAAACCTAACTAGATGGTACACACAACCCTTAAAAATCATCTTTCTGGCCTTAAGGTAGGAAATGAAACGACCTACAGGCACAACTGAACTAGCCTTCCATTCTAAGACTGGCTCACAAGGAAATCTGAACTCTACTGCCCGGGTTCTACAATTAACTAAAGCATAGCATGAAAATAGCCAATCCATGCTGAGAATAACATCAAAATCGATCATGGCTAACTCTATCAAATCTGCTGAGGTGACCTTCTGAAGGAATGAGACTGGGCAACATCTATACACCCATCTAGCTATAACTGAGTCAACTACTAGAGTAGAAATTGAGAAGGGTTCTGA
Source organism: Datura stramonium (assembly GCA_018107945.1). NCBI lineage: Eukaryota > Viridiplantae > Streptophyta > Magnoliopsida > Solanales > Solanaceae > Datura > Datura stramonium. The sequence goes on along the minus strand of JACEIK010000568.1, from coordinate 53,309 downwards.
CAAGACTTCGGGACTGACTCCGAAGCTACTGGCCACATAAGGTGTCACAAAAGAAAAGGTATCCCTTGGATCTAGTAAAGCATAAACATCAATATGAAAAACTCGTAACATACCAGTGACCACATCCAGGGAGACCTACTGCTCCTGATGGGATGCTAAGGCATAGAATCTATTCTGGCGTTGACCGCCAGCTACACTAGTAGATGCCCCTTGATGTGCTGAGTGTGTGGGAGGGGCTGCTGAACTAGAAGCTGGGCCTCGGCCCCTAACCTAATCCTGTCTCACTGCTGGGTAATCTCTAAGCATGTATCCCGACTTCCTACACCTGAAACAAGTACCTGAGCCTGCCAAGCACTGGCCTGGGTGCCCCCGACCATATCTACGACAAGCTGGAATGCTAGAATATGCGGGTCTGTTGCTCTGACCCCTTGAGCCTATTGCTAGCTCTTTCTGATCATGTCTAGGACTGGATGGCACACTCAATTCTGAAGAAGCTAGGGCTAATGATCTCTAGTGGGTCGGCTATCGGTGCCCACCACCTGACCTTAGTTGTGAGAATCTGTGGTCATCAGTCCTGGCCCTCTTAGCCTCCCTCTCTCTCATATATGCCGCATCCATCTGCTGGGTGTACAACACTATCCGTGGAAAGTCCATGTCCTTCTAGAGCATAGTGATCCTACAATCCTTATGCCAATAGCCCGCTACCTTGGACCCAAGGAATCCAGCGGGTTCATCCTCAAGAAGTCAGTCGCCGCTGCATTGCAATTTTATGGAACATGCGCAATGGCCTGCTGATTGACCTGAGCAGTCAAGGCCTGTGCAAGCATCTGAATATCGGCCCGAAACTCAGCATGAGCAACTAGCTCCGGTGCCTAGTGCTCCTGAACTGGTGGGGCTTGCTGGTGCCCGTTACCATTGCCATCCTCATGGCCTTCACCACTCCCATTTCTCCTACCATTCACTCTTCTGGGAGCCATGATTCTGCAATCGCGAATAGCACAAATTAGAAGGATAGAAAGACCTTTTCATCGCATGACATAGATCATGAAAGAAGGGAATATTTCCTAAACGTCTCGTAGCCTCTTCGTCATATGTGTGGCACACTTCACACCTATGAAAAAGACTCTACTTAACGCATTTTTCAGACACCCTAGGATACTTCAAAACTATTGCGCTGATACCAAGTTTTTCATGACCCGAACGGAGGCCAAGATCGTAACATGGGACAAGGAGCCCCGACAGACCCCAAGTCGACCCATGGCATAAATATACATCTAATCTCAATAAAGAAACTGAATAATCAATAAGATACTCATAGCGGAAGTCTAACTTGAACATAACATCAAAATACGAAATCCAAAGCTGAATACATACATATGTATGACAAGCCTCTAAACATGATGAGTTGATGGGACAACACCCCAACTAACTCAATAAAACTAAAACTGAAATACATAAAGAAAAGCTGAATAGTCTAGTCCTCGAGAAATGAGGACTCACCCACAATAAGAATGCTAACTCTGATAAGCTAACTACGAGCAGGGCTGAACCTGAGATCTGGGTCCTGTATCATGAAATGATACAACATAGAGTATGCGGTCAGTACGTGGAATGTACCATGTATGAAAGGTAAGTAAAATTGCTAAAGTAAATAAAATCATTTAAAGATAACGCATATTATAACATAAACATTAAGAGTCTGAGAGTCGGGCTTGCATGCATTCTTTCTGAAATCATGATCTCTTCATAACATAGCATAACATAACTTCATAACATTATAACTGAATTGATTGACTCAAAGCTGAATCCTGACATTTATAAGTAAAGCTGAATATTGAGTCAAACCTACTTTAGTACATGCATATAATGTGTGTGTATATATGTATGTATGTATGTATGTATGTATGTATGTATGTATCATGAGTAATGAATATGCATATCTGAAATAATGAGGAACAATGAGAGACTCATCTTTTAACCGACATACCACGATAGAGCTTACGTGGTCCCAACTATCACATTCAAGTGGGTAGAGCCGTCCAAAGACTATCCATGGCTAGGGATGATACCATGATATCGATATCAAGCTGAAGGCCCATTCGGGCAGGGGAAGCCCACGAGAGAGGTCCCAAAGTCATAATGTATAAACCTCGTTGGCGCGTAGTTCTGAGGCACAGGGTGATCGACCCTGGCCTGCTCGGTGCTAGACACTACTCCCAAAACATGCATATGCTCTACATCATTTTATAACAAAGCTCAACATCGTCTATTGACGAAGCTCAATGATCAAATACATCTCAAATATGAAATCATGCATATGAGAAGCTTTAGCTCAAGACATACCACAATCTGAAAACATAATTGGGAGCCTTCGCTCCAAAATCATGTGGTAAGCTATACATAGGAAAACTTTAACTCAAAACATACCACAAACTGAAAATATAATTGGGAGTCTTTTCTCCAAAACAATGTGGTAAGCTTAATTCGGGAAAAATCATCATTCATTCTTGACATGTGGGCATTGCCAAAGCTTTATTGTACTTAGGAATACTCAATTATTATCAAAAACATAATTGTAAACATGGGTAGCTTCAAAACATGTTTTTCATCATAATATCTCATCATCATCATATACTCATCACAAATATCATCTATCATGAACATGACATCTATGGGCTTTTAATTCATAAAACTAGAATCATGATTTTAAAATGAAAACATTATAAAATTTGCCCATGCTTTGTAATTCAGTAGTGGAATCATAATCAAATCATACCCATGTATAGAAATAGAAGGTTCATGCATTTGGGTTAAAACCCCATAGATTATACATAGAATTTCATACTTTAGAGAGGGATTGGGCATGAATGTGAAAGAAATAACCCATTCATAACCTTACATACCTGTTGGTAGCTGATTCTAACACTTCTTTAGATGCCCAATAGGAAATTGAAAAGAAATTGATGAATGCTAAGCTTGATCACCCTCTTTAGTCTTCTACCATGCATGCATGAATGATTGAGGCCTAAATGAACTTAACCCCTTTAAAAGTCACTATTCATAACTCAAAACATTGTAGTTTAGTCCCTAGGAACTTAGGAATTATGGAAAAGCCGTTACTAAATTCGCAGAAATTAACTGCCAGGTGGTCCTAACGGAGGACTTAATGACTCATTACTGGTGACCACGACTCATGGTCACCATTCGTGATGTAAACTGCCTTGATGTGAAATATTTTCTCAAATAGTTGACCACGACCTACCCCACGAATCATGGGGACTGACCACAACTGGTGGGGTCTCTTCCATCAAGTCCATTGCCCCTTTCCCTTTTCTAAATCCCCCTCCCCACGACTGGCCCAATGACTCGTGGGGCCTGACCATGAGTTGTGGTCATGCCTATGGTGTCTCCTCTTGCCAAGCCTTTAATTTCTTTTCCCTGGCCTTCCCCACGAGTCACATCACGACTCGTTGGTTGGTCTCACGTGCCTCCTCACGACTTGTTCTGAGTCTGCTGCAAAATTTTCACTTTCTCTATTTCAACTCTCGGGTCTGATCTTTGGGCTTTCGGGGTATAACAAGGACTCCTTGACCAGCGGGCCTCACCCCATCTCTTGGAGCTGGGCATAAAATTTCAATGCCTTCTCCATCATGTCCTGCATAATGAACCCCCTCTCATGCAACAGACCCTTGGCCGCCTGCTTATTTTGCCGGAACTAGCACTTGTTGGTCAGAAACTGGATGTAGCCAAAGGTGTGGCTGTTGTTGCAGCTAGACATGGTAGAATCTTGTGAACAAAACAAACTATTAGACGAATACTCAAGAAAATGGGGGATAGGGGAAGAACAATATTCTGCCTAAAGATGGAGCGCTGGAGCAGGAAGGAATTTGCTACAGCAAGTTCACTATAGTGGCGGAGAATCGCTATGGCGAGCCCGCTGCAGCGATAAAGGACCCTTAAACTCACAGTCCTGTAGAAGTATGACACTGACATTGTCAATAAACAACCCAATTAGGTTGGCGTTGATCCCACAAGGAATAAGGCAAGATACAAAATAACGCTAGTATTTAAGCTTTTAAGTCTGTTATTTCCAAAAAAAGGGTTTTATAAAAGCAAATATGTAGAAATGTTGAGATTTATTTTTGTTTTATCAAATTGATGCAAATAATTAGGAAAGTATTCCCTATGGATTCATAACTATTTTGGGTTTTATACTTGTGATCATTCCCAATGCTTACTTGTAGAACTGATAACTGGTGTTTATCAAAATGACGGGTTCGTCCCCATTGGATAACTATACTCAATCACCAGATTAGGTCTCATAAGTGATTTTACTTCAACCGTTATCAATTTATTCCAAATTAACTATCCTACTACTGAGACTCAATTCATTCAATGACCCATAAGGTCAAGGCTTTGTTGTAATTCTCTTTTTCTAATCTCTACTTCTCTAAGTTCAAACAAGTAAAGAATTCGGGCTTGCGCTCTGTTAAGAAATATTAAAGACGAATAGAATACAATACAAGTATTAGCATTGGTTAGAATCACTTTGTACAAATCCTAGTTTGTTAATTCACCATGGTTCCCACAATCCTAGTTGTGGAGATTTTAGCCTCTAACAATTGTAAGAGAATTATAAGCATTCATGAACAAAAACATAATTTAGAACTTACAAATATGATTGGAAGAAAACCCACTTGATTATTGCAAAACTGAATGAAGAATAACTCAAGAACAATTGAAGAATCAAAGTAAGAAATCTCCCAAAAGTTTCTCTTAGTAATCTCAAAAGTCAAAAACCTCTCTCAACAACCATATTCTGTTCTCCTGTAACAAAAATAACCTAGAAAGTATTTATACAAATAATTAAAATCATTTCCTGAATTGACAGGGAAACTGCTTAAACACCTGTACCATAATTGTACAGGTCGTACCTTCACTCGTACGTTGGCTGGTTCTTCTGATTTTGACTAAGTGTTGGAAATTAATATGACATGTACCATCAACCTACAAGTCATACTTTTTTGTCGTGGTTTGAACCTAAAACTTCTGGCATCCTTTGATTATTTCCACGAGTGACTTGGTACGACTGGTACCTTCATCTACGGCTCGTGACTTCTGGTCGTACCTTGAGTTCTGCCTTTTTTCAATTCTTCTAAAGTTTACCACGGTTTCTTGGTACAAGTCGTAAGTAGATAACACGTCTCATGGTTGCTATCTGTACCAGAAGACTGACCTAGTGCAATGTTTTCTGAACTTTACCACGACTGCCTTGGTACAACTTGTAGCAAGAGTCGTACTATAACTCCTTGGTTCAACACATCTTCTGGATTTTTCCATGATTCTCAGTACAGTTCATACCAGGATGGTACGACTCGTACTGTGATCCATACTTGGCCCTTTTTATGCAATTTTTCACTTTTTTCACATTTCAACTCCAACACCTAATTTCTATGAAAACAAAGTAAAAGTGCATCATATCTGTATAAACGTACCTAAGTTCATGCTTATTTCATCAGTTTTAAGCGTTAAAAGTGCTTTAAACCCACAACACATCAACACCCTCAACTTAAAACATTTGCATGCTCAGGCAAATAAAACAAAACTATAGAATGACACTTAACTAGAAAGTAAACTAGAAGACCTATGACCAACACAATCAAAATATGCACAGAAACCATAACAAGCTTTTGACCCCCTTTTTCATTCAAACCCAAGTCAGCTATGCACTCATGCAACTACAAATCATGATATACAGGGATTAAGATATGGCATTTAACTATCAACAGAGAATCAAGCTATCACTAATACTACTCACATAGACAATTGGCAGAATATAATACAAACTAAGTACCCTCACAGTAAATGAAGTACCCAAAACTCACAGATATAAAGAAATATGAAACTTGGGACTAATCAAGTAAGACTCTCACTCTCACAAAGAAGTTTCAAATTCTGCATATCAGATACCATAGGCTTGCCCTTATTTTTTCTACTTCTGCTTTTCAGACAGTTAGACTAAGATCACCATAGGACTTTTCTCGACTTGTAATGTAGGCTTCGGGATGGGTATGGTAAATATGGAATTTAGTGACTAAATCCTCCTTGGCACTACATACTTGGTTTCACTTTCACTTATTACCCCTTTTTTAACTTTTTCCATTTTTCGTCCCTTTTCTCCCTTTTTCAAATGCAATGTGTGAGTGTGGTGTATTTTTCTCATCTTTTCTTTTTCATCTCTTTTTTTTTCTTTTAAACTTTTCTTTTATTCATTTTTTTTCACACCACACCCCAATTTTCTTTGATTTTCTTTTCTTTTTTTCCACCTCCTCACAGTTTACGTACCCCTGCTATAGCCACCCTCAACTTAGATATTTTGCTCGGGCCGAGGTTCACAATGTACAAGGAGGGACCAGGGCCAAACAGGTTCATTATAAATAATGGGAAAGGTGAATGTTTAATCAAAGAAAAATGGTCAATTTTAGGCTCAAAGTTGGGATCTAAGGGATTCATTTTTATTTGGTTGGGTCATTTAAGCTAAAGTGGCTAAAATAAAAAACGGCCTATGATCCTTTCCTAACCAACTATTCTATAACCTATGTAAAGACCAACTGGGCGAGTTATAGATCCTCAACACAAAATAAAACTGTGTATAAATCCTCACTCACTCACGGTATATGTTTGCATTATTCTACCTATCCAGTTCATGCACAACTCAACTATAATTACACATGCTAATAGACTAAATGTCTTAAAAAGATCTATAGAAATCATGTATTGCAGTTTACATGCATAGGTAAATAACCAAATTTTTTTAGACAGGGTCATTTTTTCAACAATTCAAAACATGTGTGTGTTTATTGGTTGTAAAGTACTCCTAACTACTTCTAGACAAATAAAACACAAAATAAAATTCTAAACATGCCGATTCAACTAGATAGCATATTTGAGGGAAAAGAAACAGGGCAATAAAAACTCTCCAACGAAAGTCAAAAACCCAAGAATACAAGTACACCCCCCTTTTTCAAAAGCATGCTTATTACCCGAAGCATAAAATGTAAGAACAAGGAAAAGGGACATACCTATGGCACTCTAAGCACTCCTAGAAGCTACTCAGACTTCACCGATCATTGATGGGTTGCCTCCCATGCACTACCTAATTTAACATCACGACACAATATCACTCCTTTTTCTGTTCAGGCCTTATTAAGATACACCGATTCGATTTCTTTTACCTCCTCGACATTTCCCATGTACAACTTCACTCTTTGTCCATTCACTTTGAACCTCTTACCATCCTTGTTTTCAAGTTCCACAACACTATATGGGGACACATTCACCACTCGATACAGTTCCATCTATCTAGGCTTTAATTTCCCTAGATGCAACCGGAGCCTCGAGCTAAACAGGAGTACCAAGTCACCAACGTTGAACTTGATCTTAGGCGTATTTATACGACCAAACTCCATATTTTCAACCCGTTGTGAGTCTGGATAGGGAGAATATTGATGTATTCATGCATGTTTGAGTTAATTAAGGTTGTTTT
>JACEIK010000567.1:387869-415797 GCA_018107945.1 Datura stramonium | reverse complement strand
AAAATGGGTACGGTTCATCGGTTAGTCAAAGAAAAATGGTCTATTAAAGGCTCAAAATTGGGATCAAAGGAATCATATGATTTTGGTAGGGTCATTTAGGCTAAAAGTGAGCTTAATAAAAAATTACCTACGATCATATCCTAACCAACCATCCTTAGCCTATGCAAAGACCAACCAGGCAAGTTCTAGATCTTCAATACAGTACCGAACTAAGTATCCAACCTCACTTGCTCATGCCACATGACTTATATTCACTTTACCTGACTTATATTCACTTTAATTATCCGGTTTACATGTCTTAACAAGAATCCTCATAATAAACTAATGACATTAAAAGATCCACAAAAATCATGTATGCAAACATAAATACATAGCCAATGCATCAAAAAATTTAAACAGTAGTCAATTTTTTCAATTCAAAACTAGTGCACTTTCATTGGCTATGTGGTTCTAAGTTATTTTTTAATAAAATAAAAATCAAAAAATAATAAAACAATAAAATACTAAAATGTCTGTTTACTAGATAGTAATGCCAAAGGGAAAAAACCCTTTGGACAAATTCAAAATCCCAAAATCACAAGTACACCCTCCCCTTTTTGAAAATTGAACTTCGTCCCCAAGAATGAACTACAAACAGAGGGAAGGGAACAACCTGTGGCGCCAGGCGCTCCTCACATCCTACGAGGAGGTACTTCGCCGCAATCGTGGCGCTAGCGGCTGCCGGCGCACTCAATGGTGTATCAATAGGGGGAGTGGTAAACCCCTGCAGTCTCACCCGCCTCTACGGGCTCTGTGGTGATCGGGCTGAATGTGGCCGCCTGAGCGTCTCTTGCCACTAGCAAGTTTGGGCTGAGCCATGGTAGAGCGGTCTTGCTCCTCTTAGCTCGCCTCCCAGCTTTGACATATGTGAGTCATGAGTCTACTGTGCCCTCTACTCATTGCCCTCTTGTGTTTCTTCTTTCTTCTTCCTTTTCTTCCTCAAACTTTCGACTCCAACATCCTCAAGACTCTTTTCTTTCCCATTTTCTCTAGCGCTTGTTATCCGCTCCTATTAAGCTAACAAGTCAATCTTTTCATCGCTCTTCATCAAGGTCTAGAAGAGTGGGGTTGATATAACTGCCGATTGTCGTGATGACAACTCTCGACTACTTGGCTCCTAAGACCCCCCAACTCCTCACTGAGACCGGCTGGTATCCATCTCCCGCTTCCGCCATACACATGTTGAATCTAGCCTCAAATCTGTCCAAAGTAGCATGTAAGGCTTGTGCTCTGCTTTCAATTCCCAACTTTTGACCCATGGCTTCACATTTTCCATCATAGCCTGGAATTTTTCTTCACCATGGTCAACCTCTTGGACAATTTTTGAAGAAAATCATGGGGCACTAGGACGCACTCGTTGGAGTCTCTGGAGCCAAGTGTGCTGAAGTGCGCTGTTGTGGCAATGCTAGAGCCGCCTCGAATGACCGGTATCTCCAGATTGAGCAAGAAATTGCTCGATTGTTACTATGTTTTTGAACTACGAGTGTAAGGGATTCGTAGGTATAGTTCGTTCTTCGATTTTGTTCGCATGGGAAAGGGGTCTTTTTTAGGTTTGAAGTTTATATATGTGAGTGATTTTAAAATCTAGGCTCTGAAAGCCGGGTAAAGTCAAAGCTTTTGACCCATCACGACTGTACAATGAATCTTTAGGAAATACCCAATCATCGTCCTCGGGACCCTAAGCTAGTTTTGAAAACTTACTCGAGGACCTACGAGTACAAGATCCACATCTGCATAAGGTGGGTATGTTCCGTATGATGACTCGGAAGGTCGCTTTGAAATACATCTCTTAACCTCTCCACGACTCATACTACGACTGTACAACCCTTTCACAAGTAGTACTAAGAGTCGAGCCACGTTTTTCGGCTAGCCTTCATTCTCCCGTTTTGTTTTCCCCGCACACCGAACACATTAGTTCAATCACTTGGGTTTCCTCCCAAGAAGTGCTTAATTTAACGTCAGCGACACGCAAAGTTCCTATACTTAGAATTCACTGTGCTCACCACTTGCTGTTTCTCAAGAAGTGCCTCGATTTAACGCTAAGACGACGCAAGTCTCGACTACTGCACTCTGTCAAGCGACTCGCATTCATCATCAAATGTTGAGACTACACCGAATTCCTTCGATTGTTGTGGCTTGACCGACAAATATTAAAGGTGACCTCTTCTTTGTTTAGTCTGAACTTCAATTGGTCTCATTTCCACATCTACTAAGGCCCTCCAACAGAAGGAACGGGTCCCCAAGATGATGGGGACTCCATAATCAACCTTGCAATCCAAAATCACGACGTCTCCGCCGGGAATATAAATTTATGTACCTTAACAAGCACATCAAATAGGATCCCACTAGCTTCTTATAGCTTCTACTACCGCATAGCACAAGAGCCTGTGGGGGCTACTAAGCTCAATTTCTTGAATGCTACCAAGTGCATCGTGTTAATGCTTGCTCTGAGATCACGAAGTGCCCTTGCGAACTCGACATTGCCAATGGTGCAAGGTAGAAGTGAAAGCACCTCGATCTTCCTTCTTTGAGCCAGACTGCATATAACACTGGCTGCTGATGTACATTGTCTACCTACCTCATAGCTTACTTAACCCTTGTCACCAAGTCCTTCATAAACTTAGCATATCCCTAAGATTTGGTCCAATGCCTCAACCAATGGTATGTTCATAGATAATTGTTTGAGCATTGACAAGAATTTCTAGAACTTACTATTTTCCGCCTTTTTCTTCATTATTTGGGGAAACGCGTGGTGGTGGCTTTGGATAGTTTGTAATATTTGAGTTTGCTCTCCTGATCGAATGTTATTCTTTCACCTAATAGGGCCTTTAGCAACTCAACATTTTCAGCGACCTTCAAGCATCTCAACACTCTTCTCATTTTCCTCCCTTATGCTCTCTTTCTTCCGTTCAACTACAAACTTAAAAGGGGGTCAAGTGTGGTCTTCTCCCACTCCTAATCATCACCGCCATGCAAAGGGCCATCATTCTCGTGGGTTCTGGATGGTGTTACTAGGTAGTGTACCCTTTTTTCTAGGGTTTGGTGATGTTGATAGTTTCCCAAGATGTTGTTCAATTTGTTGATGGTTGTCGCATGAGATTCCACTCTCTGACCCATACTTGATATGTCACCATGGATTTCCTTCAATTGATCATTATTGGACATCACCTTTTCAAAGATCATCAATCATGCTCTCTAACTTTGACTCCGCTCACCTCTCCCTCTTGTGCACTTGGGAGTACATATTATAGCTCTGGGCCGTTGCGGTAGCCGCCATTCCTTCTCCATTCTTCATCGTGCTCATGACCTCGGCTCCTGTATTTGTACCCATTTTGGTTGTAGTTATCTCTGTATTGGTTATGACTATGGTTTTAACCTGGTGCCAATTGTCTTGTCCAGAGGCTTGGCGTTGGCTCTAAAACCCGCCACTTGGTTGTCCAGAAATTTGCCTCCCTCAAATTGGGAGTGGATCTACCGCCCACCTTGTTTACCCACCGCATTTGGCCTTTTGGCTCCTTCTCCCATAATGTGCTTTTGTAAGCAAATCCAATTATGTGCTTACGTGAGCCAACTCTGGTCGTGTTCTCTTACTTCCTACGTTGGTCTCAGCCAAACCAACAAAGATATGTACCGGCCAAGCGTCTTTCTCCCGGTATGCTACAAACTTATTTGTCTTAGTCACTCTGTCAAGTATAGGAGCAAACTTGCTCCCGTGTGTGACTCATCAATGCTTCTCCCGCCACCGTGTCTTCCATCGCGTTTTTGTGCTATTATTTAAAGACCTATAAAAAATTTCCAACAACCTCATCCGGAATCTTATGGTTTGGGAACTTTGTCAACTTTTCTCTTGAACCTAAGCCGTGCTTCATGAAATGCCTCGATTTTGAGTCGTCTGGAATTGTAAATCTCATCCTTAAGTCAGAATATTCGGAGGGGGAAGAATCTCTCCGTAAGGCTTGCTTGAGTTCCCTCCAATTGGTTATGGAGTCATTGGCAACTCTGATAACCAAAAGGTGGCTTCCCCTAACAAAGAAAAGGGGAATAATCTGAGCCTCGAGGCATCTTGGCTAACTCCCCCGAAATGACGCCACTTGGAGAACGCTCAAACCACACCTCTATCAAGTATGCAGCGTATATTGTCAATAGTTCCAACAAAGAGGTTGGGGTCTAATCCACGTGGAATATGAAAGATCTAGACCAATGCCGATAAGTGAACTTGTTGGTTAGTTACTCCAATTGGGGGGTTTAAGAAAAATAATTATTAAAAAATTGATTGAAATTGTGATGTAAAATCAAGAGTTAAGACTAACTAGGGTTTGTGATCCCCATGGATTCATAACTTCTTCGGTATATACATACGTGATAAAATACCAATGCTTACTTGTAGAACTGATAATTGGGGCTCATCCAAACGACTGGCTCGTCTCTTATTGGATGACTATACTCAATCACCTGTCAGTCTCATGAGCTACTTCAATTTAACCATTATCAATTTGTTCCAAATTCTAACTATCCTACAACCACACACCGTTAATACAATGATCATCAAGATCAAGGCTTTGTTGTAATTCTCTTTTCCTACCCTACCTCATCTAGGCTCAAGCAAGTAAAGAATTCGGGAAAGTACTAACGTTATACACCGTTAAGAAACGTTTAAGCATGAAGAGAATACAATACAAGCGTTTACATTGGTTTTGACACACTTTATGCAACCCTAGCTCATTAACTAATATCATCGTTCCCACAACCCTAGTTATGGAGGTTTTAGCCTCATGTTTCAAGGTTGTGGTACGCATTCATAATTAAACACATAAAGCAATACTTACAATTGTAGATGAGAGAAAAACTGCTATTATCTAAAATAAGAACAATCAACAAAGATCAAGAAGCACCAAGAAAAAGGTTGATCACATGCCAATCAACTCACTCCTATGTTGGCTCGATGTTCTCTCACATCCTCTAACAAATTCTAATGACTTCTAACCTTCTCTCGAAAATAAAACATAAAAAGTATTTATACGTATTACAAGATCCTTTTTATAAGCTAACATGGTAAATTTCCATAACCGGTGCCGCCTGAGCCACGACGATCCTACGACCCGTAGCAAGATTGCATGTCATACCTTATCTATATGTCCTTGGCTTGTCAAATTCTAGCTATGTTGGGTCTTGCATGACTTGTACATACTTCCTACGAGTCGTACCGTTTTCCGTGGTTTGACTCTAAGAATTCTCAATTTTGCAAAAGTTTGTCACGAGTGTGATGGTACGACTGCACCTTGACGCTATGACTGCATCGTGTATCTCAGGTCGAGTCAGCCTCTTGTGCAATTCTTCGGAATATTTCCATGACTCAATGCTACAAAGACACACAAGCGTTGCACGACCTATACCGAGAGCCGTAGGATGCACTCTTCATAACTCGCCTATCTCGAAACCACGGTCTTTAGTACGGCTCGTAGCATAACCTACTGCCTGTATTGAGACTTGTAACGTTAGCCCATTTTCTCGCATTTTCGTGCTATCTTTTGCACATTCTTGCTCCAACACCTATTTGTCTTGTAACCAAAGAAAACTGTTTTATATCCATATAAACACACCTAAGTTCATGTTATTTTCTTAGTTTTGAGCGCCAAAAGATGTAAATCCATGTGCCCATCACATGCCAATTACTGGTGCATTTACTAGCTAGGCTAGAGGTCGCAGGCTTTTGATGCGGTTATCACATGTACTCTTTGGTTTATCATCTATGACTTAGACCTTATTTGATCTAGGCTCTACTTTTTTGTATGTGTCTACACACTTTGCTTTGTGCGTAGATATGATATGCGCATTTTCTACAGCCATATACGGTGTCTACTCCCAGGATCGATTCCTTAGTAGTAGATCGAGTGTACGATCTTGTGTTTTGACTTTGTTAGGTACAAGACATGGGCAACACATTTTAATTATTCCTATATGGTGGACTTCGATGTTATCTCTAGTATGGATTGGTTGTCTCCTTTATCATGCAGTTTTGAATTGTCATGTCAAGATCAAGTTATTTTTGGTTATATCGGGTACTCCTAGCTTGGTATTAAAGGGGCACTATTGGCTATGCACAAAGATAGTGATATCATTTGGGGGAAAAGAGTATGATGGAGAAAGGGTTCTTAGTCATGATACTGTAGTGGCTGGTACCTCTCTTGAGTTAGTACCAATAGTGAGTGAGTTTGGCAGAGGTTTTTTCTACGTACTTCAATATTCCATTAGATCATGATATTTATTTGAACATTGATCGAGAGTTGGGCACTCATCCTATTTCTATTTTTCCATTTAGGACTAGCATCGAGAGAGTTAAAGGAATTGAAGGAAAATTACAAAAAAATATTGAGTAAGGGATTCATTGGACCTAGTGTTTTTCCTTGGGGTTCTCTTATTCTATATGTGAAAGAAAGATTGCACTATGGGTGTACAAAACAAACTGTGAAGTCAAACCGAACTGAAGAACCAAGTAAAACCGAGAAAAAAACCGACTTGTGGTTTGGTTTGGATTGGTTTGGCGTTGAAACTGACTATTCTTGGATTGGTTTGGTACTAATAAAAAAACAAATCGAGCACAACCCAAAACCTACATTATATGTTGTATATATATAATGTTTTAAATTTTATTTATAAAAAATATTAATTATACTATTTTTAAATATTTTTAATTTTTTTTAAATTAAGCATGGTTATTGTGTTGTTTGTTCCCAATTCCCCACTGACCAATTAGGCAATCATTAAAAAATAATGAATAAAATAAATAAAACTATTAAACTGGGCGTAAGCTCTGTGAGGTCTAGATTATCTATACCGCATGTACCCGCTTCGATCTTCCCCCTTCCCTTGCTTCTTCTTCTTAAATTTTGTTATTGTGAATACTTTTTCATGGGTCTCTCAGGTATCTTTTGTATTTGTTTTGATTCTCTGTCTTCTATTTTTCTTTGATTTGTAAGTTTTTTTGTTTCGCACTGCTTGTTGCCACCAAGTTTCTCGTGACCACTACCTCTCCTATTTTCAATCTAATCGTTGTTTATTCTTTCATGGTACTAGGAATTAAGTGATACACAAAATGTTCCTTTTCTATTTTCCCAATCTTATAATTGATGGCATGTATGTTTAAAGGCCCACATAACCTCAAAACCTAGAAAAATAAAATAAAATTTTAGTCTTCATCTTCACTTAGGTGTAACCCGAATCAATCATTACCGACAATGGTGCTAATCACCGCGACTTGATGAGAACGTGACATGTGAAAATTTCTAAAGATCAAGCACCCCAAATTCTACTGCATATAGACCACATGATGAATGGAGCCGTGAAGCTTCAAACAAAAACATCAAGAGATTTTTGCGCAAGATGATCGATAACTCTCTTGACATTTGGCATGAGGAAGTTTTGTCTTTTTGCTTGTTGGGATATCGCACTACTCTCCGAACGTCTACCGGTGCTACACCTATATGTTGGTATATGGTAATGAATCGTTGATACCAAATGTGGCGTAGAAATTCCTTCTTTGAGAATCATTCAAGAAGTAGAATTGAACGATGCAGAATGGGCGCATCTGAGTAACTAGCACTCATTGATGGAAAAGGATAAATGCTACCGTCACGGTCAACTTTATCGTAACAGGATGACCAAGCCTTTAACAAGAAAGTTAGGCCAAGACTATTCATGCCCGGGCAACTGGTTTTGAAGCGGATTTTTCCAAACCAAGATGAAGCTAAAGGCAAGTTCTCGCCTAACTGGCAAGGCCCCTTCATAGTTCACCGAGTGCCGATGTGGAGGAGCACTTATCTTAGCAGAGATGGATGGTGAAATCTGGCCTAAACCTATCAACTCGACGCTGTTAAGAGATACTACATTTAGATTGAGATTTCGGTTTTGCTTTGCCTCGTAACCCGAATCACGTTGACCCGATTCCCGCTTAAGAGGGATACGTAGGCGAACCACTCGTGACTCGGTCTATATCTTTTATAAAATTTTCTTCTCCCCTTCAAAGGTTCTCGGTAATCCTGTTACATTTTCATGGTATTTCAGTTAGCAAGTTGGCTGAATCGGGGCAGAATTTTTGAGAGGACCTCAAAAATTCTCAAATCTCGCTACTTGCAAAGAAGTCTATGCCGTCATTTTCTACACTGGGCAGAAATTTGAGAAGGATCTCAAAATTTCGTCAAACTAGGTCAAGACAAGGTTCCGACATAAAAGGACGTTGTACGGTTTCAAAATACGCCATGGCCCGTGATTTAACTCTAATTTTTCTATGCATCTATTTTACTTTTACTAAGCCACCTTTGTCTAAAACTATGTGCCCGAGCGCATGCCCGGGACGAAGTGCTACTACAAAGGTCTACCGAATAGAAGAAGGCCAGGATAGACACACGCATCAGCCTCCCGTTCAAAACTAATAAATTTTCTTTGAACGCAGTAAATAACGTAAACGCAAAAGGCAGAGATGGAAATGTCATGTCGTAAGGCGACGTAGAGCTAAGTCATTCTTCCTTATGTCCCTATTTACATCTTTCTATTCCATCATCGAATTTACATTTTACAAGGTTTACTTGAGCCCGAATTTACATTTTACGTATGAATTGAGCCCGGATTTTACTTACGATGCATTTGAGCCCCGCATATGCATTTGAGCCCGAACTTACTTTTTACGTATGCATTTGGAAGCCCAGATTTACTTTTACGTATGCTTTTAAGCCCGGATATACATTTTACGTATGCATTTGAGTCCGAATTTACTTTTACGTATGCATTTGAGCCTGGATTTATTTTTACGTATGCATTTGAGCCCTTGATATACATTCATATATGCATTTGAGCCCGAATATACATTTTACATATGCATTTGAGCCCTAATATACATTTGAGCCTGTGATATACACTTTAATATGCATTTTCAAGCTCCGTGGGTAGGCAAGATATATGCATTTCTGCCTGTGGTATGCGCATTTTATGCATTCAAGCCTGTTATTTACATTTTAAGTCCGTTTTATGCATTTGAGCCCTGTTTATGCATTTGAGCCCGTTATTCGCATTTGAGCCCGTTTATGCATCTCAAGCCCATTATTTGCATCTTAAGCCCATTTATGCATTTCAAGCCCGTTATTTCATTTCTTCGAGCCTGCTGTTGCATTTCGAGCCCCGTGATTTATTTGCACTGTGCCCGAACAAACCAGAAGCAATTTAATTATTGAGGCTCTAATAATTTACTATCTTCGAATTAGCATTATCCCTCTCATCCGAGGGCGTCATGGTCTAAAGGCTTGTTTCATGGCCTACGATATCATTTCATGGCCTAGGGAATTATTTTGCATATCAAGCTCCTAAGGCGTCATAGTCTAAAGGTTCGTGGAAGATTCACGAAGTTTGCAAATCCCTTTGAACTCAAACAAATAAGGTGGAACTTTAGAACCAAGGACTCGCTTGGCGAAACTTTCTCCTAGCTAAATATTGTCGGCCGATCTCACCCTGTCGAAAAGTGGGACCTGTGACTCTCAAAGCTGGAAGAAACTCATGATTAACAAGCAAATAGCCGAGGGAAAATCTTTTTGTGGAAGGTTTACCTCGCAAA
Organism: Datura stramonium; assembly: GCA_018107945.1. Lineage (NCBI taxonomy): Eukaryota > Viridiplantae > Streptophyta > Magnoliopsida > Solanales > Solanaceae > Datura > Datura stramonium. Next base: position 406,157 of record JACEIK010000567.1, on the reverse strand, counting down.
CTCTAGTTTTTGGTGGGATAATTGGCTCCTGTGATCGGACCTTCGCTATATAGGATCTGCTGTGCGTGATCGGGCAAGGTTACAAGCCGAAGCTTACACCAGGCTGGAGTACAAACTGTCTACTTCAGCCCCGCAACACTGGCCTGGGCCATGTAATTATCAACACTGTGACCACCACCTGCATAAACCCGACGCCTCGAAGGCCAATACCTCGGTATATTCTCTTCTACTTCGCATGGGATATGATGTGAGATCTAAATGCAGACCACTCTCATTGATAGAAGAACCTAGCGTGGTTGTACGTACCTTTAAAGCCTCATTTACCTTATGGAGGGCGCTTAGGAATAAGCTCCCTACAAACAGCCTAGAATCCACGCTTTTCGATCCTAGATTGAAAAGGTGATTTGGGTGGGTAAGCGGCTGGCATTTGTGAGTTGGCCGAGGATGTTCAACATGTCATGGTCTCTCGGGAAGATTTGCTATCAAGTACTGATCATGTTCTCCACATCTATGGGCTTTAGACACCATGATATGCCCCTTAGCCCTTCTCATGCAATGGTGGGCTCAAAAGCCTAGTAGTGATCCTCACAATACACTCCTGCATCCCTCCCTATCTTCATTTGTTGGAACTTTTGGAAGAACAGTGTGCCGCAATATGGTTCCAAACAAATTCAACCCGCCGAGGGTAAAGTATGGTATTATTAGTGACGTCTATAAACTGATGATGACTCAGATTCCCTTATGTACACCGTCTCCACAGATCTGTGCGAGTGGAGTCATGCGTGCCACGAGATTAGAGTCACCGTGAGTTGAAATTGCAAGCCGACTCGGACTTGTCAAACTCAATACCGATGGGAGGGCTCCTTGGTAATCCCGGGAAAGGATTGGAAGGTGGTATTATTAGGGATTGCTGTGGTGACCTCTTGTCTATGCTTTTGGGTTTCTCCTATTGGGAAGGAACAAATAATCGTGCGAATCAGATAAAAGATATATAGGTCTCACTTGGTGTCTTCATAACGGTTACCAAAGGCCATTCTTGAGGTTGATTCGCTGAACTTCTAGTTGGTTGATTAGGGGTACTATTGCCCCACCCCTCTCGGCATCTCCACCACACTTTTCTCGACTACAGACACTATCGCACAAAACCACACCTTCTCGTGCCGTCATTATCTTTCGTAGAGGGCAACTCGTTGCCGATGCACTTTCTAAACATACTACACCACTACTATCGTAGTTCATTTCTCTTGTCTCCGTGGAGCTACCGGTACAAATCAGGTTACCTTACTGACTGACAAAATAGGATTGCCTAACTTTGTATGAGGAAGACTAGGAGGATCAAAGCAGCCACCGTGAGATGTCAGAAATTGCTTCGGGCGTGTATCCAAGCTTCGGTATGGATGCCCTATACCACCTTTGTCCGGATGCCTCTTCCTTTTCGTATAGGCTATTTTGTTTTTCTTTTTGAATAGGTCTTCTTTGTAAAGTGGAGAGTCTCCTCATTTATCAGTTTCCGATTTTATGTATTGAGAGGAATCCTCTCCTATAGGTGCATAGTTTCTAGGTGTTTTCATTCTAGTATCTGGGATAAAGTTGGCTAACCTTAGTAGGATGGCCGACCTATAAATCACCATAGGATAGGAGGTAAGGTTTATGTCCCCCTCCATGTACATATTTTTGTTTTTATTATTTATGTTAAGGCCTGGGGTGCCGCTGCTCTCGCCCACCACAAGGGCGTTTACCAAAAAAAAATCCTAAACCCCTAAATCCTAACTTGAACCCTAAACTGAACTCAAAATTTCAAACTTGAACCCTAAATACTGATCTGAACCTTAAACTCAAACCTCGAACCAAAAGATGCAAATTTCTAAAGTCAATTTTATTCCTTTACAAATTAATTCCCAATCGAAATCTGATGCATTTCATGAAGGAAATCAATGTGGGAGATGCTGGAATAATCAAGATCTATCATCTTCTCAAATTTCTACAAAACAAGCTGGTTATTGGGCAAAATCAACAAGAAAAAATCCGGTCGAACTCGCTGGATTCGCGGAACTGCTGCTGCTGATTTTCGAACATGTTTCGGCCATACTATTGAGGAATTTATGGGTGGGGTTTGCTCTATCCTAAAACGTCCATCCTCACAAAATTTCAAAACAAATCCGAGCAGCCGATTGGAGAGAAATCAAAACAAAAGGCTGCCAGTTTTTTCGCACCACTGCCAGCAGGTCGCGACCAGTTTCGACCGGATTCCGGTGAAAGGATCAACGAATTACAACCACTGGGGTTTGTTCCCCATCCTACGAGCAACCTACACATGAAATTTCAGGCGAAAAGGAGGTAGGAATCGAGGGTAAAAATTTTGGTGAAAACTCCAGCGAAGTGCGGCTAGTTCCAGGCGACTGTCCGGTGATTTCTTCGTCAAAAATCACTCAACATCAGGTACACAAGGATGAAACAATCACATATACCCAAAAATCTCTTGCACCCGATCACCCTATCCCCAAGAATTCGAATTTCGTAGCACCGTAAATGAGTTTCGGTGAAGTCGAAGCTTCTACAGTGACCAGAAATGAGAATTTTCAGCGGGTTTCTTGTGCGAACTGAAATACGAATTCAACCCAGTAGCATGAATATTCAAACAGCTCCATCGAATCAAGGTCGGATTAGCTCAAACGATTGCGGCGCAGCTTCATCTGTGAACGAAGAACATGAAATTCAATGTAATCCTCTTCAATCCAATGTGAGTATTACCCAGTTGCAAAAAATTTATGATCCAAGTATCAAGGCTTCGAATTTTCCGGTTAAAGTTGGGGAAAATACGAACACCACTGCTCAAAGGGAGACACTGTTCCAGTGATTCGAACTGGTGGCTTTCAACCCAAACCACTCAACATCAACCCACAAATACTACCAACCACCAAATTGAATTTTTGAACTCCTCCAACCAAAATCGAAAAATCACCAAAGTTGACAGGGCTACTGAAAATGGGCAATGACTCAGGCTCTCAACTCTCAAGCATTGAAAGCACCAGGTAAGGCACTAAACTCTTCTAACTGTTTGTCTACTGATAATGCTATTCTTCACAGTGATGGTGTTTGTGTGACTAACATGGCTGTGAACACTGGTTTATTAGCAAATGACCCAATAAAACCCAATGCGCCTACTAAGAGTCAAAAAAAGGATCCTAACAATAAGCCAAATGTTTCAAAACCTCCACAACCTAAGATTTCCTCCAACTTTGATAACTACCAACCCTCCCATCAAAAGAGAAACAAGTTCAACCTAAGGATAAAAATACCAAGAATCCCAATCAGCCTCCCAATAACAACAATAAAACCAACACTGACCAAGAACCAGCTCCTCCAACAATTGTACAATCCTTAGCTACCATCCTCAGAACTAACCAAGCCAAGAGCTATGTTCCTATTCAGTTTTCCCCTCCTCAAATAACCACCAAACAAGGCTTTCCTGCAGTCATATTCAAAAAGAGGACTTCATGGTTAAATTAGCTGAGAGGTGTAAAATTCACTTTGATTGGAAAATTTGCTAGCACTATGCCTAAAATGGATCTCATAGGAAAAGTCCTTCAAACTCAGCTAACAGGGCGGGTCAAAATTGCCCATTTCAACTTAAGGCACATTTACATAGACTTGGATAATGAAAATGACCACCTAACAGTATGGACTAAGCAAAAGATGTATAGGAAGGCAAATTTATGAAGCTGCAAATATGGACACCCACCTTTAGACCTGAGGAAGAAACTTCTATAGTTCCTATATGGGTCACACTCCCAGAACTCCCTTGGCATTGCTATTACTTAGAATTCCTTACTGCTCTTCTTTCTCCTGTTGGTAAAGCTCTATATCTGGATACTGCTTTTGTTCAAAAAACCAGAGGAAGTGTAGCTAAAGTGAGAATTCAGATTGACTTAACAAAGGATAGACCTAACCATATATGGATGGGATTTGATGAAGAAGATATCTCTAATGGAAAATGGCAAGCTAATGGCGAAGATGTACCAAATTATTGTGTGCATTGTAAACATCAGGTCACATGGTTCATGATTGTTCTTTTGGGGCAAAAAGAGATGAAGAAGCTAAGAAAAGAAAGGAAGTGGAAGCTGAATAAGAATAATAAGCAGGCAAATCTAGGGACAAAGGAAACCAAATTACTTGAAGATAACAGTAAAGAGACCCAACCACAAAACAAAGCCAGAACAACTGGCACCAAGCAGGGAGAAAAAATTCTGGAAGTGAACAAAAGCAAAAATCTAGAAGATCAATGGCAAACACAACATGAAAAGAATTTTAAAGGAAATTCTCACAACCACAAGCTTCAGGAAAATAGAAAACAGGTATACAGACCTATTCAGACAAACACTTCAGGTATGATTCTTAATTTTCACAGATTGTAATGTTGTTCATGGAGTCCATGTTCAACAACCCCCTCCCCAAAATGATCATAATGTTGCTGCCACAAATGGGATGAAAAAAGGAACACCAACAACTTTCAGGTATTGACTAATGCTCCCCACCCCCATGGCTCCCCCAACTATAATATTGTTATTGATATTGATGTGATTGTGTAGTTGCTTGGAGGTATACAGTGGAGGAGAAATCCCACAACATGCAGGAAGGGGGTATCCAAAGGGAATTTGTCTCATGTTTGCAAAGAGAACCAACTACCACCCTAGGTGTGACTCTAGAGCTCCTTGCTACCACTATTCCTAATCACAATCTTACGACCACAGAACAGAACTTGACTCTACAGAAAGTGACCAGCTTCCCAGATTGGATTCTGGACAGTGCATATAAATAGGTTGGATCACAGTCAGAGGTTGTGTCTTAGATCAGGTTCAGATTTTGAAATCAAATCAGAAGTTTGATGGTGGCACACAAAATACAGCAGATAATCTAGAGGGATATTATGGTTCAAATATGTACAAAATGTTAATATTCCTCAGGATCAAGCTATGTACTTAGAGCAGATTCAAGTTATGGAGTATGGACAGCAGCATAATCAATGCTCTAGTACTGAATTTTCCCATGGTCAAGCTACTGGTTTGGTTCAGCTGGTGGGTCAAACTCATCAGGGCAGATTTTGGGTTTGAAGCAGGATGCTTTTAGAAGTCCTTCTCAACAGGTTCAAATTATGGGGTCTAGACAGCATATAGAGCAGAGATCTAAGGCTATTTTTATTTGGCTCTAATGTTGATTCAGCTCAAGGTCGTTGGTTTTTAATAACAGTTGGAGACAGTTCAACAGGTATATGCAAAAGAATTGAATGGAAAAGGAAATTTGGTGGAAGGCTCTAGCCAAGACCAGTCATCTAGGGTCGTAAACTAAAAAACAAGTTGAGTAAGAAGAGAAGAGATGCTATCAAAAGAAGATGGAAGTTGAGAAAAAGGAATGTCTAAACCAAACTCCTATCTTGGTATTGATGGAAAGCAGTGATACATCTATTTCTCCAAGTCATGATAACCAACACAAATCCATGGAATCCCAAAAATCCAAAGCTCATTCCCAACAATCCAAATGCTTCCAACAGTCCAAACATGATACCCAAGCTAATTTGCTGAATGTGTATATCCAAGAAAGAATTAATAGTATGCCTATCCAAACTGATCAAGCGATACCAGTAAAAAGAAAAGGAGAAGTGTCACAACAAGAAAGAAACAAAGAGGGTGTTGGGACAAATTGTATTTCAGTCAATAAACAAGCTGACTTGACTATGTCCCCATTACAAACTCATGAAAGTCCACCCAGGGAATGCACCCTCAACTCTATTCCGACAATGCTTGATGAATTAGATGATGAATATAGAGTTATACATTCTGAAGATGAATTTGATCAAGATTCACAAGATATTGTGACTCAAAGGAAGTAGAGGATGAAGAGGAGAAGAAGAAACTAGTAAGCGGTGATTAGAACTTTTGGTCCTTAATCGCTCACTGTATCGTAATGAAACAAGAAGCTTCGGCTAAACAAGGTTTATCCCGGCGAAACACCAGTAAAGCTCGCCCCTATAATTCATGCAATTTAGCACCCTTGGCCAAACCAAGGCACTCCATCACTGTATCCCAAAGTCGAACTTTTAATGATTAGCACTACTGAATGCTAGGAGGTATCCATACCAAAGGTGCTATGGAAAGAATTAAAAATCTCTCCAAGCTTCACAAGTTATCCATGATCACCGTTTTGGAACCGTTTACAGATAACTCACAGATCAACATTTGTAGAATGTACCTCAACATGAAGGAGGGCAAACTTGTAATCCTAATGGAAAAATATGGATCTTCCGACTCAAGATGTTACTTGCATCAGCCTTGGAACTGGCGACCGCCAGGACATTTGGCGAAATCAAGCATGAGGAGCATCCTACTACCTTCTTGACCACTTTTATTTATGCCAAGTGTAGAAACCACCTGGTGGTGACCCTTGGGACAAACTACCGAAATGCGGGCACTAAGTTGCCTTGGTGCACGGTGGGTGATTTTAATGTCATCACATATCCCTAAGAGAAGATGGGAGGTCTACCTTACAAAATGAATAAAAGTTTTTGACTTATTAGTGTTTACCGGGCTCGCGGGCCTTACCGACTGGGGTTCCATGGACCCACTCTTACTTGGTGCAACCAAAGAGACGCAGATGCTAGAATCGGGAAGAGGCCGGATCGAGCTATGGTAAATGATAAATGGTTAGAATGCATGCCTCACTCTGTTACATGAACATCTTCTCGGTGGCTCCCATCACCGCCTCTTTTGATTGAGTTTTCTACCGCTGCATTGAGAACATCACCAAGTAATTTCAAATTTCTTAACCGCTCGGTTGATAGTCAATCATTCTTACCATCACAAAAGTTGCTGGAGTGAGAAGCTGAGGGTAAACCCAACGTGGGTCTTTCACATGAAACAGCAGACTCGCTTCCACTCTGGGGCAATTGGTCAAGAACTCAACTTGGAGAGTTTATGCCAGTGTGATTTTAAAGAGAGTTTTAATGGTAGAGGAAAAGATATTGGCCGATAACACGTAAGAGAATAGGTTTTCACCCCATATGAACAACGTTGAGTACATCAGGTACATGAAATTAGAAGAATTCTGATTCTCAAACAAAAATCATGCAGCTTCATTGGTTCAAAGAGGTGATGCAAACACGAGTTACTTTCATGATTCGACGAGGGGTAGACGAAGACTATATTCATCCATAAGATTCGTGATGACAATGGAGCTTGAACTTCAAGGTGACCAAGCTATAGCCATAAAGATGTGATTATTTTCGTAACATATTCACAGTACGACAAGGTTATTAATGAAGAAGTCCTTGAATGCATTCCAGGATGACGAGGAAACAAAACAAATAGCCTACAAGCCATGCCTACCATAGAAGAGTTAAGAGAGGTGGTTTTCCATGAGTCCCCATTCTACCACGGACCAGATGGAATGAATGGAAGATTCTTCCAAGCTTGTTGGGAAATCATTAAAGTTGACCTCCTGGCGGTTGTACAGGCATTCTTTTGGACACACTCATGCCCAAGTATTTTTCCCACGCTTGTTTGATTTGCTCCCAAAAGTAGACCATCCTAACAAGTCAGCCGAATCTGTAATTTACTTATTCCCGAGTGAATTTCTCAAATGCAACAAAATATCTCCAAACTCATTTGCCTCGTATTAGCTTCCATTTCTACCAAATCTCTCGCTGCATAACCAGCGCCTAGGTTCAGAAAAGGTAAGCATCTCTGAGAACAATATGCTTTTCAGAGATCATTCACAACAATGCCTAAAGAGGGGGAATAGTCATCAATTGACATGATCAAGGCTTATGATGTGGTCTCCTGGGTCTCCATATCTCAAGGGTGATGCGAAGGATGGGTTTGAGAGAATATCATTGACATGGTTTGGAATAATGGCTAACAACCGTACTGGCTATAGTCAATGGTGGAGATATGGATTCTTTCACTCCAATTAGCTTAAAGCAAGGTGACCCTACTCAACCCCTACACTCTTCATCATTGGAGCGAGGTGTTTCTAGGATGATGAATCATCTTCACCAAGATCATTTATATCGGGAAGGTTTCACATGGAGAGAAATGGACCATAGATAAACCATCTCAGCCTTGCCGATGATATCATTTTTTCACGCAATTATTTCTACCTCAGAACTGGGACAGAACTGCTCTTTCTATTTCTACGAAAATGTCTCTAATCAGCCCTATCAACAAGGAAAAGAGTCACTTCATATTCTACTCACACTCGGAATACATACAATCAAGACCATCACAAAGTTTCACGGCAGTGATGCCGCCATCACCTACCTCGCTGCCCTTTATACATAGGGAGGGCAAATAATCATTTACTTCTGCAGTGGTGGCTAAGGCCGTAGCTAGAATCAAAGTGTGGCACCTGTGATGCTTAGTTTCGGGAGAAGGGCCACCTGTGAAATTTGTCTTGCACCTCGCCATTCACACTCGTCGCTATTTCACCTCCAAAACCACCCTCAATCGATCAAATCACTCACAGCAAACTTCTTGGGGATGGGAATGAGAGGACAAAATACCATTGGGCTTCTTGGGATACTCTTTGCTACCCATACAATGAAGGGGGCATAGGCTTCAGTTACCAGATGCTTGCCTTGCGCGGTATTACAGCAACAGCGGTGGAACTTTAGAACCAAGAACTCTTTATGGGCAAAATTTCAAAGCTGCATTACAAGCGTGGGTTAATCCAAAGAGTAATGGCGGGATACCGCCAAACTCTAGTCCGGAAGCATGATGGAAAATAAGCTTGAGTGCAGAAAGCATATTCAATGGTCCTCCATTCGTGATCATGTTATTTTTGGTGGGATGACCGGTTGGGAATCGTCCGCTTGCCTACCATAACTCGCTACCGAGAAGCTCAACAACACGACGGTCTCGCTCATGGACAATGGACGATGGAATAAGGAAATGGTGACTCGTCATGCCCCGCCGCAATTAAGTTCACCACCTCAACACACAAGTTCGCTCAACAAGGCGTTCCCGACCAACCTCGTGGAAATTAAATAACCATGGGAACTTTACTTGTGCCTCAAATTTTGGATTGGTAAGTAGGCTGAAGAGGAATTAGAACTCACTGACTTAATACTTTCTACTAAGCAGAAAATATACCTTTCAAAGTGTCTTTTCTTCTCCTGGAAAGCTTTTTAAGAGCTAAATTACCGACGAACGAGAAAATTGTTACCTCGGGGGTGAACCACCAATGAAATTCTTAGTAAGGACACCGTTTCCGACAATATAGATCACATTTTCGTAATGTTTTGCTAAACATATCTAGAAGTATTTTTCAGAATCTACTGGGAATTAAACAAAGGAGCTACGAAAACCTACTTATGACCCGTGGATGGCCAAACACAACAAAGGAGGTCTCACAAAATCATTCTTCAGCTTACGCCTATATTTGTCCACTGAACCTATGGAAGAATAGATGCGCTAGCAAATATGGCAACAAGAAATCAAATTCCACTAGAGTCAAATACTTATCTCCAAAGATATTTGGAGCATGCTAGTCACCACTTTTCCTTTATTAGAAGGTATCAAATGGTCGATTTGAGTAATTTTGGTGGAGAAGTGTCAACATGAAGTTAAGGTGATTAGAGTTCGGATCAAACCGATTCATCCTCTTGTTAAGCGAACACATATGGCGCCGCTTCTCGACAACCCGAGAAGAATAGGAGCAGTGGTATACTTAGGGACCACAAAGGGAATCGATGAGCTTTGCTTCCCTTAGGTAATGTACTAACAACCGTGCGTAAATCCAAGCAAATAACAGGACTTCGTTAGTATTCTACGTGGCTATACTAAAGTCATATTGGAGGTAGATTCTGCACTTCAAGCCATACAATGGCTCACCAACACCGTTAAACCTCAATGGAAATATCTTTAAAATACATAGTGGAGCCGTGAAACCTCATCTCTGTGTTGGAATATTTTTCAAAGCAAGTTGCTGATATAGAGAAGCGAATTTCACGTGAGCCTTTGAAGTATAGTCAGCCGGGATACTCCCCTCATCATTTCCATAGCATGCGGTGACTTGGCCGAAGGAAGCAGAGGCCACTACAAATTAGATAAGATTGGAAGTGGAAAACTTCTGTAAGAAGGAAATTAAAAGAATCAAGAAACCGCCATGAGAACTCGAACACAGAGTGTTTCAAGCCGGAAAGATATCACTGCACACCTTTTGTCCGCTTTCTCCCTTTTTCTGCAGTAAGTTATTTCTCTTAAGTTATAGCTTCTTTGAATAGGCCTGAGCTTTTGTGGCTTTCCTTTTCTTACGTAAGGGAGAGTCTCCTCATTTATCGCTTTCCTAGAATTTATATTGGAGAGAGTCCTCTCCTTTAGGTGCAGAAGCTTATAGGTTTTCATTTTTAGTTTTGGGGATGGGTTGGCTAACCTAGTAGGATGGCCACCTATGAACCACCATAGGAACGGAGGTAAGGTTTATGTCCCCTCCATGTGCACTTTTGTTTTTTGTTGTTTTTGATTATTATTTATGTTAAGGCCTCGTGTTGCTCACCCGCCCACCACAAGGTTGTTTATCAAAAAAAAAAAAAAAGAACTCGGGTTGAAAATCGGCCCTTCTTACCTACTATTGAAAATTGTTGGAGTAGAGATATAGAAGGCAACGCAACGTGGGTGTTTCACATGAAAATGAAGAGACTCACTTCCACTCTTAGCAACCGGGTCAAAATCCGAAGCTTTGGAACATTTATGCTACTGTGAAAGATTTTAAAGAGAAATTCAATTATGTAAGAAGAGATATTGACTAATAACAATGAGGAGAATAGAGCTAAGCTACATGGACTAAATGTTGAATACATTAGATATATGAAGTTAGAAAAATTCATTCTCAAATAAAATCACAGCCTTCATATTCAAAGAGGGTGATGCAAATACAAGTTACTTCCATGCTCTGATGAGGGGTAGACGAAGAAGGCTATTCATTCATAACATTCGCGATGATAATGAGGTTGAATTTTAAGGTGACGGCTATCAGCCAGCGCCTTGTGACCATTTCCGTAATATTTCTTACCTGGGGAAGGTTATAAAATGAAGAGGTTCTTAACTGCATTCCTAGATGATTACCGATGAGCGTAATAAATGATTTTCAAGACATGCCTAATATAGATGAGCGGGTGACAAAAAGCCTTCTATGAATCCTCACTCGCTACCTTAATTTATGGTATGAATGGGAAATTTTTCCAAGCTTGTTGGGATATTATAAAAATTGACCTCCCGCGTTGTACACCCTTTTTTTTGTGGTCACACTAGTGCCTCAAATATTTTTCCCATGTGCTTGCTTGGATCTACTCCCAAAAAGTAGACCATCCTAAAAAGCTTTCAGAATTCATACCTATAAGCCTTAGCAATTTCACTAACAAAATTATTTCCAAGCTCATTTGCCTCAAATTAGCTCATTCTACCTCATCTCATTTCGGATAATCGCTTGGGTTTGTTGGCAGAAGCATCTCTCTGAAAACATTATACTTTCTCAGGAGATCATTCACAACATCAAAAAGCCTAACGAGGGTGATAATGTAGTCGTCAAATTGGACATGACCAAGGCTTACGATAGGGTCTCTTGGTCATATATTTGTCTGGAGATGAGAAGAATGGACTTTGGTGAGAGTATCATCAATATGGTTTGGAGAATTATGGCTAACAACTGGTACTCTGTCATAGTCAATGGTGTGAGACATGGATTTTTTCTCAACACTAGAGGTTTAAAACAAGGAGATCCATTATCTTCGACACTTTTCATCATTGGAGCTGAAGTTTTATCTAGAATGATGAGTCGTCTTCATCAGCATCACTTGTACCAGGGATTTCATAATACTACTCAAGTAGTTATCGGATGTTTTCCTTGCTCTTAAATATAAGCAGTGGTGGAATTTTAGAACCAAGAATTCTCTATGGGCGCAGTTTCTCAAAGCTAAATATTTCCAAAGGGCCAATCCCATTAGCAAAAAAGGGGATACTGGCCAAACTCTTATTTGGAAGCATATGATGAAAAATAAGCAGGAGGCAGAGAAGCATATTCAGTGGATTCTCCATTCAGGCTCATGCTATTTTTGGTGGGATGATTGGTTGGGCATTGGTCCTCTTTCCTATCATATAAACATATTTCCAAGGCTCAACAACATGGTGGTTTCTCAATTTCTGAATAATGGGCGATGGTATGAGGAAATGGTGGCTCGTCATGCACCACCGCACTTGGTTCATCAAATTCTTAACACTCAATTCCAGTTTCTACAAGGTGTTCCCGATCAGCCTATTTGGAATCTCAATACTCATGGGAACTTTACTTGTGCTTCAGCTTTGGATCTGGTTAGGCAGAAGAAGACTAAAACTATGACTAATACTTTCACTTGGCATAGGAATATACCCTTCAAGGTGTCAGTTCTTCTCTGGAGCGCATTGAGAGCCAAACTTCCTACAAACGAGAAGATTATTACCTTTGGGAGTGAACTAGTGGAATGTTCTTGTTGATACAGACCTGGTTTGGATACTATAGATCACATTTTCGTAACGGGTCACTTTGTTGCTTATATCTGGAAGTACTTTTCAGACCCGCTGGGCATTAAACAGGAAGCTACTTCTCTAAGAAATTTACTTATGACCTGGTGGATGGCTAAACACAACAGTGAGGTTCACAAACTCATTCTTCATGCTACTCCAATATTTGTTTGTTGGAACCTATGGAAGAACAGATGTGCTAGAAAGTATGGTGGCAAGAAATCCAATTCGACTAGAGTCAAATACTCTATTTGCAAAGACATCTCGAATATGACAGCTACCACTTTTCCTTATATTACATGTCCTTCTAAATGGACTGATTTGAGTATTTTGGTGGAGAAGTGTCAACATGAAATTAAGGTCATCAGGGTCCTTTGGACCAAACCGACTCATCCTATAGTCAAACTCAACACAGATGGGAGCGCACTTAAGAATCCAGGAAGAATAGGAGTTGGTGGCATTCTTAGAGATTACAAAGGAAAACTTATTTTTGCGTTTGCTTTCCCTTCGGTATTGGTACTAACAACCAGGCAGAAATACAAGCGGCTGTATATAGGCTTTATTGGTGCATTCAAAATGGATATAGTAGAGTCATCTTGGAGGTGGATTCAGACTTACTCATAAAATGGCTCAGCAACACCACTAAACCTCCTTGGAATATTCAGAGGTACATCGGGGAGCTTCAAAAACCTCATCACCATGCTGGACTATTTTCAAAGCAAGCATACTTATAGAGAAGCTAACTTTACTGATGACTCTCTTTTCAAGTATAGTCATGAGTTGGATACTCCTCACCATTTCTACAATCTTCAAAACTTACCGCAAGAAGCAAGAGGCTACTACAAGTTGGATAAAATGGGCATGGCAAATTTCAGAAGAAGGAGATTGAAAAGAATCAAGAAGCCGCCGTGAGATTTTCGATAACTGCTTGGTGTTTATCCAAGCTTGGTATGGATGCCTCTGTACCTACCTTTTGTCTGCTTCCCCCTTTTCAACTAGGCTATTTCTTTGCTAAGTTATAGCTTTTTTGAATATGTCTTAGCTTTTTGTGATTTTCCTTTCTTACTATGTAAGGGGAGAGTCTCCCTCATTTACTGCTTTCCTAGATTTTATGTATTGGAGAGGAGTCCTCTCTTCTAGGTGCATAGTCTCTAGGTTTTCATTTCTTAGTATCGGGGATGGGTTGGCTAACCTTAGTAGGATGGCCGACTTATGAACCACCATAGGATCGGAGGTAAGGTTTATGTCCCCCTCCATGTACACATTTTTTGTTGTTGTTTATTTATGTTAAGGCCTGGGGGTGCTGCTCAGCCCCTAACCTCCACGATGGATACTAACCCTTGGGTTAGGTCGTTTACCAAAAAAAAAGAACCTTGGACCCTGAACCCTAAATCTGAACCTGAACTTGAACCTAAAAATCTGAACCCTGAACCCTGAACTCTGAACTTGAAAACCCTCTATTCCAATTAAAATTGAAAATCTTCAAGATGATACCAATAAAAGGAAAGGAGATGTTCTGAAAAGAAGACACCAGCAAGAAGGAAGGAATAAGGAGGGTGTTGGTACAAATTTTATTTTAGTAACTGAACAAGCTGGCCTTACAATTCCCCCTTTAGAAGTTCATGAAAGTCCTCCTAGGGAATGCACTCTCAACTCCATTCCGGCGGTGCCTGACGATTTGAATGATGAATATAGAGTTATACACTCTGAAGATGAATTTGATCAAGATTCACAATCTATTGGGGACCAAGAAGTTGATGATGAAGAGGATGAAGAAACTAGTGACCAGTTGATTAAAGCATTCGGTCCCACTATAGATTCAGAACAACAGAAGGAAATTTAGCAAGCTTCGGCCAACCAAGGTTTATCTCCAAGGAAACACCACAGTAAAACTCATTCCTCCAAACATGCTACAGCTAGTACCTCTGTCAAATCAGGCAAACCCATCACCAGATCCCAAGTCAAAGTTTCTAATGATAAGTACAATCATTTGGAATGCTAGAGGTATTCATACCAAAGGTGTTATGAGAAGAATTCAGAATCTTTCTAAGCTTCACAAGTTATCTATGATCACCATCTTGGAACCATTTACATATAACTCCTAAATCAACATTTGTAGAATGCATCTCAACATGAAGGAGGCAACTTGTAATCCTAATGGGAAGATATGGATTTTTTGGACTCAAGAGGTTAATTGCAAAGTCTTGGAATTTGATGACCAATAGATTACTTGTGAGATCAAGCATGAGGAGCATCCTACCCCTTTTCTCACTAATTTTATTTATGCCAAGTGCAGAAATCACCTCAGAAGACCTCTTTGGCACAAATTATTGAGTTATGCTGGCACTGATTTGCCTTTGTGCACAGTGGGAGACTTTAATGTTATTACTGATCCTGAGGAGAATATGGGGGGTCTACCTTACAACATGAACAAAGTTTTGATATCATTAGTGTTATTGAAGCTTGTGGCCTTATAGACCTGGGTTTTCATGGATAAAAATTTACTTGGTACAACCAAAGAGATGTAGATGCTAGAATTTTGAAAAGGATTGATAGAGCTATGGTAAATGATAAAAGGTTAGAATTCATGCCTCACACTGCAGTCACGCATCTACCTTCGGTAGGCTAAGATCACTGCCCTCTTTTGCTTAAGCTTACTGTTAGACAGGAAAACATCACTAAATATTTCAAATTCTTTCATTGCTGGGTTGAAAATCAGTCCTTCTTACCTACTGTTGAAAATTGGAGTATAGATATGGAAGGCAACCCAATGTGGGTGTTTCACATGAAAATGAAGAGACTTGCTTCCACGCTTAGCAATTGGTCAAAATCTAATTTTGGGGACATTTATGCTACTGTGAAAGATTGTGAAGAGAAAGTCAGAATTGCAGAAGAAGAGATATAGTCTAACAATAATAAGGAGAGTAGAGCTAAGCTACATGGACGTAACGTTGAGTACATCAGATATATGAAGCTAGAAGAATCTATTCTCAAACAAAAATCACAACTTCATTGGTTCAAAGAGGGTGATGCAAATACAAGTTACTTCCATGCTTCGATGAGGGGTAGACGAAGAAGGTTATTCATTCATAAGATTTGTGATAATAATGAGGTTGAATTTCAAGGTGATGAAGCTATTGCTAAAGTAGCTTGTGACCATTTCCAGAAGATCTTTACTGGAAAAAAGAAGATTATAAATGAAGAGGTTCTTAACTGCATTCCCAAGATGATCACTAATGAGCGAATAACAGTCTTCAAGCCATGCCTACTATAGAGGAGTTAAGACAGGTGGTTTTTTCTATGAATCCTCACTCTGTTGCCGTACCAAATCGTATGAATGGGAAATTTTTCCAAGCTTGTTGGGATATTATAAAAATTGATCTCCTAGCTATTGTACAATCCTTTTTTTGTGGTCACACTATGCCCAAATATTTTTTCCATGCTTGTTTGGTTCTACTCCCAAAAGTAGACCATCCTAATAAGCTTTCAGAATTCATACCTATAAGCCTTAGCAATTTCACCAACAAAATTATTTCCAAGCTCATTTGCTTCAGACTAGCCCCTATACTACCTCATCTCATTTCGGATAATCAGTCTAGGTTTGTTAAAGGCAAAAGTATCTCTAAAAACATTATGATTTCTCAGGAGATCATTCACAACATCAAAAAGCCTAACGAGGGTGATAATGTAGTCGTCAAATTGGACATGACCAAGGCTTACGATAGGGTCTCTTGGTCATATATTTGTCTGGTGATGAGAAGAATGGGCTTTGGTGAGAGTATCATCGATATGGTTTGGAGAATTATGGCTAACAACTGGTACTCTTTCATAGTCAATGGTGTGAGACATGGATTTTTTCTCAACACTAGAGGTTTCAAACAAGGAGATCCATTATCTCCGACACTTTTCATCATTGGAGCTGAAGTTTTATCTAGAATGATGAGCCGTCTTCATCAGCATCACTTGTACCAGGGATTTCACATGGAGAGGAATGGGCCACAAATAAATCATCTTAGCTTTGCAGACGACGTTATCATATTCTCTTCAGTGACTAGTTCTACCTTGAAACTGATTATGAATGTTTATATACCTATGAGAGTGTCTCAGACCAGCTCATCAACAATGAGAAGAGTCATTTCATGATCCCTACTCATACTCCTCATAATACTGTGTGCAGAATCAAGGATATCACAGGTTTCACTCAGAAAGACAGCCCTATCACTTACCTTGGATGTCCTCTATACATAGGAGCGCAAAGAATCATCTATTTCTCAGGCATGGTGGCTAAAGTCGTAGCTAGAATAATTGGATGGCAATCAAGGATGCTTAGTTTTGGAGGAAGAGTTACACTTGTGAATTTTGTCTTGTAATCTTTTCTTATTCACATTCTTTCTGTTATTTCACCTCCAATAACTACCCTCAAGCAAATTAAATCTCTCACAACGAACTTCTTTTGAGGATGGAAAGCTGACAAGAAGAAATACCATTGGGCTTCTTGGGAAACTCTTTGTTACCCTTATGATGAAGGGGGTATAGGTGTCAAGCAGCTATCAGATGTTTGTCTTGC
This sequence comes from Datura stramonium, assembly GCA_018107945.1. Lineage (NCBI taxonomy): Eukaryota > Viridiplantae > Streptophyta > Magnoliopsida > Solanales > Solanaceae > Datura > Datura stramonium. The sequence goes on along the minus strand of JACEIK010000567.1, from coordinate 389,042 downwards.
TCTTCAATACAAACAGTGGTGGAATTTTAGAACCAAGAACTCTCTATGGGCGCAGTTTCTCAAAGCTAAATATTGCCAAAGGGACAATCCCGTTATCAAAAAATGGGATACTGGCCAAACTCTTATTTTGAAGCATATGATGAGAAATAAGCAGGAGGCAGAAAAGCATATTTAGTGGATTCTCCATTCCGGCTCATGCTACTTTTGGTGGGATGATTGGTTAGGTATTAGTCCTCTTGCCTATCATAGAAACATATTGCCAAGGCTCAACAACATGGTGGTTTCTCAACTTATGATAAATGGAAGATAGAATGAGTAAATGGTGGCTCGTCATGCATCGCCACACTTGGTTCATCAAATCCTTAACACTCAGTTTCAGTTTCTACATGGTGTTCCTGATCAGCCTGTTTGGAAGCTCAATACTCATGGGAACCTTACTTGTGCTTCAGCTTGGGATCTGGTAAGACAGAAGAAGACCAGAACTATGACTAATACTTTCACTTGGCATAAGAATATCCCCTTCAAGGTGTCGTTTCTTCTCTAGAGAGCATTGAGAGCCAAACTTCCTACCAACGAGCAGATTATTACCTTTGGGAGTGAACCAGCGGAATGTTCCTGTTGCTATAAACCGGGTTTGGATACTATAGATCACATTTTCGTAACGGGTCACTTTGCTACTTATATCTGGAAGTACTTTTAAGACCCACTGGGCATTAAGCAGAAAGCTACTTCACTAAGAAATTTACTTATGACTTGGTGGATGGTTGAGCACAACAGTGAGGTTCACAAACTCATTCTTCATGTTACTCCTATATTTGTCTGTTAGAACCTATAGAAGAACATATGTGCTAGAAAGTATGGGGGCAAGCAGTCTAATTCAACTAGAGTCAAATACTCTATTTGCAAAGACATCTCGAATATGCTAACGACTGCTTTTCCTTATATTACATAGCCTTCTAAATGGACAAATTTGAGTATTTTTGTGGAGAAGTGTCAGCATGAAACTAGGGTGATGAAGGTCCTTTGGACCAAACCTATTCATCCTATAGTCAAGCTCAAGACAGATGGGAGTATGATAAGGGGCATATTTATATGCCAAATCGATACTCAAATGTATAACTTTTGCCTTGTTTGTCTGATAAAGTGTGTACATTCTCATGTAAATTGTACGGA
>JACEIK010000567.1:289072-309221 GCA_018107945.1 Datura stramonium | reverse complement strand
TAGTTAAATATTATCAAATAAATATATATCAAACTTTAAAATATTTATATTCACTTAAAAACATTACCACTTTGAATTTAGGTCAAGTCATGCAACCGATTTTGAGTTGCAACAAATATTTTGACATTTTCATGATGGATATAATTTTTATACTTGGTGATTAAGAATTTTAATGTTAGAAATTTAATGCTAAATGAGTAAAGTATGTTGTAAGATACTATAATATATTTGGTAATCACTATGCTTAGTTTTACTTCATTTTTGATAATTCTCTTTTAAATATTTTAAGTGTAAATTGAACCATGATCATGAATGCAATTTCTATACTTGGTGATTAGAATTTAACACTAAATGAATAAAATATTATGTAAGGTATTAAGACTTATTTGGTTATCACTATTCTTGGTTTTTACTTCTTTTTTCATAATCTTCTTTTAAATTTTTAATTTAAATTAAACATTATTTTGACCCACTGGCAGGCCTCAACACAGCCTTGGTCAAGCCTCAAGAGTTAGCTGGCTGACTTAGGCTGGGCTTATAAGCCTCAGTTTAAATGGTCTTAAAAAATCTTAACTCAATCCTGCCCTAATTGCGGGTTGGGTTGGGCTGGCCTCAAGGGCCAAACCCATTTTGATGGTTCTAAGTACAATAGAGCCAATTTGGCATGATTAGATGACTTTTACCACCAATCTCACTTTACAAAGCATATAACAGTCAAATATTCTCAAGCCCATACTTAATTTCACCCAATTAAGATCATTAGGATTCACAATTCTATATCTGTGGTTAGTTACTCATAGCTAAACAAGAAGAGAAAAGCAAGTAATTAGACATATTCACCTACAAAGCAAGAATTAGAGAAGGGAAACTTGAATTGAGAAACTTGATCTTCAAACTTCAATAGGTAACTTCAATTACAAGGTTAAAACTATGAAAACTCTCTAAAATTAGTTGCAAGTTCTGAGCTACCTAAAAATAATTTCAAAAAATATGAAAAAGATCTATTTATACTAAACTCAAAACCCCAAATAAATTTAAATCTAGAGGATCCCAGGTTGCTGGAACGGACCAACTTTTGAAAAGACAGTTCACATCTTAAGCCGTTGATTTATTTGCGTTCTGCCTAACTTTCTTCCATCTTCTAATTGACAGACCATCTTTTGTTAAGACAGTCCATTCTTCCACCCGTCAATTGCTTCACATAAAATTTGGTTGGAAAAGGACGAACCAATTAACGGTCCGTCTTTTGGTAAGATGGATCATATCTCGAGCTGTTCTTTGAGTACCATTTTATGATGGTCTCTAGATTATCAGGTACATGAATGTGTGGACCGCATCTTGTATGTGCGGTTCATCTTTTGCTCCTTTTTAGCAGACTTTAGTGATTTTTAGGCCTTTTTATATCTACTTAAGGCATTCTTGAAACTCAGCAAAATAGAATTAGTATTAACTTAAATTAGCACTTAAAGACATGCGAAACTCTATGAAATAAAGTACAAATATATCAAAAACCCTGACATATCAGATAACAGGAGGAAGAGCTCCTCAAAATAATCAGAAGTGGAGAGATGGGGCTGGATAAGCAATTTAGAAAGCTCGAAAGGACGCGCTACACTCTTTTTTCCTTTGTCTAGTTTTTTTCTCCATAGGGTTTTTCTGGAAAGGTTTTTAACGAGATAGTAGTTGAGACTTTTGGGAATAAGTTAGGTTTTCCATTTTCCCAATATCATGTAAAGGACAAACAATCTCGGAAAAATGTTGTTATGAATAAGAGAGAATGTTCCAAGAAAACATGTCACACTTTCTTTTACAAATACAAAACTCCCAAAAGTTCTGGACTTTAGAGACAAACTCTCAAGTCTAAGAGAAACAAGTCGCAAGCACTCGGGGATCAAATTCTAAGGTCTCAAGAATTACTCACCTTGAACAAAACAAAAGGGACAAGAGCCCGGCTCAGGCACCCTGAGCCCTAAGTCGGAACCCTCAATCCCTGAAATAAGGGATAAGCCTGAACTTCAAGGTCCCCACATCAACAGTCAGGCACTAGGGATTGCAACTGAAGTTGATAATGAATTTTAAATTAATGGACTTGGAACTACTCTTCTAGACAATATGTTAGAGTCATAACTCCACTAGAAGAGTAAATTTATGTGAAATGCACAGACTGCTCATCCGATAGAAAGAAATTAAAGAGACACCACCGTGCACTTAGTACGAGACTTGATCAGGGGGCATTCTCAAAATGCTGTGAAACCTAAGTTCCCTATCAATAAATTTGGAGTCGGAAGTCAACTAAATAGAGAAAATTCTCTAAAATGCTTTGCTCAAAAGTACCTCAGAGACGCCCTGACTTAAAATCCCAATAATTAAAAATTAAAGGAATACCCTTTGTTCCACGAGGTGTAATAAATAAATGGACTCAAAAATGATTGCAATTGGAGGAAAAGCTATGATGCACCGACCTTTTGAGATGATTTTGTAAGAAGCGCCATAACAAAAAATCGGTTGGTGACTGTCTTCGATCATCGAATAAAATAACCTAACACTCACTAGCCCGACTAGGATCCCCCATTACAAGTTTTGAAGACAAATTGCGCAAGAAGTATAACATTGCAGAGGAAGCCCTTGAAAGGAGATAACTCCTGTTTTCCGGAAAAGTGCACTTGGTGAAGTTGCAAAGTTGTTCGTGGGATCTCAGTTTAAAAGGTGCGTCGAACGAAACTTTAAATACTATAAATTGCAAAAGGAAATAGCAAACCATTTACTGAAAAGAAAATGCAAAAAATCAAAGTAACGCGGAAGAGCCATAAGAGTATAAAAGGTTTCCTTTACTACAAGCCCTAAATGGGATACAAAAATTACAAGTCTGAAATGGGTTACAAATTCCAAGCCTAGAGCGGGTCACAGAAGATCCAAAAATAAAATATCGTCCCCTATCCCGAAGCATCATAGTGGGAAGATCCAAAAATAAACTATTGACCACTATCCTGAAGCATCACAGTAGGATGGAGCCACCATTTTGATTTTCTCATTCTCAAAAAGAAAAGTGGCCCATGATGAAGGATGGCGTGAGAAAAAGGATGGGAGAACCTTGGTGAACACCCCCCCCCCCCAAGAGAAGAAACCTTATATTAGACAGAAGGCTCTAGAAGGCTTCTTCCTTGCCCAGCGTGACTCCCGATTCCTTAAAACCTATCAGAGGTCACGTGGAGTTATGGGGTTTCCCTAGCTCAAACTCAGACCTCCTGCTGAAGTATGAAGCGAACATTCTCAATAAAGAATCCAATTAAGAGGTTGGGGTCGAACCCACAGGGAATACATGAGATCTAGACTAATACTGATAAGTGAACTTGTTGGTAGTTATCTCCAGATTGGGGGGTTTTGAAGAAAACAATAGTAAAACAGTATTACAATAGTGAATTAAATCAAGATTTACAAATAACTAGGGTATGTGTTCCCCATGGATTCTTAACTACTTCAGATATACACATGTGATCAATCCCAATACTTTCTTGTAGAACTGACAACTAGGGTTCATCCAAACGACTGGTTCATCCCTATTGGATGACTATAATCAATCACCAAGTCAGGTCTCATGAGTGATTTCAAACTAACCTTTATCAATATTTCCCAAATTTAACTCTCCTGCGACCACAACTCAAGTTAATACAATGATCATCAAGATCAATGCTTTGTTGTAATTATCTTTTCCTAATATCTACCTCTCTAGGTTCAAGCAAGTAAAGAATTTGGGCAAGTCCTAATGTTGTACACCGTTAAGAAATATTTAAGCATGAAGAGAATACAATACAAGCTATCTGCATTGCTTTTGAATCACTTTTGTGCAACCCTAGTTTGTTAATCCACCATGGTTCCCACAACCCCCAGTTGTGGAGGTTTTAGCCTCTCATGGTTGTAAGATTGGGATATGCATTCATATATAAATACATAATTAAATACTTATAGCAATAGTTGAGAGAAAATCTTCTTTGAATATGCAAGAATAATCTCAAGAACAATTGATAAAGAAATCAAGAATTGCTCCTAAGAAGTGTTAATCTCACGTAAACTACTCAATTCTATGTTCTCTATTGATTCTCTATTGATTCCTCATGAAAATAAAACATAAAAGGTATTTGTACAGATATCTGAAACCTTTTCCTAAGCTAACAGGGAGATTTTCCATAACTGGCGCCACCTGTGCCACGACTTGTCATATGACCCATAGCAGGATTGTACGGGTCGTAATTGCCTCTTGTACGTCCTTGGCTTGCTGAAATTTTGGCTAAGTATTGGGAGTTGGTACAACTCATACCTTCTTCCTACGAGTTGTACAATGCATCCGTGGCTTGGCCTTGGGAACTCTGACATCTTCTAGAATGTTTCATGAGTGTTGTGGTACGACTCGTACCTTCTTGCCACGACTCGTACTGTCTGTATTGTCTGAAATTCCACCAAGTATTGAATAGTCAGTGGAGCTCATCATGGCTCATGGTACAGGTCGTATATCAGTGCTACGACTCGTGGATTCCGCCCGTACCAAGAGGTTTTCTTGTGCAAATTCTCTGAAGTTTTCCACGACTCCAATTACGACTAATACCATCCAAGTACGACTCATATTGGGAGTCATATGTTGCCTTATTCTCTATTCAGCCTTCTGAACTTTATCACGATTCTTAGTACGGCTTGTACTGAAACTGGTACTTTGGTTGATTTTTTGTATTTTCAGGCTTCTTTTGCACATCTTTGCTCCAACACTTATTTTTCCCGAAATCAAAGTGAAAGTTCCTTATTCCATATAAACACACCTAAGTCCATGCTATTTTCTTAGTTTTAAGCGTCAAAAGTGCTGTAAACTCACAACACATCAACACCCTCAACTTAAGACTTTTGCATGTCCTCAAGAAAAGAAAAAGAAAAATTAAACATGACGCTTGACTAGAAAATAAACGTAGGACACTACAACCAATATCAAACAAAATATGCACTATGATCCAAAAGCTTTTGACCCTTTTTCTAGTGAACCGAATTGGCACATGCACTACAAGCAACTATAAAACATGAAAAACAGGGATCAAGATATGCCATCCAACTATCAACAGATAGTCAAGTCATCACCAATGCTTTTCACATGGATCACTGGTAAAATCAAACAAACCATGAACCCTCATAACAAACGAAATCCCCCACTCACAGATATAGCAAAATATATGATATGGGACTAAACAAGCGAGACTCTCACCCTCACAAAGAAGTTTCAAATACTGCATATTGGATACCATAAGCTTGCCCTTATTTTCTCTACTTTGGTTTGTCAGATGGTTAGGTTAGGATCACTATAGGACTTGTTTTGGCTTGTAATGTAGGCTTTTGGGCTGGGTAAGATAGATATGGAAATATTTGAGTGACTAAAACCCCTCCTTGGAACTACATACATGTGGCTCCATTCTTCACTTCACTCTTTTTGCTTTTTCTTCTTTTTCCTCCCTTTTCACCCCTTTTTATACAATTGTACGAGTGTGGTGTGTTTTTCAAACTTTTTCATGCATTATTCTCTTTTTGAATTTTCTTATTCAATTTTTCTTTTGTTACACCACACCTCATTTTTTATCTTTTTTCTCTTTTCTCTCCCTTTTCCACCTTCCCAATCTTATGCACCCCTACTCTAGCCACCCTCAACTTAGGTATTTTGCCTATATTGAGGTTCAAAATTTCCAAGGAGGGACCAGGGCCAAAAAAGGTTTATTATAAAAATGGGTACGGTTAATCGATTAATAAAAAATGATTTATTTAACGCTCAAAATTGGGATAAAGGAAATCATATGATTTCGGTAGGGTTATTCAGGCTAAAAATGGGCTCAACAAGAATGGCCTATGATCCTTTCCTAACCAACCATCCTAAAACCTATGCAAAGACTAACCAGGCAAGTTCTAGATGCTCTACACAGTATTGAACTAGGTATCATACTCACTCACTCATGGTACATGATTTATATTCACTCTACCTGTCTGGTTTATTCATGGTTTAATAAAAACTACATATGCTAATATACTTAAATGGCATTAAAAGATCCACAAAAATCATGCATGTAGTCACAAGTACACAGTTTATTCATCAATTTTTTTAAATAGGGTCAAATTTTCACAAATCCAAAACTAGTGCAATTTATTGTCTGAGTACTCATAAGTTACTTTCTAATTAAAAAAATCACAAAAATAAAATTCTAAACATGCCGGTTCTATTAGATAGCATGCCCGAGGGAAAAGAAATACGACAAAAAAACGCTTGGACGAATCAAAATCCCAAAAAATCCAAGTACATACCTTCCCCTTTTTGAAAAGTGTGCTTCGTCCCCAAAGAATAGAACGTAAGCATAGAGAAGGGAACATACCTATGGCGCTCTAAGAACTCCTGTCATCCTGTGGAGGAGGTATCTCCGCTGCAATCGTGGCGCTGACGGTGGCCGGCACACTCACTGTTGGAACAATAGGGGGAGTGGTTACCTCCTCAGTAGTCTTGGCTGTCTCTACGGCCTCTGGAATGGTCGGGGATGAATGTGGCTCGCCCGTAGGGTCCCTAACACTAGCAAGCTTAGCCTGGGCCATGGTAGAGCTACCCACTCCTCTAGCTTGCTCCTGCAGCTCTGACATGTGTGAGTCATGAGTCTGCGGGCTATTCACTCATCCCCACTTGCATTCTCTTTCTTCTTTCTCTTTTTTCTTTCTCTTTTTTGGGGTCTCATCTCCAACATCCTCGGAGATCCTCTTCTTCCCTTTCTCTTCCCTTAGTACTGTGAGCTCCTAGTAGGTTGCCAAGTCGAGCTCTTCATCAATATCTACATCAAGGTTAGGAAGAGTGGGGGCTGGTATGACTGCTGGCTGTCTTGATGACAACTCGGCCACTTGGCTCTGAAGAGCCCCAAACTCCTCACAGAGGCTACCTAAATCTGTCTGCTTCGCCATACACCTGTTAAATCGACTCTCAAACCCGTCAAACCTGGCATGCAAGGCCTATAAGACTGTATCTATCTCAGCTTTCACCTAGGGCTTGACATTCTCCATCATTGCTTGAATTTTTCTCTCGGCCACAGTCAATCTTTTGGCCAACTTCTGGAGAAAATCCTGGGGCACTAGGACATACCCTGTTGGAGTCTGGCTTGGTAGGCTGGGTAAATGGTGCAGCAGAAGTGCTGGGAGCTGCCTCTGAATTACCGGCATCTGTAGCCAGTGTCTCACACTGCTCCTATGAGGTGGGGGCGTTCACCTGTGCGCCCAACTGGTCGGGTCAGTGGAACTACTGTGGGAAGTAGGGCCCGACTCATTGGGTTCATATCCTTCCCGATTAGGACAATATCTTCTATACTCTGTCCGCCAATCTTCGTATCCATGTTTGTTAGCAGTCGGACACCTGCTTCTCTGCATAACTGGTGAATAAGGCTAGGAAAGGGCATGGTGGTGCTCAACCCAAGAGTATAGTCCCATATTTCTGTAGCTATCACCCTAGGAATCTTGATTTCATAGCGGGACATCATGTATGCTACCAGGCGACTCTGTTAGCGCTGAGTGTATTGTCATTTGCAGTTGGCATCAGTCTTGACCTACCTTCTTGAGCCATCTCATGGCATCCATTATGTTGTTGAAGGGAACAATGAATTGTGGTCCATAGAGCATTCAGGCGATGATTTTCTCAAGAACTTTCACCTCTTGCCCCCTGACCATTACCTTGTCAAGCTTAGGCTGCTCCTTGAGGCTCTTACCCATATGTGCATTTTTCTCCATAGTGGCATAGTAGTTGGCATAGAATTTCCTGACCATCTCTATACTGTAATGGTTAGGGGTTTTTGCCATCCAATCTAGCCCATAGAAGCTAAAGATTTGCTTCATCTCCTCAACTTCATTTAGTGAAGTAGTTAGGATATGCAGTTCTTCCTGAATACTATGCCTCGGGTGTCCCTTAGTTGTCAATGTTAGGCCTTGGTCATATATCTCTTGTGCTCCTGACACATGACACCTCATCGTCCGTATGGCTCGAGGTGGAGTCTCTGTAGCTTCCCCTTCCTTAGATGCTGACTCATTGTTATTTCCACCAGATTGGGCCTCTTTGGACCCCTCATCATCATTAGAGCCGCTGCTCGACTCTTGACCTCTTTCTTTGGCTCCCTCCTCAGACTGGGGAGCACTTGCTGATGTGGCATTAGCTGCCATGACTTATGCTTTGGCCTTCGCCATAGTGGTTCGGGTCACATATGTATCTAAAGTGTCAACCCTGTATTCTTCAACTGAACCACTAGGGGAGTCACTTGCTTGCTCGAACTCGAAGGTCTCATCAATCAATTGCCTCTGAGAAGTTTCCTTAGATGCCTTAAACTTTATCGTCATTGTACCTATAGAGAAAGAGAGTTAGAATTCCATTTCTGAGAAAAAGAAATCAAGAAATAAGTTCCTCTATAAATTACCACGAGTCAACAGTACGGGTCGTACCTTGGAGGTACGACTCGTATAGAGACCCGTAATATCTCTGGTGATTGTTACGACTCTGAGGTACGACTCGTACCACGAAAGTACGATCCATACCATGAGTCGTATGAGGATGCCCCTTAAAAACATCTTCTCTTTATTTTTTCATGACTCATGGTATGATTCGTAAGTCGATTCCATGAGTCGTAGGAAGGATCGATACTATCACTTGTGGACTTGACCCTATTCTGGTTCTAGGTATGGCTACCAATTACAACTATTGGTAGTAAACCACGATCCATACTGGGATTCGTACCTGGTTCTCTTTTCAAGTTGGGCTTGGGACAGTCCCAACGAGCCATCCTACAAGTCGTAGTATCAAACCACGAGTTGTAGGAAAGCTTGTGAAGCCTGTCCCTGCCTCGAATTTGATTCAGTTACAGGGAGTTCTATTTTATGTTTTGGGTACTCAGAATTCCCTAGGTCTAGGAATGTATTTTAACCCATTTTATAACTACTCATTCCTCCCCTTTTCAGTCACTACCCGTAACTCCATTTTGACTAGTTTAATGTGCAAGTTCGACAATTTCAAGTTCTTTCCCAGTCGTTCATGGCTTAATCACACCCCTGGTCATTGTTTTCTTCGAATTTTTCAAGCAACAACTAGGACTCGCAGGGAGTTTAGCACCATTACATCAAGCATACAAGTTTTATCAAATTCAAAGTAATATACTTACTTGTTAACTGCTTACGTCGGCTGGAAATCAGAAATTAGGGTTGGATGAAGCTAATTGAGCAAGGAATTGCTTGCTTGATTTTTGATTTTGAGTTAGGGGTGTGAGGGAGTTGTGGGTTTTGTTCGTGACTTGGGTTATGAGTGTGTGGGAGAAGGTTATGACTTTTTTCAAGCTTAAATAGGGATAAGGAAGATTTGAAAATCTGGGCCGAGTCGGGTGTATTTTTAAAATTTTGATCCGTCATGACTCGTACCATGAGTCGTAGGATGATCTTATGACTCATCCTTTGAACCCGAAACACAGAGATTTGGAAGGCTTACCTGTGGACCTATGAGTGCATCTTACGACTCATACTAAGTGGGTATGATTCTTACTATGACTCGTAGGTCTTTTCTATTTATTGTTGTCCATGCCTTGCGTAGTTCATAGCCACAGTAGGTACTACGACTCTTACAATGGAGTTATGATTCGTAGGACCAATTGTACCCAGAACTCATGCATTGAAATACTCTCTGCTTCTCAATGCGACTCGTACTATAGTTCGTACAACACTATTATGGGTCGTACTATGACCCGTAGTATCTACCTGTTCTGCACCTTTTATGCCAACTGTTTTTGTTTTCCCTGCACACTCGAACACACATTAGTTGATTAACTTGGGTTGCCTCCCAAGAAGTGCTTGATTTAACGTAGCAACATGATGCTGGTAGTTTGGTTACTCAAAATTCACCAAACCACCACTTGGGTTGCCTCCCAAAAAGTTCTTGAGTTAACTTCGCGGCACGATGCAAATCTCTTGACTACTCAGACTTTTTCAAGGAACTCGGATTCATCTTCTATTGCTGAGACCACTCTATATTCCTTTGGTTGCTTCATTGACCGACAGACATTGAAGGTGACCTCTTCACTTCAACTGGCCAGCCTCCACGTCTACTAAGGCCCTCCCAGTAGCAAGGAGTGGTTGCCCCAAAATGATGGGGACTTCATAATCAACCTCGCAATCAAGGATCAGGAAGTCTGCTGGGAATATGAATCTGTCAACTTTTACAAGCACATCAGACATGATCCCCATAGGCTTGTTTATAGTTCTGTCGGCCATCAACATCCGCATGGTAGTTGGTGTGGGGGCTCCCAAGCCCAACTGCTTAAACACAGCCAATGGTATTAGATTGATGCTTGCTCCCAGATCACAGATTGCCCTTGCGAACTCAACATCGCCAATTATGCATGGAATAGTAAGTGCACTTGGATCTTCCTTTTTATGGTCCAAGACTAGTAAGACTATAGCACTACAATGGTGTACATTATCAATGGGCTCATAGCTTACAAACCTATTCTTCATCACAAGGTCCTTTATAAACTTAGCATATCCCGACATTTGTTCCAACACCTCGACCAGTGGTATGTTCACAAATAATTTTGTGAGCATTAACGAGAATTTATGAAACTTACCAATCTCTGCTTTCTTCTTCATTCTTTGGGGGAACGGTGGTGGTGGTCACGGGATAGCCTTGTAAATTTGCATTTCTCCTCTTTCAACTTCATGCCCTTTTTCTCCAAGTGGGACCTCAAGCAACTCAGCATCCTCATTATGTTCCTTCTCAGCGGCATAATCATCATTTTCATTCACGCTCTCTTTCTTCCTTTCATCTACAACCGATAGAGGGGGTCAACCATGGTATTTCCACTCCTACTCATCACAGCCATACAGTGGCCGTCATTCTTTGGATTTTGGACTGTATTTCTAGGTAGTGTACCCTTTTTTGATAGGGTTCATAGATGTTGAAAGTTTCCCTAGATGCTGTTTAATCTGCTTGATAGCCGTCACATGTGACTCCACTCTCTGACGCATGCTTGATATATCACCACGGGTTTCCTTCAACTGATAATCTATGGACCTCACCTTTTTCATCATCTCATCCATCATTCTCTCTAACTTTGTCTGTCCAGCTTCTCCCTCACGTGCATTAGGGGGGCACATACACTCCAGCTTAGTCGTTGTGGTAGCTATCATTTCTTCTCCAAAATCCTTCGCTTTCACGACCTCGGCTCCTATATCTGTACCTATTCCAGTTATACTTGTCTCTATGTTGGTTCTGACCTTGGCTTCTAGAACCTTGGTGTCAAGTTTCTTATCCAGACCCTTGGGCGTTAGCTCAGAAACCCGCTACCTGGTTGTCCTAGAAGTTTGCCTCCTCCTAGAAATCTGAGTGGTCTGGCCCTGGCTCCTATTCTTGTGTCCCAACTGCGTTCACCTTTTTGACTCCAGCTCCCATGATGTGCTTAGTAAGCAAATCCAACGATGTGTGCATATGAGCCAACTCCTGGTCACGCTCCTCTTCTTTCCTACATTGGTCTGCAATCAAACCAACAACATATGTACCAATCGCTGCGTCTGCCTCCCTAGTGTGCCATGCCCTATTTGTTTTTGTCACCATGTCAAGAATGGTAACGACTTTCTCCCAGGTGTGACTCATCAGTGCTCCTCCGCCCACTATGTATGCTATAACTTTGGTACTGTTGTTTAAGGACCTATAAAAGATTTCCAACAAACTGTCATCTGGAATCTTATGATTCAGGCACTTTGTCAACTTTTCTTGAACCTCCGCCAGGTTTCATGAAGCGCCTTAGTTTTAAGTTGTCGAAAGTTATAAATTTCATCCTTGAGCTGCAGCATCCTAGAGGGTGGAAAGAATTTCTCTAAGAAAGCTTGCTTGAGCTCCCTCCAATTGGTTATGGAGTCGTTGGGCAACTCCGATAATCATAAAGTGGCTTCCCTAGATAGAGAAAAAGGGAAAAGTTTGAGTCTGATGGAATCTTGGCTGACTCCGGGCAACCTGTAGGCCTTGTATATTCCCACGAAGTTCATCACGTGCAGGTTGGCGTCATCATCTGCATGACCCCTGACACCCCTTTCATGTTTAAAAATTGAATCATAGTGCTCGTGATGTCAAATTTAGCCCCACTGGGCAGTGGTGGTGGTACAATTTCTCCAGTTGACCCGACTTCGTTGATGTCTAGGTCCTCATCATTGAAGAACTGAGGGGAAAATCTATGACCTCTATTACCCCTTCCATGTTCACCAGCATTAACAACCTCATCTCTAGAATTCTCCGCATCCTGAACTGCAGGTTGCCGAGCTAGCTCGTCTTGCCTAGCTTCTTCATCCATACAGGCATCTCTCTGCTCCTGGTTCTCCATTCTACGCAGTGTTCGTTCGAGTTTGAAATTCAAAGGAATCAAGGGATTCCACTACTCCGAGTGCTTGGCATTCACCGAGCAACAACATATGGATATCAAAAACAAAAAGAAAATGTAACTCAGGAAATAACAACCAAAAGTCAATTACAAGTAATTAATCTAGTCTTTGCCGTATTCCCCGATAATAGCGCCACTTTTTGATAACGCTCAAACTCACACCTCCTGCTGAAGTATGAAGTGTAAATTGTCAATAAACAACCCAACTAAGAGGTTGGGGTCGAACCCACAGGGAATATGGAAGATCTACGCTAATGCCGATAAGTGAACTTATCGGTAAGTTATCTCCAAATTTTGGGATTTTGAAGAAAGAAATAGTAAAACAAGATTAGAATTGTGAATTAAATAAAGATTTGCAAATAACTAGGGTATGTGTTCCCCATGGATTCATAACTACTTCGGATATACACATGTGATCAATCCCAATGCTTCCTTGTAGAATTGACAACTAGGGTTCATCTAAACGACTGGTTCATCCCTATTGGATGACTAACTCAATCACTGTGTCAGGTCTCATGAGCGATTTCAAACTAACAGTTATCAATATGTCCCAAATTTAACTCTCCTACGACCATAACTCAAGTTAATACAATGGTCATCAAGATCAAGGCTTTGTTGTAATTCTCTTTTCCTAATTTCTACCTCTTTAGGTTCAAGCAAGTAAATTATTCAGGCAAATCCTAATGTTCTACACCATTAAGAAATGTTTAAGCATGAAGAGAATACAATACAAGCTTTCTGCATTGGTTTTAAATCACTTTTGTGCAACCCTAGTTTGTTAATCCATCATGGTTCCCACAACCCCTAGTTGTGGAAGTTTCAGCCTCTCATGATTGTAAGATTGTGATATGCATTCATAGATAAACAAATAATTAAATACTTACAACAATAATTGAGAGAAAAACTTCTTTGAATATGCAAGAATAATCTCAAGAACAATGGATAAAGAAACCATGAATTTCTCCCAAGAAGTGTTAATCTCATGTAAACTACTCAATTCTATGTTCTCTATTGATTCTCTGTTGATTAATCATGAAAATAAAACATAAAAGATATTTATATAGATATCAGAAACTTTTTCCTAAGCTAACAGGGAGATTTTCCATAACTGCCGCTGCTTGTGCCACGACTTGTCATACGACCCGCAGTAGGACTGTACAGATCATAACTGCCTCTGTACGTCCTTGGCTTGCTGAAATTTTAGCTTAGTGTTGGGAGCTAGTATGACTCGTACCTTCTTCCTATGAGTCGTACAATGCATCCGTAGCTTGGTCTTGAGAACTATGACATCTTCTGGAATGTTTCACGAGTGTTGTGGTACGACTCATACCTTCTTGCCACGACTCGTACTTTCTGCAGTGTCTGAAATTCCACCAAGTTTTGATAGTCACTAGAGCTCATCACGACTCATGGTACGGGTCGTATGTCAGTGCTACGACTCATGAGTTCCACCCATACCAAGAGGTTTCCTTATGCAAATTCTCTGAAGTTTTCCACAACTCCAGTTACGGCTCGTACCATCCTGATACGGCTCATACTGAGAGTCGTATGTTTCCTTCTTCTCTATTCAACCTTCTGAACTTTATAACGATTCTCAGTACGACTCGTACAATCAAGGTACGACTTGTATTGAGACGAGTACTTTTGCTGATTTTCTGCATTTTGAGGCTTCTTTTGCAAATCTTTGCTCCAACACTTGTTTTCCTTGAAATCAAAGTAAAAGTACCTTATATCCATATAAACACACCTAAGTCCATGATATTTTTTTTTAGTTTTAAGTGTCAAAAGTGTTGTAAACTCACAACACATCACCCGGGAAACTTGGATACAACTCGCAACCTGTCGTAGAATTCGTTATGATTTGAATGAGCATAACCCTGGGGACAAACTTCTAGGAGGATCACCCAGTATAATGGTGAAGTGTATGGTGCCAACGAGACTAAACCCAGATCTGAAGACTGCTGAGGAAGAGAGTGGTTGGGTGGAATCTCTTGCACCACTCTCGCCCTTGGCCCCATTTATAGTTTTTACCTTTCCCTCTCCAGGAGCCTTAGTAACCAAGTCCTAAATATGGTGTTGGGATCAAAAACAAGAATAAGGCAAAAACTTTGGAAGAAGCAAAGCGCAACGTCAAGCGACTCAAAAAAATAAGGGAAGAAATGACCTATAAATAGGGTCTCTCTTTTTATGCTAAGTAGCACAAGGAAGAACATAAATGAGACATGCAAGGAGTAAGGAACACTGACGTGGAAGACTAATTTTAATAGGCCAAATCTCAGTGGATGTGTAGAAAATGGAAGGCTATGGATGCTTGCCATGTGGATGGTGTAATTAATGCCATTAGAGCATGACATGATGGTTCTTTCCGGAAATGAGGCGTCCAAGACGACTTATCATTTCCCAAAACTGACAACTCAGATAACGAGAAAAAATGTTTTGAGTTCTTTTTTTCCAAAATTCTTTTCAAGATACAAAGGATCATACCCGAGGTCCTAAAGGTGGGATTACAAAAGGATGAGAATGAGATAAAGCTATAAAGATTACATGGGATAATGGCATTGTCCACCAAAACGCCGGGTCTCACCTATCGAAATCATTATCAAAACTACCATCGAATATTTCAGTTGCGGAAAGCTCCTCTTCTGAGGTAGAGGTAGACCCCTCATCTCAAAATCTGATAGGCTAACAAGATCAACCAAGTCTTGGGACTTGGAGACCTTATTGTCAAAATCAAGAGAGCCCGCACTAGCATCCTTCAAAATCTGGATTCGCGCGATCTGGGCATTGTAAGCTTTCTCCAAGTTGCAACATTTTTTTTGAGCCTGACTCTCTCTGTCAGTATGTAACTTTTCTTGTTTAGGCGGTATATCTTATCCCGGGGCGGCGCTGCAATGATAAGCAAGGAAGAGGGCTCGACATGATGATGTAATCCTGCACTTGTTAGGAAGACGCTCTCTTTTAACTCAGTCTATCTCCTTATAAGATTGTCAAAAACGCTGGCTTGTGAAGCATTCTCTCATCGCAGAGCTTCTGCCTCATTGAACCAATAAAGGGCATCCCCTTGATGTTCCTCTCTCTCGTTCGATACCACATACCGCTCGATTTTTAATGCCTCAATTTTGGAGGCCTTACATGCTAAGATCTCAACCGAAGCTGATTGATCTTGGATAATAACCATAGCATCCTTAAGCTTGTTGCACTTCAATTGGAAGCTCTCTCTCTCCTTTAGTATCCATTAGAGGCTATCTGCAACTAACACGCTAGCCTGTAATGAAAAACAATAAGTCATTAGGAACACCCTTGAGAAGAAGGAGTGCAGAATGAGAGAATCAACAACCTTATAGCGACATGGACACAATCATTCATAAGGCATTTAGTGGTAACCCTGTCCATCCTCCAATGGTCTTTTAGCGAGACCACATAATTTAGATAGTTGACTACTCCTGTCAGTATCGATGTAAAGCTAACCTCATTAGGTAATTTTTAAAACTGACGTCTGATACCGCATCAGGTCTTGAACCAGGGAAAGCAAGGCACTAGTTGTGGCATAAGAGCTTGCTGGTCCCACAGGAGATTGCACCCTAGGAGGTAGTGTGCAATAAGAGCCTGGGCCTCATGAATAGGAGAAAAGGTGGTTTCGAGGCTCGGCCTTCAATCGAGACTCCTAGGAGACCTGGGAAGGCATAACCTACCTCATTTCAAGCACATGTGGGAACTCGATCTAACAGGAAACGGGGGAGCTCGGGGCTGAGAATGAGCCTACTCAGTGTTCTCTATTTTATAAAATAACCCTGCAACCCCAAAACAGGGTACATCAGGATCGCGTGTCCTCTGGGCCAATAATTCGCTCCTAGACTTTTCGGGGCTTTCGTCTTAGATGATGAGTTCAGGGGTAAATTTTCTTGTCCTCTCCATGATTGGATATTTTCCTTTTCCTTTTCTTTTCCCTCTCTGAGAGATTGGGATTTCATCTCAGAGGCAGGGTCTGTCATCGCTTCAATGAAAGCATAAAGTCAGCTAGGGGGTCTTGGCCAATGAGACTAGCAGAAACAACTGAAAGAAAAAATCAACACTGGACTAGATACTGGGCCTACACGGGAAGAGTCTTGAGTAAAGATAAAAACAAAAAATGAACGACAACATATGAAAGTGGTGACATGCCATGGGTTTTTCTTTTCATCCATACTAATCGGAAAGGTGCATCCAAGATCGACTAGCGGCAGTGGAGGAATTCAGGATTTTCATGACCCATTAAGGAAATTCCTTGACCTGGTGAAGAAAGGATATGCCCGTAGGTAGACACCATTGAGGAGCTATACAATATGCGTAAAAATTTAAGGTGTCAATAGAAAATGGAATGAGGAGGAATGCATAAAGATAAATGGGAGTAAGTCTCACATGCTCATGCTGCGTATTCCAGGGTGCAAGAAATATATTCTCAAAGGGATTCTTGGAAGCTATAACAATGAAATAATCAGTACAACACCAATTATTGGCATCATCTAAATTACCTAGTAATGATTTCCTCCCATGGCGGACTAACTGTACTATCCCTCCTCGAACAAAACAAGAGGAGTACAATAGTAGCAAATGTGTCAAACTAAACTCTTTTTCGACCTCTACAACCAACACAGGAAGGTAGGTGACAACTCTCCATACTTCTCCCGAGCCACGCTGGCCCAAGAATAACTGGAAGGTATCGCAGAATGAGTTGATTACACAGTCAATGGGATTACCGAGGCCCAAGCAAGATGGATAAGTGTAAATGAAGGAGTAGTCAGGTCTCAATAAAGTAATTCTCTTAGAAGTATCGGGAGCTTCTACCCGATATCTGTTCGGGGGCTATCTATAGTCTAACTAGAATAGGGGTAAATCATTTTCCTTTACAAGAGAACCAAACTCAATCACAGATCTGCTTATTTTCGCAATACCACCATATGCCCGGATCTTAAAGTCATCGTAAAAAAAGTACATACTGGGAATAACTTCATTGACAGATGGATCAGAATGAGATTTCCCCCCATTTCTTTTCTTCGTAGCCATGTCAGTAATCGAAATGAAAGAGGGGAGTTCAAAAAAGAGCCAGACATGCTGAATTGAGATGAAGGTCAACAAAAAGATATTGGAACGATAGGAATCCGTAAAGTCAATAGATGGGTAAGGCAAGGAGATATCTTAAATTAGGCAGAGAACAGTAAATACCTAGAATTTATAGATTCGAGGGGTGGCCTACCCATGTCACTTTGGAAAGAAGCCGTAGTTGAGCCAAAAATGTGTCAAAGTGGGACCTCACATAAAAGAAGTAGTTTATTTTACTCTGGGTGGAAGGAGAAGCGCGGTAGGTCAATGATAATTTTCATTTCCTTTCCATCTTCCGGGAGTGGCTAGCGCCGCACCCAAAAAATAGAAGGACTACGATATAAATTTAAATCGGATTGGAGACACATGGCATCATCAACAGGCCCAGAGTAGCATTCCGAGATGATAAAAGCAAAGGATCTCGGGAGATTCTCTCTGAGATAATGGTGGATGAGAAGCCATCTCGTGCTGGATAAGGATCAAGGGATTGTCGCCCATAATGATGTGGTATAAAAGATAAATAGAAGACAAGAGTGACAGGTTGCTTAGGTGTGTGGACGAGCTCATACGGATCTGAGTCAGACAAGGATATTAGTTGCTGCCTTCCAACAGACTGAACGCGTGGAACAAGAACATAGGGTGTAGTACTTTAGGGCTCTAATGACATTTTATTATTAGATAAGGTCTTAACTTTGTATTCTATAAATAGTCAATCCTCCTCACTTTCAAGGGAAGTCAGATTCCATTTTCTCTCAAACAAAGACATTAGCAATATACTGTTTTCTTGGGCTCCAAACATTTTCTTTATACTTTTTGAATTCAATAGTTATTTGAGTAATTGGCCTCGAGTATTTAATGACACGTATGTCATTTAGAGGAAAATAACAAACCTTGAATACAATGAACGAGGCTAGACAACAGTTAGAGAAATGTTGTGGAGGGAGCTAGTGTAAATTGATGATTCTGGGGGAGCTACTGGTTCGGGGGACCGCTGGAGCGGTGGGTTTCCCACTACAATGAGACCATGGTCGGAGTCCCGCCTTAATGGATCGAGGAATTAATTTCCAGATCCGCTGTAGCGGTTTCCTGACCGCCATAGCAAGTCAACTGGAGGGGTCACATGATGATGGGAATCAGAAAGTGGGTTTAAGTAAAATTTCTGGGGTTATGCCCCATTATTTTCAAAACACGAAAGGCTAAGGTCTGAAGATGATTTTCTCCCCCAGAATAGTTGAATTCCTCTCCCAAGGTAAGTCTCTTGAATCCCTACCTCTATGAAGGATTATGTTGACTCTTGAATTCATAGAGAACCTTTAATGGTGATATTCTAATCTAAGAAACCCTACGTTAATAGACTAGGGCTGAATCATAGGAGTTAATGCGGTGGTTTGATTAGAAGTTTATTGTCACGCCCCGAGCCTACACCCTGGACGTAATACAGTACTTGAGGTCACAAGTGGCCCCAAGTCAACCTCTGGTCTATCATACACTGTTATTCTGAGTAAAACACGCAGAAGCTTTAAAATAATAAGATAAAACATTAAAGGAAAAGAACTATGTCACAAAGTTTTATACAACTGAAAACAAACTAAAAATCTGATTCTCTAACTATGTCTGAAAGCCATCAATCAGATGAGTTGCTAGGACAAGCCCTCGGCTAACTCTAAATCTAACTGAAACAAATATAACTTAAAAGAAATAACACTCGTCCTCGAAAGATGAGGACTCATCACTGGTGCTGCTGATATCACCTGCAGAAAATCTATTAACAATGCTGAGTCTAAGAACCTGCAGCTATATCATGAAATGATACAACATAAAAGGTATGCTTCAGTACTTTGAATGTATTGAGTAAGTGAGAGATATAAATAACATGAAAGAACTAGTACCTGGACTGAAATGACATGAAATGACCAACTGAAAATACTGAAAACTGATACAATTGGAATATAACTGATATTGTCAATAATGACCCTAGCTAATGGTCATAGACATGCCCTAAGTCTGAAATACTGAGTTTGAGATACTACACTGAACTGATCTGAACTGAGAAATCTGAGAGTGAACTGAACTGACTAGTGGGAGAGGCTATAACTGACATATAACCACGTGAGCTAGACGTGGAGTACGATGTACACGCCCCATCGGTAGGACCCAATATACCTTGCCAGGGTATAAAGGCATGGACTGTGAGATCAAGGTCTGGGGACATGAGGCCAAATAAATAAAACTTACGGTGGCAATGTAGTTATGGAACCTGGGTGAGCTGGAACCCCGGCCCTCTCGGTGCTAAGTCTTACTCCCACCGGATAATCTTACCATGAAGCGGATAGCTCGATACTGGGGCCCAAGACTATAACTAACCCAGGGATACTGTCTGAGAGCACCCTGAGCGTCTTATAGGGCCGATTTGGAAACTGGATTCTAAGACTGGTTAGAGCTTCTTATCTGGAAGCGTCGTAACAGTCTAAGAACAAACTAAAGCTGAAGCTGGTGGTTCTAAGACTGGTCAGAGCTGCTTATCTGGAAGTTTCATAACCATCTAAAGAACCACTAAAATCTAATAACTGATACCTGTGTATAATAATTGAGTTTTGTTAAATCTCCTGTTTGGCCTT
>JACEIK010000567.1:276852-288992 GCA_018107945.1 Datura stramonium | reverse complement strand
GTCAAAAGGTGGAGGTTTTCTCCAAAGGGGGAGATGGTGTACTGCATACAGGATTCTAGTTTCTGCTTCAAAAGTTAGGGCTAAAATTCTACTTCACTAGGATAGGCATCATTTTGGTCACATATTGGTGGGAATTAACTACAATGAACATATATTAAGATTCCACATGAATTATTCAAGGTATGACAACAATATCCTCACTTTCGAAAACTCAGGGCTAGAACTGATAGTGAACAGGGAAAGAGTTTATGGGGACAAAAGGGGAGAACAATCTCCTTGTTGAATTCTCACATTCCTGATTGAAGGATCTCTCTCTAAAGATCTTTAAGCTGCTGCACCTTGGAGAGAAACCCTAGTTCTTGAGGCTTGAGAGAAAAAGGGAGAAGAAGAACTTACGATGGTTGTGAGAAGAGTGAGGGGTTAGACTAGGAAAACTCCTTTAATTTGACTCAAAATAAGCCTAAAACAACCTAGTTTAAGAGTTAGAAGCATATAAAATTAACCCTAGGAAAAAGTTCTCAAAAATCTGTCTATCTGGTGCCACGGGTCGTACCATGACTCGTGGTGGCTTCCTACGTGTCGTGGTGTGCCATTTGTGGTTTCTGGGAGGCTTAAAAAGGTTGATGAAACTCCTGGTATGGGTGCCTGGTATGAGTTGTACCTTCATACCACGAGCCGTACCAAGACTCATGGTATCAGGGCTGGTCCTGTCCGGCAAACCTGACAGTGCTTTACNTTGAATTACAAAACAAGTTTGCAACAATCTTAGTTTATTCAAGACTCATGGTATCAGGGCTGGTCCTGTCCGGCAAACCTGACAGTGCTTTACTAAACTGGACATAACTTTTTACTCCGAACTCCGATTGATGTAAGGTTGGATGCGTTGGAAAGAAGAATCAAACAGATTTAATTTGATATGCTGGATCACCCAGAAACAATTCATACAATAAGAGTTATGATCGTTTAAAGTTATCCCTTTTAAGAACTTTCATGAAAAACCCAATCAGTAGGAAGACTCTCAACTCAACTTCTTACTAGAGGTTCCTTATAACCTTAACTTGCATCCAATGCACTTCTTACACTTAAGAATTTATGTTAACACCTTTTTTTTGCTTAAATTAATCGATTTTGGGCCTATCCACCTACCTAGAATAGTTCCAAACTTAGTCGAAAGTCAGTGGTGTACAACATCTCAACTCACAACTGGCATGACAATTCATACCATCATCTTACGACTTGTATTGAGTCTTTGTAGTTACTTATCCTTCCTTGAAAATTCTTTGAACCTCCTATCTATGATCCTTCATTATGATTCGTAGTACCCTGCTACAAATCGTAGGATCCAATTGTGGTTTTCCTTTCCTCTTCCTGCCAAACTCTCTGAATCATAGCACGAAACCTTGGTACGACTCGTATTGACTTGGTATGAGTCGTGAGAGCCTGCCATGACTTCTCAATAAATTTTTTGTTGAGCTCTCTAGAACACACTACGAGTCCTTGGTACGAATTGTACAATCCTCCTACGAGTCGTACTAAGGCTCGTTCTAAGGAAATTCTCCAATTTTATTTATATGATCAACTTCAAATATAGGGTTTAGTCATAGGGATTTTTGGGGTGTTACAATATTTCCCCCTTGAGAACATTCGTCCTTGAATGTAGGCTAAACATACTGAAAGGATAGGGACGGAACTAAAATCCCAGATACTGAACATCCAAATCTGAGAACTGATGGGGTGACTGAGCTGAAAGGCTAGGGAAAGAGCTACAATTTCGAGAACTCAATATTAAAGTTGAATGCCAATGGAGTAGCTGACTCCGAGCTGAACTACATATCTGAACTGAGTTTCTGAATCGTACATGCATGCTAAGATATGAGAAGAACTGAAGGACATGAAGCTGGCATGAAACTAAGTAGGGTACTAAGGAGAAACTATTTTCCAAGTAGTTCCTCCTACTAGCTGATTGTTCCTTCAAACCTTCACTAAAACCACTTCCTTATTTCCCCCAACTTACGATCTTGATGTTCAAGAATCTCAACTGGAACCTCATTTTAAAAGAGGCTGTCATCCTCACCAACACCTCAACACCCCCTTCATGGGTGAAACTTTTAGAGGCACCTCGCTAGCTGCACCAACTTCCTTGAATACCACCACACCCTTCCATCCTATCACTAAAATCATCTTACGACTCCTCTTTAGCACACCATCCTAGGATTTCTCCGTCTCCATAGTATGGATACCTATTGCAACCATCATTTCTGTCATGAGAGAACGTACACAAGGCTTAGAATGAGGAAATCGTAAGCACGAATCATCTACGAAATTTGAACTGAGCATATGCATGATGTAGCATGATCTTATGAGTTGTTAAGGTGAATCTAAAGGAGTGAGTTCATGGAGTTGAGCATATTGCGACACATGAGTCCACGTACATGACGAGTTTCATGACATGAAACTGATATTTATGGAATCAAGGAGTAAGACTAGGATTACTGTCTGAAGCGGTTATCTATAATTCTAGGAGTCTGAACATAAGAATGAGTAGAAATGTAGTGTTAACTGAAACACAAGAGAAAACATTTGTATAGGAAGGTTTGACATCCCAAAGCTGCTATGTTTGGAGCCTTTCTACTAGAAAACTTAGGGCTTGACTTGGCCTTTTTAACTTATCATCTCCCCCTTAGCTTTAAGTCATCATTCTCAAGCTCTTAGATCCTTTCTTAAGGCTAGGATAACATCACTAACTCTTGACTTCTCATTCGCCTCCATAAGCTATCACTGAAGGCTTCATACTTATAACCATTTCATACCAGTCATGGGATAAGTCTCATACTAGCATGCTAAAAGGCATCTCATGCCTTATACTGTGGCTGCTGGGCCTACAACATGCAAGGATTAAAATGAGAAGCTCATAACATACCTGCAACTATATCTGGAGTTGTCGACCACCTATACTAGATGTTGTGCCCTGTTGAGATGGGCGAGCTTCTGGATTGGTGCACTGAGTCTTCCCACATCCGGCTAGAGGGCAATTTTTTATTCTTTGACCTGATTGACCACATCCAAAACATCCTTCCCTACCAAGAAAACAATTTCCAAGGTGGCTCCTTCCACAGTTCTCACAAACTGGGCGACCTGACAGGGCTACAGAAGAGATAGCCGGGGCTCTACCTTTGCCCCATCTAGCTGCTGGACAATCTCTGAGTTTATGGCCTAACTTGCTACACCAAAAGAAACTGCCTGAGCCAGCCATGCATTCTCCCAAATGGTTCTTCCCACAGTTCTTGCAAGCTGGGTACGTAATCTCCCTTACTCTAGGTTTGTTAGGATTCTTGGCTACCGATGGTGCTAGGGCTGATGATGTCACGATCCAAGTCTACACCCTGGACTTAACACGGTACTTGAAGCCACAAGTGACCCCAAGTCAACCCCTGGTCTATCATACACTAGCATTCTGAATGAACATGCACAACGAAACTTTTAAATAACAGATTTGTCAATTTAAGAAAATGTAAAGACTGAAAGTAGAGAAAGAAATAATATATCTTAAATACAATTCTAAAAGATAAGTCTGGTCTGAAAGCCAACTACTGAGGAGTTGCTGGGACAAGCCCCCAACTAACTCTGTCTATACCAAACCATAACCAACTGAAGTAAATAAATAAGGCCCTCGAATGATGAAGACTCATACTCTGATCTGCTGAAATGAAATGCTCTGAAACTGAAGCAACTCTCTGTGCTGAATCTGAGAACCTGCAGCTGTATCATGAAAAGCATGCCTCAGTACTTTGAATGTACTGAGTAAGTGGGAGAAACATACTGAATATAAAGTCTGAACTGCAATGACACGCCATGACCAACAGATAAACTGAACTGATCCACTGATATATTCTGAAATGGTCAAGACGACACTATCGGATGGTCAAGGACACGCCCTAAGTCTGAAACACTGAATCTGAGATATTGTACTGAACTGAGCTGCTTATTCTGATACTGGACTGGACTGACAAGTGGGAGAGTCTATAACCGACATGTAACCATGTGAGCTGGATGTGGATTCCGATGTATACACCGCACCTGTAGGACCCAATATACCTTGCCAGGGTATAAAGGCATGAAATGGGTGATCAAAAAAATATCTGAGGCCGATTAGGCCAAGTATTACTGTAGCCTACACTGGCAACGTAGTTTTGGGAACCTGGGTGCGCTTGAACCCCCGCCCGCTCGATGCTAAGTCCTACTCCCACTAGAAAGCCTAACTGAACTGCTAAGATGATAGCTCGAAACTGGGGCCCAAGACTAGTCAGGGACTAATAATTGCATGTACCCTGAGAGCCTTATCGAACCAGATTCTAAAATTGGGTTCTAAGACTGGTCAGAGCTACTTATCTAAAAGCGTCGTAACCGTCTACAGAACAACTAATAACTGAACTGGGGTATTGGGGCTGGTCAGAGCTATAACTGAATGTCATGACCGCCTAATGGACCAAATAACTAAAATCTGAGCCTGATTCTGAAAGCTGGGAGGCACCACTGACACCTCAAAAATAAACTGGAGTCAAACTGATCAGTTGACATTTTCTGGACAACACTGAGGTTTCTAAAATCGGTCTGAAGCTAGACTGATAGCGTTCTGTGTTCTAACTAACTAAATTACTAAGCAACTAATGGATAGCTCATTTAGCCGACAACACGGACAAATTCATAATATAAGGCAATATCAAGAATTTTGGGAATTTCACTCAATAGAGTAAAAGTCATTCTCATTCATGGGATATTTACCCAACACATACGAATAACAAGAAAATTCTAGGAATTCAACCCAAAACATTCTTCATTCACTAGAGGGAATTTAACAAGTAAAAACCATTACTCAAAAATTAGGGCTCAAATTCACTTTTGTAATAATACTGACAAATTGTTGAGGAACTGATGAAGATTATATTAACAATAAGTATTAAACATCGTTCTGAGGGAAATCAACGAAAATAAACATGAATGCTTCTCATACTCGAAAGCTCAAGGCTTAAAACTTATTGAAGAAATTGATAAGGACTTTGGGGACGCAAGGGAAGGACAATCCCCTTGCTAAAACCCCACATACCTGGCTAAATTTCTCTGGATAAAGAAGCTTGAATGACTGAAGTTGGTGAGGAACCCTAGACTTTGCTTGAGAGTTCTTGAGAGGAGACTTCGATGATCTCTTGAGAATTGAGAGTGGGGGAATGGTGAATGAACCACTTTTCCCCTCTAAAATGTATGAAACTGTAGCCAAAACGACGTAGTTTAGGGCTTGGGAGGATAGAAAATTACTAAATAGCCCTTAGAGATTCGTTGGAAAAAACTGTCAGGTGTCCCTAACAGGTGACCTAACGACTTTTTACCCTGTCCAACGAGTCGTTGGGTCCTTCCGTTAAGTTCACTGGAAAAATTTACTGACTCCTGTCAGGCACAGCACGAGTCGTTATGACTGGGAATGACTTGTTGTGTCGTCTGTCAGGTACACTGGTAAGAAAGCTAGAAAGGACTGGAAACGAAGGACCTGACGAGTCGTTACTGCTCATAACGACTCGTGGTGACCTTCCTTCAAGTAAACTGTAAAGTCCTCAAATTTTTGAACTCCGATTTGGCAAAGGGCGACTTAACGAGTCGTAGGGCCTGATAACGACTCATGGGGTCGTCCATTAGGAATACTGGTTTATATTCTTGGCATCCCTCACACGGTTTACCTGACGAGTCGTTGGCGTTGGGTCCCTTAACGATCCGTTAGGTTGGTCGTTCTGCAACATTTCTGCAGTTTTCCAGATTTTCTGATTTAAGTCTCGGATATTGATTTTGAGCTTTCGGGGCATTACAATATCTCCCCCTTGGAAACATTCATCCTCGAATGTTAGAAAACTCATAGCAACCAGAAAAATAACAATTAAGGTACTCAAATACTACTCATACAACTTCAAAACGACCGAAATGACTACTTCCATTTCGGAGAATATAACTAAACTGAATTTTGCTTTTTATAAACAGAACCAACATCAGAAAGAAAATTTAGTTACATGAAATGAATTCAACAACTAGTTCAGGTCTTAAAATAAAATTCTCATATCAAGCTACAACAGAGTTAGTAGAGAACAAGTGTGGGTATTTGGCCCTCATATGTGCTTCCGCCTCCCACGTAGCTCCTTCAACTTGCTGATTCCTCCATAAAACCTTGACTGAAGCTATTTCCTTATTCCTCAATCTACGAACCTAACGGTCTAGGATCTGGACTTTTACTTCATCATAGGTGAGACTATCCTTGACTACCAAACTATCCAATGGCACCACAGAGGTTGGATCTCCGATACACTTTTTCAAAAGTGATACGTGGAAAACTGGATGTACAACTGCTAGTTTTGAAGGCAACTCTAGTTCATAGGCTACTTTGCCGATACGTCGTAAAATTCTATAGGGTCCCACATACCTAGGATTTATTTTCCCCTTCTTTCCAAACCTCATCACCCCTTTCATGGGTGAAATTTTCAGGTATACCCAGTCATCAACTGAAAACTCCAGGTCTCTTCTTCACACATCGACATAGGATTTCTGACGGCTCTGGGCTATTTTCAACCTCTCTCGGATGAGCTGAGCTTTTTGCATTGCCTCATGAACTGAGTATGGCCCAATCAAAGTAGCTTCACCGACTTCAAACCAACCTACAGGAGATCTACACCTCCTACCATACAATCCCTCAAATGGGGCCATCTGAATGATGGAATCGTAGCTGTTGTTGTATGCAAATTCGATAAGAGGCAAATGGTCATCCCAATTACCCTTAAAATCAATCACGCACGATCTTAGCATATCCTCCAAGGTTTGTATGGTCCGCTCAGCTTGTCCATCGGTCTGTGGATGAAAATCGGTATTGAGTTTGACCTGAGTGCCAAGTCCCTTCTGAAATGACTTCCAGAAATGGGAGGTGAACTGGGCTCCCCTATCTGAAATGATGGACAAGGGTACCCCATGAAGTCTGACTAACACCCGGATATAAAGTTTGGCATAGTCCTTCGCTGAGTCTGTGGTTTTGACTGGGAGGAAGTGAGTTGACTTGGTCATCCGATCTACTGCTACCCAAATTGAGTCATGCTGTGGGTGAGTCCACGATAGACCTGTAATAAAGTCCATATTTACCTCTTCCCACTTCCACGTGGGTATAATGATATCTTGAGTCATACCTCGTTGTCTTTGGTGTTCTACCTTGACTTGCTGGAAGTTCGGGCACTTAGCTACAAATTCAGCAATGTCTCTTTTCATGTCGTTCCACTAGTAAATGTCCCTTAAGTCACGGTACATTTTAGTAGCACCAGGGTGAATGGAATACCTTGAGCTATATGCCTCAGCCAAAATTTGCTGTCTCAACTCACCGGTATCTCACACAACCTTCCCTGGTAATTGAGCACTCCATCTCCCCCTTGGGAGAAAGCCTCAACCTCTTTTCTGAGGACTGCTTCCTTGAGTTTAAGTAGAACTGGATCTTCATCTTGTCTGGACTTAACTTCAACTACCAAATATGAATCTGACCCGCTTTGTACTACTGCTCCACCTTCGGCTGAGTCTACCAACTGCATCTCTAATCGGGCTAGTTTGTGAACATCCTTTGCTAACTCCCTTTTTCCTCCCTCAAAGTGAGCTACACTTCCCATAGATCGCCTGCTTAGGGTGTCATCCACTACATTGGCCTTGCCTGGATGATACAACACACTCATGTCATAATATATCAGGAGCTCTAACCACCTTCACTGTCGGAGGTTTAGATCCTTTTGGCTGAACATGTACTGAAGACTCTTGTGATCTGTAAATATATCTACGTGAGCTCCATACAAGTAGTGTCTCCATATTTTTAACGCGAATACCCCTGCTGCCAACTCCAAGTCACGAGTTGGATAATTCTTCTCATAAACTTTGAGTTGTCGAGAAGCATAGGCTATCACCTTGCCCCGCTGCATAAGAATGCAACCAAGTCCAACTCTAGAGGCGTCACAATATACTACAAACTTATATGTTCCTTCGGGAAGGGTCAAAACTGGAGTGGTAGTGAGTCGAGTCTTCAACTTTTGAAAACTCTTCTCACACTCATCTGACCACTGGAATTTTACCTTCTTCTGAGTTAACTTGGTCAGAGGGGATGCTATGGAGGAGAAACCTTCCATAAACTGACGGTAATAACCCCCTAAGCCCAAGAAACTCCTGATCTCGGTAGGAGAAGCAGGTTTGGGCCAATTCTTTACTGCTGAAATTTTATGAGGATCTACTTGTATCCCTTCGCCTATTACCACATGACCCAAGAATGACACAGACTTCAACCAGAATTCACACTTGCTGAATTTGGCGAATAACTGGTGGTCTCAGAGGTTTGTAATGCTAACCTTAGATGATCGACATGTTCTTCCTCATTTCTAGAGTATACCAGAATGTCGTCAATAAATACGATAATGAATATATCTAGGTACCACTTAAAAACCCTATTCATTAGGTCCATGAAGGCTTCTGGAGCGTTTGTGAGTACAAAGGACATCACCACGAACTCGTAATGACTATATTGAGTTTTGAATGCTGTTTTCGGTATGTCACATTCTCTGACCCCTAACTGATGGTATACTGACCTGAGATCGATCTTGGAGAAATAGCTGGCTCCCTGAAGCTGGCCGAATAGGTCATTAATTCTAGGTAAAGGATATCTGTTCCTGACTGTGATTTTGTTTAGCTGATGGTAATCTATGCATATTCTGAGGGAACCATCCTTTTTACACACGAATAACACTGGAGCACCCAAAGGAGAGATGCTGGGTCTGATAAAACCCTTATCGAGGAGGTCTTTTAACTGCTCCTTCAGCTCCTTAAGCTCAGCTGGAGCCATTCCGTAAGGAGGAATTGAGATGGGTTGAGTGTTTGGAAGGAGATCTATTCCGTAGTCTATTTACCGTTTAGGGAGAACTCCGGAAAGATCTTCAGGAAAGACATCTGGAAACTCGCTGACAACTGGAACTGACTGAATGGCTGGGGTCTCAAAGTTGGAATCTTTGACCCGAACCAGATGGTATAAGCATCATTTGGAAATGAGTTTCTAAGCCATAAGGTAGGAAATAAACCTACCCTTAGGTGCTGAGCCGCTGCCCGACTATTCTAACACGGGCTCATCTAGAAACTGAAACTTGAAAACTCTAGTCCTGCAGTCAACTTAGGCATAGCAGGAATGTAACCAATCCGTGCCCAGAATAAGGTCAAAGTCGACCATGTCTAGCTCTACAAGATCAGATGGAATGGTTTTTTTTAAGACTGAGACTGGGAAACTTCTATACACCTAGCTGGCTTTAACTAACTCGCCAACTGGGTGGAAACTGAGAAGGGTTCTGATAGGACCCCTGGATTGATGCTAAACTAAACTGCTACATATGGAGTTACGAAAAAAAGAGTAGCTCCTGGATATACAAGGGCATACACGTCTAGGTGAAACAAACGTAACATACCAGTAACTACGTCAGGTGAGCTTTCCTGATCTTGATGAGAAGAGAGAGCATAAAAATTATTCTGGCGCTGACCGTCATCTGTACCTAATGGGTGGGCCTGCTGAGCTGGTCGGCCTGCTGGAGCTGATGAAGTAGTGGATTGTGATCTCCCTCGCCCTACTGATAGGTACTCCCGTAGCCTGTGTCCAAGCTTTCCACACCCAAAGCAACCCTCTTATCCCTGAAGCATTCTTCTAGGTGATTCCTACCACACTTGGGACAAGCTACATACTTGTTTCCTATATTGTGGGCCTGAGACTGAGTGCAAGAAGACCCATCCGTCCGATCCTAGCAGGACCAAAAGGTTGGGGCGCTGGCTGAGCTAGGTGCTAGGGCACTCTGCTGTTGCTTCTACTGCTGCTGTGGGCGGCTACTACCGCTAGACCTTTGATGGCCGAAATCTGACTGGCCATTCCTTGGTCGCTTGTTCTTAGGTTTCATTTCTTTCATCTTCACAGCCTCAATCTGTTGGGCATACACTATTAATCTATAGAGGTCCATATCCTTGATTAGCATTGCCATCCTACACTCTTTGAGGACTAGATTAGATACTCCATTTACGAATTTCAGCATGCGAGCCCTTGGCTCGGCCACCATATCTGGAGCATACTTTGATAGTCTAGTAAACTCCAGAGCATACTCCTCCACTGCCCAGTTGACCTGTCGTAGGTTCATAAACTCTTCCATCTTAGCCTCCCTCAGCTCTCGGGGAAAGAACCTATCCAGAAAAGCTGTATGAAACTCCTCCCACATAACTGGTCCTGCTTCAGCTGACCGCCCCTCCTTCCACTGCTTGTACCAAACCTGGGCTACCCTTTTTAGCTGGTAGGCAGCCAGGTCAGCACTCTCGGAGGAGCTAACACCCATGATCTGGGTGATCTTTCTGATCTTGTCTACAAAGACTTGTGGGTCCTCTCCCACCTTTGTTCTGTGAAAGTCTGGAGGGTTCATCCGGGTGAAATCCCGCACCCAGGAAGCAGCTGCAGAC
Source organism: Datura stramonium (assembly GCA_018107945.1). Taxonomy (NCBI): domain Eukaryota; kingdom Viridiplantae; phylum Streptophyta; class Magnoliopsida; order Solanales; family Solanaceae; genus Datura; species Datura stramonium. The sequence goes on along the minus strand of JACEIK010000567.1, from coordinate 278,462 downwards.
CCATTTATGGTGGCTGGAACCACATGCTGGTTCACTTGATTGGTGACGGTCTGAGCAAGCAACTGAATGGCCGCCCTGAATTCGACGGCAAACACAGAGTCATCCTGAGGAACTATCAGAGCTGGTGGAGCGGGTCTGTTGGTATTTTCGACTCTTCGTCCATTTCCATGTCGAGGAGGCATTCACTGAAAGGAAATAGAACATGATTTAGAAAGATTCCTTTGGAATTGGACTTTAACACATAATAAAGAGCATGAACAAAAGAGGAATTTTCCTAATAACATCTCATAGCCTCCTCGTCATAAGTGTGGCGCGCTTCACACCCATAAAAAGGACTCTACTCGATGTGGCTTTCAGAATTTTTGAGGATACTCTAAACCTAGTGCTCTGATATCATGGTATCAGAGTCGACTCTCGAATAGTACGGTGGTGGGGCAAACCTCAGCGAGGACACTGAGTCCCTACGGGAGGTGAGTGCAAGGACGGCGATACGTAACACCTAGCTCACTTAGGCAAATCCCACATCATAAAAGAGAGGGAGAGTCTTGGGCTATTTAGTGAAGGACTGGACTTAATACTGTGAGGCGCCTTTTGGGTTGAAAATACAAGGGGACAAAACCGTGCTAGGCCGACGCTTAAAAGCGGACAATACTTCACAGTGTTGGGCCAGGGTCGTTACAGATGACCTCTAATGAAGTTTGAAATAGGGTCCACCACCCATCCTTTGCTGGGAAAACCTCGAGTCCCCTGTCCTTGCTCTTTTACTCCCCTTTTCTTTTCCCTTGAACCTTTCATCCGCTATCATACCGTGAAACTCAAGTGTGACGTTTCGAATCCTGGTAGCTATTATCTCTTTAGTAGTATTCATAGATGTGACTGCTGCTAGCTAACCTGAGTGGTTGCGGCCCGCATTAACATTCTAAGGGCAGCCCCGAGCTCCGCATCCGCCACTTGCCCACTGAGGGGGCCTACTAGGGTTGGTGGGACTGGTGGATTCCTGCTATTTTTCCCTCTTCCAACACCCCTTCTAGGAGACATTGTCTGCGAATGCGTAAAGTACAAATTAGAAGAGAGACCTTAAAGTTTACACTCTATTGCATGATAGGAATAGTGAAAGAAGGGAATTTTCCTAAAAAGTCTTATAGCCTCCTCGTCATAAGTATGACGTGCTTCATGCCCATGAAAAGGAATCTACTTGACGCGGCTTTCAGAAATCCAAGGATACTCTAAACCTAGTGCTCTGATACCAAGTTTGTCACGCCTCGAACCTACACCCTGGATGTAACACGATACTTGAGGTCACAAGTTACCCCAAGTCAACCCCTGGTCTATCATACACTGGTATTATGAGTAAAACATGCAGAAGCATTAAAATAATAAGATAAAACATTTAAGAAAAAGAACTAAGTCATAAATTTTTATACAACTGAAAACAAACTAAAAATATGATTGTCTAACTATGTCTGAAAGCCATCTATCAGATGAGTTGCTGGGACAAGCCCCCAACTAACTATAAATCTAACTGAAAGAAATATAACTGAAAAGAAATAACACTCATCCTTGAAAGATGAGTTCTAGCATCTTGGTTCGGCCTCTTCTCACAAAATCCA
>JACEIK010000567.1:249001-267667 GCA_018107945.1 Datura stramonium | reverse complement strand
TATGATTCTGGAGAGATTCTAGTTCTAACTGGTCTGGACTACTAGCAGCTAATAGAGAATTCAACTTATCCCAACAGTATGGGAATTTCATAATATAGAGGAATTCAAGAATTATAGGAACTCCATTCAATGAACTAAAGTCATTCTGATTCATGAGATATTTACCCAACATATACCTATAGCAAGAAATTCTAGGAATTCAACCCAAGCATTCTTCATTCACTAGAGGGAATTTAACAAGAAAAATCATTACTCGAACAATTAGGGCTTAAGTTCACTTTTTGTATGAACACTGATAATTTGATAAGGAATTTATGGGGATCATATCAACAATATACATGAACATCGTTCTAAGTAAAATCAACAAAAATAAACATGAATACTCTTCATATTTGAAACCTCAGGGCTTAAAACTGATAGAAGAATTTGAGAAGGATTTTGGGGACACAAGGGAAGAACAATCTCCTTGCTAAAACTCCATATACCTGGTGAAAAAACCTGGAGAATTTGCTTGAGAATCGAAGAGAAAAGTTTAGCCTTAGCCCTTTCTCTGAAATACTCCGAGAGAGAATTCTACGATGTTTCTCTGAGGATTAACGTGAGAATTAGGAGAGGAACCGTCTAAACCCTCTAATAAGTCTGAAATTAGGTCCAAAACAACGTAGTTTAAAGCTTAGGTGAATAGAAAATTACTAAATAGTCCTTAGAAGTCGCTGGGAAAAACTGTCAGGTGCCCCCAACGGGTGACCTAACGACTCGTTACCAGGCCAACGAGTTGTTGGGTCCTCCTGTCAAGTTCACTGGAGAAAACCCATTGACTCCTAACGGGGAAACTGACGAGTCGTCGCCACTGATGATGACTGTTGTGACCTCCCGTCGAGTACACTGTCAACTTCTCAAATTCTGAAACTCTAGTTTGGCAACGGGCGACTTAACAAGTCGAGCGGCCTGATAACGACTCGTGAAGTTGTCCATTGGGAAACACTAACTCTTCATCTTTGCATCCTTATCACGGTTGACCCGATGAGTCGTCGGGTCCCTTAACGACTCATTGGGTGGGTCGTTCTGCAACATTTCTGTAGTTTTCTAGATTTTCTGAATTAAGTCCCGGATATTGATTTTGAGCTTTCGAAGCATTACAATATCTCCCCCTTGGAAACATTCATCCTCAAATGTTAGAAAACTCATAGAAACCAGAAAAATAACAATCAAAGCATTCAAATACTGCTCATTCAACTTCAAAACGATCGACATGACTACCTTCATTTCAGAGAACATAACTAAACTGAATTCTGCTTTTCATAAACACAACTAAAATAAGAAAGAAAATTTAGTTACATGAACTAAATTCAACAACCAGTTCAGGTCTTAAAACCAAAATTCACATTTCAAGCTACAACAGAGTCGGTAGAGAACAAGTGTGGGTATTTGGCCTTCATATCTGCTTCGGCCTCCCACGTAGCTCCTTCAACTTGTAAATTTCTCCATAGAACCTTGACTGAAGCTATTTCCTTGTTCCTCAGCTTACGCACCTGACGGTCGAGGATCTGGACTGGTACTTCCTCATATGAGAGACTATCTTTTATTCCTACGTTATCCAATGGCACAACTGATGTTGGATCTCCGATAAACTTCTTCAAAAGTGACACATGGAAAACTGGATGCACATATGCTAGTTCTAAAGGTAACTCTAGCTCATAGGCTACCTTACCGATACGCCTCAAAATTCTATAAGGTCCCACATACCTTGGACTGAGCTTCCCCTTCTTTTCAAACCTCATCACCCCTTTCATGGGTGAGATTTTTAGGTACACCCAATCATCAACTGCAAACTCCAACTCTCTTCTCCGCACATCATCATAAGATTTCTGGCGGCTCTGAGCTATTTTCAACCTTTCTCAGATGAGCTGAACTTTCTGCATTGCCTCATGAATCGAGTCTGGTCCTATCAAGGTGGCTTCACCAACTTCAAACCATCCTATATGAGATCTACATCTTCTACCATACAATGCTTCAAATGGGGCCATCAGGATGCTAGAATGGTAGCTGTTGTTGTATGCAAACTTGATAGAGGCAGATGGTCATCCCAATTACCCTTAAAATCGATCGCACACTCTTAGCATATCTTCTAAAGTCTGAATAGTCCGCTTAGCTTGCCCATCTGTCTGCGGGTGAAAAGCTGTACTGAGCTTGACCTTAGTGCCAAGTCCCTTATGAAAAGACTTCTAGAAATGGGAGGTGAACTGGGTACCCCTGTCTGAAATAATAGCCAATGTCGTCCCATGAAGTCTAACCAGCTCCCGAATATAAAGTTTAGCATAATCCTCAACTGAATTTGTGGTTTTGACTAGGAGGAAATGTGCTAACTTATTCATTCGGTCTACTATTACCCAGATTGAGTCATGCTGCCAATGAGTCCGAGGTAGACCTATAATAAAGTCCATGTTTACTCCTTCCCACTTCCATGTGGGTATGCTGATATCCTGAGTCATACCTCCTGGTTTCTGGTGTTCTACCTTGACCTGCTGGCAGTTCGGGCACTTAGCTACAAATTTAGAAATGTCTCACTTCATGCCATTCCACCAGTAAATATCTTGCAAATCGCGGTACATCTTGGTAGCACCAGGGTGAATGGTGTATCTCAAGCTGTGTGCCACAACCAGTATTTGCTGTCTCAACTCACCAACATTCGGCACGCATAATCTGCCCTGGTAACGAAGCACCCTATCTTCCCCTTGTGAGAAAGCCTCAACCTCCTTTCTGAGGACTGCTTCTTTAAGTTTAAATAGAACTGGATCTTCATCTTGTTTGGACTTAACTTCTACTACCAAGGATGAATCCGACCCGCTTTGTATTACCACGCCACCTTCAGCTGAGTCCACCAACTGCACCTCTAATCAGGCTAGCCTGTGAACTTCTTTTGCTAGCTCCCTCTTTCCTTCCTCAATGTGACCTACACTTCCCATAGACCGCCTTCTTAGGGCGTCATCCACCACATTGTCCTTACCGGGATAATACAACACACTCATTTCGTAATCCTTTAGCAGTTCCAACAACCATCTCTGACGCAGGTTTAAGTCCTTCTGGCTGAACACATACTGAAGGCTCTTGTGATCTGTGAACACATCCATGTGTTCCCCGTACAAGTAGTGTCTCCATATTTTTAACGTGAATACCACCGTTGCCAACTCCAAGTCGTGAGTTGGATAATTCTTCTCATGGACTTTGAGCTTTCTAGAGGCATAGGCTATCACTTTGCCCCGCTGCATCAAAACGCAACCAAGTCCAAATATGGAGGCACCACAATACACAACTAACCCATCTGATCCTTTCGGTAAGGTTAACATTGGAGCGGTACTGAGTCGAGTCTTCAACTCCTAGAAACTCTTCTCACAGTCGCCTGACAATTGGAATTTCACCTTCTTCTGAGTTAACTTGGTTAGAGGAGAGGCTATGAAGGAGAAACCTTCCAAAGATCGTCGGTAATAACCCCCTAAGCCCAGAAGACTCCTTATTTTAGTAGGAGAGGTAGGTATGGGCCAATCCTTCACTGCTGCTAACTTATGAGGATCTACTTGTATCCCTTCGCCTAAGACCACATGACCCAAGAACGTCACAGCCTTCAACCAGAATTCACACTTGCTGAACTTGGCAAACAACTGGTGGTCCCTGAGTGTTTGTAGCACTATCCTTAGGTGATCTGCATGCTCTTCCTTATTTCTGGAGTATACCATAATGTCGTCAATAAATACGATGACGAACATATATAGGTACTGCTTAAAGACCCTATTCATCAAATCCATGAAGGCTACAGGGGCGTTTGTGAGTCCAAAGGACATCACTATAAACTCGTAGTGACCATATCAAGTTCTGAATGCTGTTTTCGGTATGTCACACTCTTTGACCCTTAACTGATGGTATCCTGACCTGAGATCGATCTTGGAGAAATATATGGCTCCCTAAAGCTGGTTGAATAGGTCAGTAATTCTAGGTAAGGGATATTTGTTCTTGACTGTGACTTTGTTCAGCTGACTGTAATCTATGCACATTCTGAGGGTACCGTCTTTCTTACGCACGAATAACACTGGAGCACCCAAGGGAGAGATACTGGGTCTGATAAAACCCTTGTCAAGAAGATCCTTTAGCTACTCTTTCAACTCTTTAAGCTCAACTGGAGCAATTATTTAAGGAGGGATGGAGATGGGCTGAGTATCTGGGAGGAGATCTATTCCGAAGTCTATTTCCCGTTCAGGGGAAACTCCAGGAAGATCCTCAGGAAATACATCTGGGAACTCGCTTGGGGTCTCAGAGTTGGAATCTTTGACCCGAACCAGATGATATAGACATCCTTTGGAAATGAGTTTCTGGGCCTTAAGGTAGGAAGTAAACCTACCCTTAGGCACTGAACTGCTACCCGACCATTTTAAAACTGGCTTATTCGGAAACTGGAATTTGACAACTCTAGTTCTACAATAAACTGAGGCATAGCAGGAGTGTAACCTATCTATTCTGAGAATAAGGTCGAAGTCGACCATGTATAGCTCTACGAGATCAGCTGGAATTACTTTGTTCAGGATGGAAACTGGGCAATTTCTATACACCCGGCTGGTTCTAACTGACTTGCCAACTGGGGTAGAGACTGAGAATGGTTCTGAGAGAACCTATGGACTTATACTGATTGAAACTTCTACATATGGAGTTACGAACAAAAGAGTAGCTCCTGGATCTAAGAGGGCATATACATTTAGATGGAAGAGACGTAACATACCAGTTACTATGTCAGGTGGGCTTTCCTGATCCTGACGAGAAGATAGAGCATAGAAACAATTTTGGCGCTGCCCTCCATCTGTACCTACTGTGTTAGCCTGCTGGGCTGGTCAACCCGCTAGAGCTAATGATGTGGTAGATTGTGATCTCCCTCGCCCTGCTGACGGGCACTCCCTAAGCCTGTGTCCAAGCTGTCCACACCCAAAGCAGCCCTCTCGCCCCTGAAGGAATTCACCTGGGTGATTCCTACCATACTTGGGACAAGCTGGATACTTGCTGCTGCCATTAAAACTCTATGACTGAGAGCCAGATACTCCGCCCCTCCGATCCTGGCGGGACTGAAAGGTTGGGGCATTGGCTGAGTTGTGTGCTGGGGCTCTCTGTTGTTTCTACTGCTGCTGTTGCTGTTGTGGGTGGCTACTACCACTAGATTTCTGATGGCCATAGTCTGAATGACCAGTTCTTGCCCGCTTGTTCTTACGCTCCATATCTTTCATCTTTTCGACCTCAATCTGCTGGGCATAGACAATCAAGCTTTAAAGGTCCATGTCCTTGATCAGCATTGCGGTCCTACACTCCTTAAGGACCAGATTTTACACTTCATTTACAAACTTCAGCATGCGAGCCCTTGGCTCGGCTACCATCTCTGGAGCATACATAGACAACCTAGTAAACTCAAGAGCATACTCCTCCACAGTCCGGTTGCCCTGTCGTAAGTTCATAAACTATGCCATCTTAGCCTCCCTCAGCTCCCAAGGGAAAAACCTATTCAGGAAAGCTGTGTGGAAGTCTTCCCACTCCACTGGTCCTGCTCCCGCTGGCCGCCCCTCCTTCCACTGCTCATACCAAACCTGGGCTACCCCTTTAAGTTGATAGGCAGCCAGTTCAGCACTCTCGGAGGAGCTGTCACCCATAATACGAGTAATCTTTCTAATCTCATCTATAAAACCTTGTGGGTCTTCTCCCACCTTCGCTCCATGAAAATTTGGAGGGTTCATCCAGGTAAAATCCTACACCCGAGCAATAGTTTAAGACCCATTTTTGGCTACTAGAAACACCTACTGGTTCACCTGGTTGGTGACTGTTTGAGCTAGCATTTGAATGACCGCCCTAAATTCGGCAGTGGATAAGGATTCATCTTGAGGTGCTGCCGGAGCTGATGGGGCAGGTCTGTTGACATTAGTAGCCCTTCTTCCATTACCACGTCAGGGAGGCATGGTTCACTGAAATGAAATAGAGCACGAATTAGAAGGGAATTTTCGAAATTTGGAGTTTAACGCACGATAAAGAATATGAACAAAAGGGAATTTTCCTAATAACATCTCGTAGCCTCCTCGTCATAAGTGTGGCGCTCTTCACACCCATGAAAAGGACTCTACTCGATGCGGCTTTCAGACATTCCGAGGATACTCTAAACCTATGGCTCTGATACCAAGTTTGTCATACCCCGAGCCTACACCCTAGGCGTAACACGGTACTTGAAGCCACAAGTCACCCCAAGTCAACCCCTGGTCTATCAGTTACTAGCATTCTGAGTAAACATGCACAACAAAACTTTGAAATAGTATAATAAAATATTCATGAGAGACAAGTCTGAAAACATAAAGTTCAAACAATAGAATAATACTGATAAATCTGAAAATCATGTATGTCGGAAAGCCATCTAATAGAGGAGTTGCTGGGACAAGCCCCTAGCTAACTCTACGTCTAACTGAAACTAATACATGAATGAAATAAGTAAAATAATGCCCTCGGATGATGAGGACTCACACTTCAATTGTTGCAACAAAGAATTTGAACTGCGGTAACTAACGGTGCTGGGTCTGAGAACCTACAACTATATCATGAAACGATATAACATAAAAGTATGTGTTAGTACTTTGAATGTACTGAGTAAGTGGGAGAAACATAACTAAAAATAATGTCTGAGCTGAAATGACACGCAATGACCAACATGTAAGTTGAACTGAACTACTGATATAATTTGAAATGGTCAAGGTGACCCTGTCTGATGGTCAAGGAAGTGCCCTAAGTCTGAAACACTGAGGCTGAGATACTGCACTGAACTGAGTTAAACTGAGGACTAGAACTGAAATGAGCTACTTATTATGAAACCGGACTGGACTGACTAGTGGGAGAGTCCATAACCGACATTTAACCACATGAGCTAGACGTGGAGTCCGATGTATACACCCCACTGGTAGGATCCAATATACCTTGCCAGGGTATAAAGGCATGAACTGAGTGATCACAAAAGTCTGGGGACGATCAGGCCAAGTAATACTGTAACCTATGCTGGCAACGTAGTTCTTGGAACCTGGGTGTATTGCCCCGGAAGCTCAAAATTAATATCCGGGACATAAATCAAGAAATCTTGAAAACTGTAGAAAAGTTGTAGAACGACCAACCTGACGGGTCGTTAAGGGACCCAATGACTCGTCAAGTCAACCGTGTGAAGGACGCCAAGAATATACTCCAGTATTCCTAATGGACAACACCACGAGTCGTTAGCAGGCCCTACGACTCGTTAAGTCACCCGTTGCCAAGCAAGAGTTCAGAAATTCAAGGAATTTACATTGTACTTGATGGAATATCGCCACGAGTCATCATTAGTAGTAACGACTCGTTAGGTCCTTCATTTCCAGTCCTTTCTAGCTTTCTTACCAGTGTACCTAATGAATGACATGACGAGTCATTCCCAGTCATGACGATTCATCATATGCCCGTAAGGAGTCAGTAGATTTTTTCCAGTGAACTTGACGGAAGGGCCCAATGACTCGTTGGACCTAGTAATGAGTCATTAGGTCACCCGTTAAGGACACCTGACAGTTTTTCCCAGTGAATCTCTAAGCGCTATTTAGTAATTTCCTATCCTCCCAAGCCCTAAACTACGTTGTTTTGGCTATAGTTTCAGACGTTATATTGGGAAAAAGTGGTCCATTCCTCATTCCCCATTCTCAGTTCATAAGAAATCATTGAAGTCTCCTCTCAAGAACTCTCAAGCAAAGTTTAGGGTTCCTCACCAACTTCAATCATTCAAGCTTCTTTATCTGGAGAAATTTATCCAGGTATGTGGGGTTTTAGCAAGGGGATTGTCCTTCCCTTGCATCCCCAAAGTCGTCCTCAATTTCTTCTATCGGTTTTAAGCCTTGAGCTTTTGAGTATGAGAATCATTCAAGTTTATTTTCGTTGATTTCACTCAGAACAATGTTTATACTTATTGTTAATATAATCTTCATTAGTTCCTCATCAAATTGTCAGTATTCTTACAAAAGTGAATTTAAGCCCAAACTTTTGAGTAATGATTTTACTTGTTAAATTCCCTCTAGTGAATGAAGAATGCTTTGGGTTGAATTCCTAGAATTTTCTTGCTTTACATATGTGTTGGGTAAATATCCCATGAATCAAAATGACTTTAGTACGTTGGATGAAATTCTCTATTAGCTGCTTAGTAATTTAGTCAGTTAGAACACAGAACTCTATCAGTCTACTCTCAGTCATAATCATATCAACCTAGTTTCAGTCAGATTTTAGCAACCTTAGTATTGTACAGAAAATGTCAACTGATCAGTTTGACTACAATTTATGTTCGAGCTGTTAGTGGTGCCCCCAATTTTCAGACTCAAATTCAGATTTCAGTTATTTGGTCCATTAGGCAGTCATGACATTCAGTTATAGCTTTGACCAGCCCCAGGACCCCAGTTCAGTTATTAGTTGTTTTGTAGACGGTTACAACACTTCCAGATATGCAGTTCTAACTAGTCTTAGAACCCAGTTTCAGAATTTGGTCTGATAAGGCTCTTAGGGTACATGATGTTATTCATCCCTGACTAGTCTTGGGGCCTAGTTTTGAGCTATTAGCTTAGTAGTTCAGTTTATGTGTTGCAGTGGGAGTAGAACTTAGCAACCGAGCTGGTCGGGGTTCCAGCACACCCAGGTTCCCAAAACTACTTTTCCAGCATAGGTTTCAATATTACCTGGCCTGATTAGCCCCAAATGTTTTTGTGATCACTCAGTTCATGCCTTTATACCCTTGAAAGGTATATTGGGTCCTACCGATGAGGTGTATACATCCAAATCTACGTCTAGCTCACGTGGTTATATGTCGGTTATAGACTCTCCCACTAGTCAGCGCAGCCCAGTATCAGAATAAGTAGCTCAGTTCAGTACAGTATCTCAGATTCAGTGTTTCAGATTTAGGACATGTCCTTGACCATCAGACAGGGTCGTCTTGACCATTTCAGATTATATCAGTAGTNCTTCAGTTCAGACTTTATATTCAGTATGTTTCTCCCACTTACTCAGTACATTCAAAGTACTGACGCATGCTTTTCATGTTGTATCGTTTCATGTTACAACTACAGATTCTCAAATTCACCACATATAATTACTTCAGTTTCAGAGCATTCCATTTCAGCAGATCATAGTGTGAGTCCTCATCATTCGAGGGCCTTGTTTATTTACTTCAATTGGATATGGTTTTGTATAGACTTAGAGTTTGTTGGGGACCTATCCCAGAAACTCCTCAGTAGTTGGCTTTCAGACCAGACTTGTCTTTCAGAATTGTATTTCAGATATATTATTTCTTTCTCTACTTTCAGTCTTTACAATTTTCTTAAACTGATAAATCTGTTATTTAAAAGTTCCGCTATGCATGTTTACTCAAAATGCTAGTGTATGATAGACTAGGGTTTGACTTGGGGTCACTTGTGGCTTCAAGTACCGTGTTACGTCCAGGGTGTAGGCTCGGGGCATGACAAACTTGGTATTAGAGCACTAGGTTTTGAATATCCTCGGAAAGTCTGAAAGCCGCATCGAGTAGAGTCCTTTTCATGGGTGTGAAGCTCGCCACACTTATGACGAGGAGGCTACGAGATGTTATTAGGAAAATTCCCTTTTGTTCATATTCTTTATCGTGAGTTTAAGTCCAAATTCCAAAGATGCCTTTTTGATTCGTGCTCTGTTTCATTTTAGTGAACCATGCCTCCCAGACGCGGCAATGGAAGAAGGGTTGCTAATGTCAACAGAGCTACCCCATCAGCTCTGGCAGCAACTCAGGATAAATCCTTATCCACCACCGAATTCAGGGACGCCATTCAATTGCTACCTCAAATAGTCACCAATCAAGTGAACCAGCAGGTGGTTCCAGTAGCCACAAATGGATCTGCAGCTGCTGCCCGAGTGCGAGATTTCACCGAATGAACCTTCCAAACTTTAACGGAACAAAGGTGGGAGAGGACCCACAAGGATTTATAGATTAAATTAGAAAGATCACCCGGATCATGGGTGTCAGCTCCATCCGAGAGTGCTGACTTTGTTGCCTACCAGCTAAAAGGGGTAGCTCTGGTTTGGTATGAGCAGCGGAAAGAGGGGCGGTCAGCAGAAGCAGGACCGGTTGAGTGGGAGGAGTTTCATACAACTTTTCTGGATAGGTTCTTTCCCCGGGAGATGAGGAAGGCTAAGATGAAAGAGCTTATGAACCTACGGCAAGGCAACCGGACAGTGGAGGAGTATGCTCTAGAGTTTACTAAACTATCAAAGTATGCTCCAGAGATAGTGGCGTAGCCAAGGGCTCGCATGCTGAAGTTCGTAAATGGAGTATCTAACCTGGTCCTCAAAGAGTGCAGGACGACAATGCTAATCAAGGACAAGGACCTTTATAGCTTAATTGTGTATGCCCAGAAGATTGAGGCAGAGAATTTGAAAGATATGGAACATAAGAACAAGCGGGCAAGAACTGGTCATACAGATTTTGGCCACTAGAGATCTGGCGGTGGTAGCCGTCCACAACAGCAACAACAGAGGGCCCCAACACCTAGCTTAGCCAGCGCCACAACCTTTTGGTCCCTCCAGGATCGGAGGGGTGGGTCTTCTGGCACTCAGTCTCCGGCCCACAGTACAGGAAACAAGTATTCAGCTTGTCCCAAGTGTGGTAGGAATCACCCAGGAGAATTCCTTCAAGGACGAGAGGGCTGCTTTGGGTGTGGACAACTTGGACACAGGCTTAGGGAGTTCCATCAGTAGGGTGAGGGAGATCACAATCCACTACCTCATCAGCTCCAGCAGGCCAACCCATCAGGTACAAATGGCGGTCAACGCCAGAATCATTTTCATTCTCTCTCTTCTCGTTAGGATCAGGAAAGATCACCTGACGTAGTTACTGGTATCTTTCACCTAGACGTGTATTCCCTCCTAGATCCAGGAGCTACTCTTTCATTTTTAACTCCATATATAGTAGTTCAGTTCAACATCAGTCCAGAGGTCCTATCAGAACCCTTCTCAGTTTCCACCCCAGTTGGTGAGTCAGTTAGAGCTAGCCGGGTGTATATAAGCTGGCCAGTCTCAGTCTTGAATAAAATTATTCCAGCTGATCTTGTAGAGCTAGACATGGTCGACCTCGACCTTATTCTAGGCATGGATTGGTTACACTCCTGCTGTGCCTCAGTTGACTGCAGGACTAGAGTTGTCAAGTTTTAGTTTCCAGATGAGCCCGCGTTAAAGTGGCTGGGCAGCAGTTTAGCGCCTAAGGGTAGGTTTATTTCCTTCCTTATGGCCAAAAAACTCATTTCCAAGGGATGTGTATATCATCTGGTTCAGGTCAAGGATTCCAATTCTGAGACCCCAACCATCTAGTCAGTTCCAGTAGTCAGCGAGTTCCTAGATGTTTTTCCTAAGGATCTTCCCGAAGTTCCCCTGAACGGAAAATAGACTTCGGAATAGATCTCCTCCCAGATACTCAGCCTATCTCCATCCCTCCTTACAGAATGGCTCCAGCTGAGCTTAAGGAGTAGTTAAAGGACCTTCTTGATAAGGGTTTCATCAGACCAACATCTCTCTTTGGGGTGCTCTAGTACTAGTCGTGCGTTAGAAAGATGGTACCCTCAGAATGTGCATAGATTACCGTCAACTGAACAAGTTCACAGTAAAGAACAGGTACCCTTTACCCAGAATTGATGACTTATTCGACCAACTTCAGGGAGCCAGTTGTTTCTCAAAGACTGACCTCAGGTCAGGGTACCATCAGTTAAGGGTTAGAGATAGTGATATATGAAAAACAACATTTAGAACTCGGTATGGTCACTACGAGTTTGTGGTGATGTCCTTTGGATTAACAAACGCCCCAGCAGCCTTCATGGACCTAATAAATGGGGTTTTCAAGTCGTACCTAGATATGTTCATCATCATATTTATCAACGACATTCTGGTGTACTCCAGAAATGAGGAAGATCATGCCAACCATATAAGGCTAGCATTACAGACCCTCAGAGATCGCCAGCTATTCGCCAAATTTAGCAAGTGTGAATTCTGGTTGAAGTCTGTGTCATTCTTGGGTCATGTAGTATCAGTTGAAGGGATACAAGTAGATCCTCACAAAATTTCAGTAGTAAAGGATTGGCCCAGACCTACCTCTCCTATCGAGATCAGGAGTTTCTTGGGCTTAGTGGGTTATTACCGTCTGTTCATTAAGGGTTTTTCCTCCATAGCATCCCCTCTGACCAAGTTAACCCAGAAGAATGTGAAATTCCAGTGGTCGCACGAGTGTGAGAAGAGTTTTCAGGAGTTGAAGACTCGACTCACTATCGCTCCAGTTTTGACCCTGCCAGAAGGAACCGACGGGTTTGTTATGTATTGTGACGCTTCCAGAGTTGGACTTGGTTGCATCCTGATGAAGCATGGAAAGGTGATAGCCTATGCTTCCAGACAACTCAAAGTTCATGAGAAGAATTATCCAACTCATGACTTGGAGTTGGCAGCAGCGGTATTCACATTAAAAATATGGAGACACTACTTGTACGGAGCTCACATGGACATGTTCATAGATCACAAGAGCCTTCAGTACATGTTCAGCCAGAAAGACCTAAACCTGTGCCAGATATGGTGGTTGGAACTGCTAAAATATTATGACATGAGTGTGCTATATCAACCGGGTAAGGCCAACATAGTGGCGGATGCTCTAAGAAGAATGTCTATGGGTAGCGTAACTCATGTGGAAGAAGATAAAAATGAATTAGTATGGGATGTTCACAGATTAGCCTGATTAGGGGTGCAGCTGATAGACTCAGCCGAAAGAGGAGTAGTTGTGAAAAGTGGGTCAGATTCATCTTTGGTAGTTGAAGTTAAGTCCAGACAAGATGAAGATCCAGTTCTACTTAAGCTCAAGGAAGCGGTTCTCAAAAAAGAGGTTGAGGCTTTCTCCCAAGGGGGAGATGGAGTGATCCGTTACCAGGGAAGGTTGTGCATGCCAGATGTTGGAGAGTTAAGACAACAGATTTTGGCTGAGGCACACAGCTCAAGGTATTCCATTCCCCCTGGTGGTACTAAAATGTACCGTGACTTGAGGGACATTTACTTGTGGAATGGCATGAAAAGAGACATTGTCAAATTTGTAGCTAAGTGCCCGAACTGCCAGCACGTCAAGGTGGAACATCAAAGGCCAGGGGTCATGGCTCAAGATATCAATATACCCATGTGGAAATGGGAAGAGGTAAATATGGACTTTATTACAGGTCTGCCGCGGACTCACCGACAACATGACTCAATCTGGGTGGTAGTAGATCGGATGACCAAGTCAGCTCACTTTCTTCCAGTCAAAACCACAGACTTGACAGAGGACTATGCCAAACTTTATATATGGGAGTTAGTCAGACTTCATGGGGTACCTTTATCAATCATTTAAGATAGAGGAGCTCAGTTCACCTCCCATTTTTGGAAGTCTTTTTAGAAGGGTCTTGGCACTCAGGTCAAACTCAGTACTGCTTTTCATCTGCAGACTGATGGGCAAGCTAAGTGGATCATACAAACCTTGGAGGATATTATAAGAGCGTGCGCTATTGATTTTAAGGGTAATTGGGATGACCATTTGCCTCTTATCGAATTTGCGTACAAAAATAGCTATCATTCCAACATTCAGATGGCCCCGTTTTAGGCATTGTATGGTAGAAGATGTAGATCTCCTATAGGGTGGTTTGAAGTTGGTGAAGCCACCTTGATAGGGCCAGACTCAGATCATGAGGCAATGCAGAAAGTTCAGCTCATTCGAGAGATATTAAAAACAGCCTAGAGCCATTAGAAATCCTATGCCGATGTGCGAAGAAGAGAGCTAGAGTTTTCAGTTGATGACTGGGTATACCTGAAATTTCACCCATGAAAGGGGTGATGAGGTTTGGAAAGAAGGGGTAACTCAGTCCTAGGTATGTGGGACCCTATAGAATTTAGCGGCATATCAGCAAGGTGGCCTATGAGCTAGAGTTGCCTTCAGAACTAGCAGCTGTACATACAGTTTTCCATGTATCACTTTTGAAAAGGTGTATTAGAGATCCAACCTCTGTGGTGCCATTGGATAGTGTGGCAATCAAGGATAGCCTCACCTATGAGGAGGTACCAGTCTAGATCCTAAACCGTCAGGTTCGTAGATTGAGGAATAAGGAAATAGCTTCAGTCAAGGTTCTATGGAGGAATCAGCAAGTTGAAGGAGCTACATGGGAGGCCGAAGCAAATATGAGGGCCAAATACCCACATTTTTTCTCTACCGACTCTAATGTAGCTTGATATGTGAATTTTGTTTTAAGACCTGAACTAGTTGTTGAATTTAGTTCATGGGAATAAAGTTTCTTTCTGACTTTGATTGTGTTTATGAAAAGCAAAATTTAGTTAAGTTATATTCTCTAAAAATGGAGGTAGTCATTTCGGTCGTTTTGAAGTTGTATGAGTAGTATTTGAATACCTTGATTGTTATTTTTCTGGTTGCTATTATTTTTCTAACATTCGAGGATGAATGTTTCCAAGGGGGGAGATATTGTAATGTCCCGAAAGTTCAAAATCAATATTTGGGACATAAATCAGATAATCTGGAAAACTACAGAAAAGTTGCAGAACGACCAACCTGACGGGTTGTTAAGGGACCCAATGACTGATTAAGTCAACCGTGTGAAGGATGCCAAGCATATACTCCAGTATTCCTAACGGACAACACCACGAGTTGTTAGCAGACCCTACGACTCGTTAAGTCGCCCGTTGCCAAGCCGGAGTTTAGAAATTCGAGAAATTTACAGTGTACTTGACGGAAGGTCACCACGAGTCGTCATCAGCAGTAATGAATCGTCAGGTCCTTCGTTCCCAGTCCTTTCTAGATTTCTTACCAGTGTACCTGACGAACGACACGATGAGTTGTTCCCAATCATGACGACTCGTCATGTGCCCGTCAGGAGTCAGTAGATATTTTTCAGTGAACTTGACGAAAGGACCCAATGATTCGTTGGACCTGGTAACGAGTCGTTAGGTCAGTTGTTAGGGACACCTGACAGTTTTTCCCAGCAAATCTCTAAGGGCTATTTAGTAATTTCCTATCCTCTAAAGCCCTAAACTACGTCGTTTTGGCTACAGTTTAAGACGTTTTAGTGGGGAAAAGCATTCCATTCCTCATTCCCTACTCTTAGTTCTCATGAAATCATCGAAGTCTCCTCTCAAGAACTCTCAAGCGAAGTTTAGGGTTCCTCACCAACTTCAGTCATTCAAGCTTCTTTATCTGGAGAAATTTAGCCAGGTATGTGGGATTTTAGCAAGGGGATTGTCCTTCCATTGCGTCCCCAAAGTCCTCCTCAATTTCTTCTATCAGTTTTAAGCCCTTAGCTTTCGAGTATGAGAATAAGTCATGTTTATTTTCATTGATTTCACTCAAAACGATGTTTATACTTATTGTTAATATAATCTTCATCAGTTCCTCATCAAATTGTCAGTATTACTACAAAAGTGAATTTAAGCCCTAACTTTTGAGTAATGATTTTACTTGTTAAATTCCCTCTACTGAATGAAGAATGCTTTGGGTTGAATTCCTAGAATTGTCTTTCTTTACATATGTGTTGGGTAAATATCCCATGAATCAGAATGACTTTAGTACGTTGAATGAAATTCTCTATTAGCTTCTTAGTAATTTAGTCAGTTAGAACACATAACTCTATCAGTCTAGTCTCAGACAAAATCATATCGATCTAGTTTCATTCAGATTTTAGCAACCGCAGTGTTGTACAAAAAATGTCAACTGATCAGTTTGACTCCAGTTTATTTATGAGGTGTTAGTGGTGCCTCCCAATTTTCAGACTCAGATTCAGATTTCAGTTATTTGGTCCATTAGGCGGTAATGACATTTAGTTATAGATCTGACCAGCCCTAGGACCCCAGTTCAATTATTAGTTGTTCTGTAGATGGTTACGATGCTTCCAGATAAGCAGCTCTGACCAGTCTTAGAATCCAATTTCAGAATCTAGTCCGATAAGGCTCTTAGGGTACATGAAGTTATTCGTCCTTGACTAGTCTTGGGCCCCAGTTTCGAGCTATCAACTTAGTATTTCAGTTTAGGTATTCCAGTGGGAGTAGAACTTAGCACCGAGCAGGCCGGGGTTCTAGCGCACCCAGGTTCCCAGAACTACGTTGCCAATGTAGGTTTCAGTATTACCTGGACTGATTGGCCCTAGATGTTTTTGTGACCACTCAGTTCATGTCTTTATACCATGTAAAGGTATATTGGGTCCTACTGGTGGGGTGTATACATCCAACTCCACGTCTAGCTCACATGGTTATATGTCGGTTATAGACTCTCCCACTAGTCAGTCCAGCCCAGTATCAGAATAAGCAGCTTAGTTCAGTACAATATCTGTATCTCAGATTCAGTGTTTCAGATTTAGGACATGTCCTTGACCATCAAACAGGGTCGTCTTGACCATTTCAGATTATATCAGTAGTTTAGTTTAGTTTACCTGTTGGTCATGACGTGTCACTTCAGTTCAAACTTTATGTTCAGTATGTTTCTCCCACTTACTCAGTACATTCAAAGTACTGACGCATGCGTTTCATGCTGTATCGTTTAATGATACAGCTACAGGTTCTCAGATTCAACACAGATAGTAACTTCAGTTTCAGAGCATTCCATTTCAGCAGATCAGAGTGTGAGTCCTCATCATTCTAGGGCCTTGTTTATTTACTTCAGTTGGATATGGTTTTGTATAGACTTAGAGTTAGCTGGGGACCTGTCCCAACAACTCCTCAGTAATTGGCTTTCAGACCAGACTTATCTTTCAGAATTGTAATTCAGATATATTATTTCTTTCTCTATTTTCAGTCTTACATTTTTCTAAAACTGATAAATCTGTTATTTAAAAGTTCTACTGTGCATGTTTACTCAAAATGCTAGTGTATGATAGACCAGGGGTTGACTTGGGGTCACTTGTGGCTTCAAGTACCGTGTTACGTCCACGGTGTAGGCTCGGGGCGTGACACTGGGTGCACTAGAACCCCGACACACTCGGTGCAAAGTTCTACTTCCACTGGAAAACCTAAATTGAACTACTAAGCTGATAGCTCGAAACTGGGGTCCAAGACTAGTTAGGGACGTATAACTACATGTCCCCTGAGACTCTTATCGGACCAGATTCTGAAACTGGGTTCTAGACTGGTCAGAGCTACTTATCTGGAAGCGTCGTAACTGTCTAAGAACAAGTTGTAACTATACTGGGGTCCTGGGGCTGGTTAGAGCTATATACTAGAATGTCATTACCGCCTTATGGACCAAAAACTGTAAATCTGAGTCTAGTTCTTATAACTGAGAGGAACCACTGACACCTTGAAACAAGACTGAAGTCAAACTGATCAGTTGACAAATTTTTTGAATATCAATGAGGATTCTAGTATTCTGACTGAGACTAAACTGATATGATTCAAGAGAGATTCTAGTTCTAACTGGTCTGGACTACTAGCAACTAATAGAGAATTCAACTTATCCCAACAGTATGGGAATTTCATAATATAGTGGAATTCAAGAATTATAGGGACTCCAATCAACGAACTAAAGTCATTCTGATTGATGGGTTATTTACCCAACATATACGTATAGCAAGAAATTCTAGGAATTCAGCCCAAAGCATTCTTCATTTACTAGAGGAAATTTAACAAGAAAAATCATTACTCAAAAAATTATGCTTACACTCACTTTTTGTATGAACACTGAAAATTATATAAGAAATTTATGGGGATCATATCAACAATATACATGAACATCATTCTAACTGAAATCAACATAAATAAACATGAATACTTTTCATATTCAAAAGCTCAAAGCTTAAACTGATAGAAGAAATTGAGGAGGATTTTGGGGACACAATAGAAGAACAATCCCCTTGCTAAAACCCCACATACCTAGTGAAGAAACCTGGATAATTTTCTTAAGAATCGAAGAGAAAAGTTCATCCCTAGCCCTTACTATGAAATACTCTGAGAGATAATTCTACGATGTTTCTCTGAGGATTAACATGAGAATGAGGGGAGGAACCGTTCAAACCCACTAATAAGTCTGAAATTAGGTCCAAAATGACAAAGTTTAAAACTTAGGTGAATAGAAAATTACTAAATAGTCCTTAGAAGTTTGCTGGGAAAAACTGTAAGGTGCCCTAACGGGTGACCTAAAGACTCGTTACCAGGTCCAATGAGTCATTGGGTCCTCCCGTCAAGTTCACTGGAGAAAACCCATTTACTCCTGATGGGGAAACTGACGAGTCGTCACCACTAATGATGACTCGCTGTGACCTCCCATCGAGTACACCGTTAACTTCTCAAATTCTGAAACTCTAATTTGGCAATGGGTGACTTAACGAGTCGTGCGGCCTGATAACGACTCGTAAGGTCGTCCGTTGGGAAACACTAACTCATCATCTTGACATCCTTCTCATGGTTGGTACGACGAGTCATCGGGTTCCTTAACGACTCGTTGGGTGGGTCGTTCTGCAATATTTATGTAGTTTTTAAAATTTTTGATCTCGGGCAAAATAGCATGCCCGAGTGACGCTTTATAACTTAAATTAGTCTTGTTTATCTAAGTTATTTTATACATTTTCATGTGATTTTATATAA
>JACEIK010000567.1:212237-223276 GCA_018107945.1 Datura stramonium | reverse complement strand
ATTATATTTTAATTTTACTTCATTGCGCAGAAAAATTAACTAGTTAAGAAGTAATGAGAAATTGTTAGTGCTTATATCTCAAATAAAAAAGAGAATAAAGATAGCCGCCTTCTACCAAAGTGTTGGGTGAAGAAATAAAAAAAGAAAAAAGAGCATGTTAACAGTAATATAATTTTTCATGTAAATATTAGCAATGTATCATGGCTTCCATAAAAGTAGTAATAACAATTAACAAGATCTAAGATGACAAAACTAGTAGAAAAATAAATTTAGCTTAGCAATTTCAATAAGCAAACATCACTGAAGCAATATAAGGAGCACTCAGAATCAGCAGTTAAAGACAAAAGTCCAGTATCTAAACTAGTCATTCATACGGAAGTTACCGCCTTTGCTACTTAAATTCTCAAACTTCAGACGCGATCTAAAGCCATAACACAAAACGACGTTGTCTCCAGAGACAAGGAACCATTAGAATATTCATTCCCGCCAGTAAGGCGGCGACCAAAAGCACCTTTATCTAACTTCCCAACCATATATATTGTTCCTCCTACTTACACCAGAAAACAAAGTTCACGCAGAAACCAAAAAATAAGTAGAATTTCTATATTTAAATATTCAAAGATTTGAAAAAATTTAAAACACAACTACACTAAAGTTTAATATTTAACAAGTTACATTTCACGCATCATTAGCTTCACAGGAGGAATTAGGATGAGAATCACTTGGGAGGTAGAATGGACATACACAAATGTGAAATTTGCTCATTTTCATTCTCATCGAATCAATGTGTGTAAGTTATGAAATAAGATAGGCAATAATGCATGCCAATTATGAAATATTATTTACATACATTTTGCGTCAAGATATACAATCTTCCGTGAAAATATCATGTTAGTAAATGTTTAACGTGTTAACAGTATCATAACTATTTACATATTGACAAATGGTGATGCAGTTTTTGTCCGATGTTTTTTTTAAAAGACATGAAAATTCAATGTTTGGACAAGAGATATCTTCTGCAGAGGAGTCGAACAACACATCTTGAACCGCTCACCTTTCTACGAATCTGCTGTTGCTCTAGAGATGGGGTCGAGATGAGCTTCCGGGATAGAGGTCTTCACTTAGAAAAGAAGTACAGAAGTAGCATCAGTACAAAATACAGTACTTGATAGGGCATCATCGGTGACCTTACATAATAACACATATGAGCGGAATAACAAATATGCGATCATCTCAGGACACAATTTTAGTAATCAATAATCATTCAAGAATTCAATGTGTATGGGGTGTTAGCCAACTTGCTCACTGGATTGGGACTCACTGCAGTGGTCACTTGACCGCTGCTATGGTCTTGCCGCGGTGGAATATATTCTGCTGTAGCGATACTCCCTTGATAGTAGCTTGACTTAGCTGCACATCTACAATTCTGTTAACTCTTTTCAACATTCTACTCATCATGATCATCTAAGCTACTCATATTTGTCAATAAAAGTTCAACATATCACCCCTATAGGAAAAATATAATGAACCATTCACGATAGATTTCACAACTCATCATGAGTCCTCATTTAACTTCACATATACTGTCAAATCATTATAAACACATCAAAATTTGAATACACAAAATACATGACCATAAGTTTAGTTCATTCAAGTTCTCACATTTACAGATCGATCTTATTTTTTACACTCAGTCAAATAATGTAACAAATGGTGATATGCCGGGCACACGCCTTCGTCACATCGCCATGAATACTCCAACACTAAATATCGATGTACACGCATGTTAGAGGGTCTTATTTCTTTCCTTCCAGTCATGACCTGCAGGGAACTCTAGAAATCCATGTACTGTACCTGCGTGGTACCTGCTCGCACTCATCTACTCGTCCGGATGCTCCCCTCAGACATGAGCCGCTCAACCATCATTACTCGCCTGGTTTCTCCCCTCGAGTACGAGCCACTCATCTCAGGACAATCATGTTATCCACTTTTATGTCACACATCTCGGTATTTTACCACCCAGTCAGTTTATTTGACCCTTGGGAAGCCTCATCTTCTTCCTTCAACTCGAATATTCTCACAACTTATGGATAACATTTAGACAATACAATGAATAAGAACCACTCAGCATCCAATTTCCACATCATATAAATAACTATTTCATAGCAAAATCATTCAACAAAAGAATTCGACAAAGGATTATGGCAACAAGCAATGTCCGGAGACCAAATTCACACATAATCATTCTACATAATACAAAATATTATCTAAAGTCTAACTCCTAAATTATAACCTACCTTAATTAAAATATGGGAATCACAATTACTCCACTAGAGCCTTGCCTTTTCTCGGCGCTTCTGAACATTCAAAATCTAGAACAAAAGATTAACGATAATTTAATAGACTATTTCAGCAAACAAGGGTTTTGAAAATTCAACCCCGCCACCATTCTATCCGTTCTTACAGTCTTAATCATTACCCTGAGTAAGTTATTCCACTCTAATCCCATCATCATCTTTCAATCCTGGTTCATGGGGTTTCTACTCCCCAAACCCTCTTTCAAGAAATTTTTAATATTAAAATCTCCACTTCTACTAAACTCTAGGTCTCCTATTTTAGCAATTATGAGCTAGCACCATCACATTCACACTAGAGAATACTAATAATATGCTTACAAATCTAGGAATCAATAACCTTCAACACCCAACTAACTCCCCCTTCTTTCATAGTTCTAGGATTTTGCAACCTAAGATTTCCACCCCTACAGGTCCCCCTTTCGATTCTATAGGGTTAGAGAGTCAAAGTAAAGAGAATTGATTGAGATTCTTACCTTAGAGAAGGAAAATTGCTCTGCACTTGACAAATTCACTCTGAGTTCTCATAGTTCGTGTTTTGAAATAATGGGGTAAACCCCTTGAAATCCCACTTAAAACTTACTTATTGATTCCTGTCATCCACTACAGCGGTCACATTTCCGCTGCAGCGGACTTGCTATAGTGCCTAAGACGCCATCACAGCAGATCCATTGGTATATCTCCTGGTCCATTACAGCGGGCCTCCGATTGTGGTAACGGTTTTGCTGCAGCGATTATTCCTCCGCTGCAGTTGTCCCCTGTAATCAGTAGCTCCCATTTCTTGCGTGCAACCATTCCCCAACTTCAAAATCTTACTAAAACTTACTCGACACCTTCCCACTAACAACTTAGGCTAGAGAGGGGTGTTTCTAACTTATTTTCCACCCGTAATGATGGGCAGGTCATTACATCAGATACCAATTAAAATATCGTTCATCCTCGAACGACCTACAAAAGCGGAAAATAAGACATACCAGATTCTATAAATAGTTGTGGATGTTTATTCCACATGTCGACCTCGATCTCCCAAGTGTCTTCCTCTATGAGACGATTCTTCTACTGGACCTTTACCATTATAATCTCCTTTGATCTCAACTTGCGGATCTCTCTATCTACTATCCCTATGGTCTCTTCCTCATAGGACAAGTTCTCATCAAACAACACTGAATCCCATTTTATTATGTATGACCCATCCCCATGGTATTTCTTCAACATGGAGGCATAAAAAGTTGGATGTATTGACAGTCTTGGTGGCAAAGCTAGTTTATAAGCTACTTCCTCCATATGCCGAAGGATCTCGAACGACCCAATGTATCTCGGGCTAAGTTTGCCCCGCTTTCCAAACCTCATCTCCCTCTTCATAGGGGAGACCTTGAGCAACACTTTCTCTCCCACCATGAACTTCATGTCCCTCACCTTTTTGTATGCATATTACTTCTGCCTGCTTTGAGCAGCTACCAATCATTCCTGACTCACCCGAATGTTTTTCAAGGACTCCTTAAGCAAGTCATTACCTCAAGGTATCACCTCGAATGCATCAAATCACCCGATTGGAAACCTGCATTTTTTACCATATAGAGCTTCGAAGGCACCATGCTAATACTCGTGTGATAGCTTTTATTGTAAGCAAATTCTGCCAAAGGTAAAAATTTATCTCAATGGCCACCAAAATAAATCGTGCAGGCCCAAAACATGTCTTCTAACACCTGAATAGTCCTTTTCAATTGCCCGTCTGTCTATGGATAGAAGGCTATGCTCAAGTCCAACCTGGTACCTAGTTTTGCCTGCAAGGCCCTCCAAAAATGGGAGGTGAACTGTGTACTCCTGTCTGAAATGATCAAAACTGGCACCCCATGCAACTGAATAACCTCTTTCACATACAGATTGGCCAGTCTCTCGGCATTATAAGTCACTTGGACAGGTAAGAAGTGGCCAGACTTAGTCAGTCTATCAACGATGACCCAATTGATTCAAACTTCCCCAACTTCTTTGGAAAATCAACCACGAAGTCCATCACTATTTTCTCCCTCTTCCACTCTGGGATGGGCATCCTCTGAAGTACTCCCCAGGCTTCTGATGCTCATACTTCACCTGTTGACAATTTAGACATTGGGCGACATGATCAACAATGTCCCTCTTTATTCTGCCCCACCAATAATGTATTTTTAGGTGATGATACATTTTAGTGACCCAGGATGGATAGAGTTCCTTGAGTTGTGAGCTTTTGACTGGATAATTTTGATCAGCTCACCAACCCGGGGAACACATACACATCCCCTTATTCTCAGGACCCCTTAATCATCTAATGTTGCTTCCTTAGCTTCCCCTCGTAAGACCTTGTCCCGAATATTACCCAGTTCTACATCTTCAAACTGCCTAGCTTTCACTTCCTCTAGAAATGAAGACTTAGCCTCCATACTGGATAATATCCCTCATGTCTCTGCTAATGTGAGTCCCACCAGACTATTGGCCAAGGTTTGAACTTCTCTAGCCATCGGCTGCCGAGTCGCTTTTAAACAAGCCAGACTGCCCATGCTCACTGCTTTTCAGCTTAAGGCATCTGCCACCATATTTTCCTATCCTGGGTGGTACAGGATTGTAATATAATAGTTCTTAAGAAGATCCATCCATATCTGTTGCCTCAGATTAAGATCTTTCTGAGAGAACACATACTGCAGGCTGTGATGGTCTATAAACACTACGAGCCTCGTACAAGTAATGCCTCCAAATTTTCAAGAAGAACACCACCGCTGCTAACTTCAGGTCATGTGTGGGGTAATTCTTCTCGTGAAACTTCAACTATCTCGAAGTATAATCAATGACTTATCCTTTCTGTATTAACATATCACCCAACACAAACCATGAGGCATCACAATAAACTACAAAGTCTTTACTTTCCACTGGTAGTGCTAGGATAGCTGCCGTGGTTAGCAGGGTTTTAAGCTTCTAAAAACTCTCTTCACATTCCTCGGACTATTGAAAAGGCACATCCTTTTGAGTCGGTCTTGTCAATATCGAGGCAATGACTGTGAACCCTTCACAAATCGACGATAATAGTTGTCTAGCCCTAAAAAACTCCATACTTCTATTATTGTAGTAGGCCTGACCTAGTTTTGGACAGCTTCCACCTTATTTGGATCACCTTAATCCCTTCCTTAGAGACTACATGCCCCATAAAAGACACCGACTCCAGCCAAAATTCACATATGGTGAACTTCGCGTACAATTGTTTCTCCTTCAGAAACCCCAACACAATCCTTAAATGATTCTCATGCTCCTGCATAGTTTTAGAGTACACCAAAATATTATCAATGAACACCATTACAAATAAATCTAGATGGGGTTTGAAGATACCGTTCATCAAGCTCATGAACACTGTTAGAGCATTAGTGAGTTCGAAGGACATGACTAGGAACATATATTGTCCATACCTAGTCCGAAAGGTTGTCTTGAAAATATCCTCAGCACGAATCTTCAGCTGATGATAGCCCGATTTCAAGTCAATATTTAAGAACACTGCTGCCACCAGTAACTGGTCAAACAGGTCATCTATTTGGGGAAGAGAGTATTTATTTCGAATGATTACCTTATTCAACTGCCGGTAATCAATGCACATCCCTATGCTACTGTCCTTTTTTCATAAACAAGACCGGGGTACCCCATGGAGACCCTTTACTAAGAAGCTTCTGCAACTGCTCCTTGAGTTCTCTTAAATCAACTGGTTCCATTCTGTATGGCAGTATAGAAATAGGTTTGGTCCTTAGCTCTAAATCTATGCAGAAGTCAATATTGCGATTGTGCGGCATGCCAGACAGATTCGCACGAAATAACTCTAAGAATTCACAAACTATCGGGACTGACTCTATGGAAGGACCCATTGAACCGGTATCCCGAATGTGGACTAGATATATTTGAACACCCCCGCCCTATCATTTTTCGGACACGAATATAAGAGATGAGTTTCTTAGGAGCAGAGCTACAATTTCCTTTTCACTCCAATCCGGACGACCCTGGCCACGCTATGGTGATTGTCTTAGCATGACAATCCAGAATAGCATGGTATGGAGACAACTAACTGATTCCTAAGATCACATCAAAATCTACCATGTATAAGATTATCAAATCTACTCGAGTATCACATCTTACGAAATTCACAAAAAAAAGCACGACATACCCTATCCACCACCATAGAATCCCCAACAGGAGTAAACATATGAATAGAAATATCAAGTACATCACAACCAAGATCCAACCCCACAACAAAATAAGTAGACACATAGGAAAAAATAGACACATAGGAAAAAGTAGAACCAGGATCAAACAAAGCCATAGTCATTTTATCGCATACAAAAATCATACCTGTGATAACAATATCTGAAGCCTCTACCTCGGGCCAACCCGAAAATGCATAGAAGTGGGCCTAATTACCTGCCTGAGACCCATCCCTGTTAGGATGTACAATCCCTCTACTAGACTGATTGCCACCCCTTATGGTTTGAGCACCTCCTATACCTGGCTGGGTGCCACTTCTAACTGTTGTCTAATTGCCCCTCCCTAACTATAGGTGATCCTTGTGGAACACACTTCCTCCTCTCCCAGTAGGGGCTGAAGCTTGAGAAGCTAGATGTGGAACAATCTGCCCGCCTGACCAAACCTGAGACACCATCTGCTGATGTGGCCATACTCCCTGCACTCATGGCACACCTTCTCAATCACTGGTCTTTGAGTCAGAACAGAGGAAATAGGCCGAGCCCTAAAATTTGAGTGAACTATCTGAGTACTCCCGACTATATCTAATGGCCACGGAGTGGTCCCTGGTGGACCCTTGGCTGACACCTGCATAGCTGACTGAACAGGGCATCCCGAGTAGCCCTAGGGAATTGGAGTCCTAGCAAAGGAGCCACTATAAGTACCCACCTTCCGAGCCTTCTTCTCGACATTCCTTGCATAACCATCCTATTTTACCCCCTCCACATTTTTCACAAACTGTACTACCTCTTGGAAGGTCTTACCTACAGAGACCATCTGAAGGGCTGACAGCTGGAGACCCATATTCAGGCCCTTAACAAACCACCTAATCCTCTACTCCCCTATGGGCAATAGGGCAGAGCATACCTGGATAGTGAGTGAAATCGAGCCTTATATGTTGTTACTGAAGAGGTCCCCTGCTCAATGATGATGAACTCATCCCGCCTCCAATCTCGTCGGGTACATGGCATGTATATCTCCAGAAAAGTGGAGTAGAACTGGGTCCAGGTCAATAGTGGTTACCCTGCCGGTGTACACTCCACGAAAGCCCTCTACCAGAGCTTAACATCACTTATCAGCTGGAAGGTTAAAAATTCTACCCCATACTTCTCCACTGCCCCTATTTTATGGAGCCTCTCGTGGCAGTCAATGATGAACTCATAGACATCCTCTGCCTTAGTGTCGTAGAAGGTGGGAGACTTCATCTTCGTGAACGTCCAGAACAAGTCATGCTCCTCTCCAATCATTACTGGTCCAGCTAATGGCCTCGAAAACATCACAACCTCTAATATGTCATCTATAGGGAAGCCACAACAGCTGCATGTTGTATCCTTAATTGCTGCCCTACGGGAGTCGCTAGCGCTGCCCCCATTACCCAAGAGGCCACTCAGAAGATTAAAGACTTGAGCCAGGACCTTGGATGATGCTAGAGCGGTTGCAGCCTCTCCCTGTGTCGGGACCTCTACCTCCACAACCACCCGTTCCTGCACCTAGAGGTGTACAAGCCAAACCATCAAGACAAATTGAACTAAAGAATCAAGTCAAATCGTGAAAAAAAAATGAATTTATGATTTGGTTTGGTATTAACAAAAAAAAAGTCAAACCGAGCCCAACCCAAACTGACATAATGTGTATATATAATTTTAATTTCTTATACATAAAAATATTGACTATAATCCATTTTATAAATACTTTTTGAATTAGTTTTATTAATTTTCAATGTTTAGAAATTAGATATATATTCAGATTTGAGCTTATAAGTTGTAATATTGTTCAGTAGACAGTAACTAGTAAGTAATGATCTAAATATAAAGGCCAATATTAACCTAAAAATTCTAGCAAAATAAAACAAATCCTTCAGTCTTCATCTTTAGTTTCCAGAGACTTCTCCTCCTCTCCTCATTCATTAGGCGTTCGTCACTTTCGCATGTTTGTTAGTATCTCTTATTTCTATTTTTCTTATGAGTTAAGCTGTTAAGCTGCCTCCATTTCTTCATTTTTATATTTCCTCAGAGGTCATTTGTAGTTTTTTTATTTTTGGTTAATTTAGTTACATTTGATTTAGTTTTTTTTTAAAAACAAAATATATAGGCCCAATTTTGTTATGTTTGATTTTTTTAATTGTTTGATTTAGTCTTTAAAAAACTGAAAAATCAAAAAAAAAAAACTAATTAAAATCAAAATTGAAAAATTGATTTATGTTGGTGTGATTTGATTTATGAATTTAATAAACCGACATGATTAGTTTAGTAATTTTTTAATAATAAACCAAACTAACCCGACCTATGTACACCCTTACCTCCACTGCTGGAGGTACTGGAGATGCTGACCTCTCCTGAACCGGAGCAGGAGCGTTGGCCTCTCCTCTAACAACAACATGCCTCTGCCCGCAACCTCTATTGCGAACTGCGACTGTTGCTATTGGCTCGGGTGCTTCCTCTCGATTTTCGCTCGCACGTGTTCTCACCATCTGTGAGAGAAAGAAAGAAGCATTTTTTAGATACCAATTTGGATTAGCAGATACCAATTGCAATCAAGTAATAACACGAAACGGAAAGAAAGAAGGGAGTTCTCCTAAAATCTTGTAGCCTCTCAAAGATAAGTAATGAATGTCTCTGCACCGATGCACGAGACTCTACTATACTCGTTCTCGTACAATGAGATCAACGAACTTAGGGCTCTGATATCAATTTTGTAATGACTCACGTGACCGTGATTGACACCCACACTATCTGCTCATGTGGGCAAACCAATGAATCCCATCTAGTTACCCAAATCTACAAATAGTTATAAGCAAATCACATTATAAAAATGAATGACAGAAACATTACTTAATTGAAAGAAAAACAATAACATCCAGCTATTTTAAACATCCCAGAACTTGAAGATCATTGTATATGAGAACATCTACCTAACATAGTCTAAAAGAGGAATTCCAGAAAACATGAAAAATCAGTGTTTAAACAAGAGACATATTCTGTGGAGGAATCGAACAATATGAACTGCTTACCTTTCTACGCATCTATTTCTATTCTAGAAATGGGGCCGAGACGATCTTCCCGAATTGAGGTCTATACTCAGAAAAAAAGTGCAGGAGTAGCATCAGTATAAGCACAATACTGGTAGACATCATCAACCGACCTTAAATAATAACACATATAAACGGAATAACAATATGCAATCACCCCAGGACACAATTTCAGTAATTAATAATCATTCTGGAGTTCAATGTATATGGGGTATTAGCCGGCCTGCTCACTGGATTAGGTCTCGCTGAAGCGGTCAGTTGACCGCTGCCACGATCTCGCCGCGGTGGAATATATCTCGCTGCAGCGATACTGCCTTAGCAGTAGCTCGACTTAGTTGCACACCTATAATTCTTTTAACTCTTTTCTATATTCTACTTATCATGATCATCCAAGCTACTCATAGTTGTCAATAAAAGTTCAACATATCACACCCATAGGGAATATACAATGAACCATTCACAAAGATTTCACAACTCATCATAAGTCCTCATTTAACTTTATATATACCATCAAATCATTATAAACACATCAAAATTCGAATAAACAAAATACATGACCATAAGTTTAGTTCATTCAAGTTCTCACATTCCCAGAACGATTTTATTTCTTACACTCAGTCAAATAATATAATAAATGGTGATATGCCAGACACACATCTCTGTCACATCACCATGAACACTCCAACACTGAACATCGATGTACACACATGTCAGAGGGTCTTATTTCTGTCCATTCAGTCATGACTTACAGGGGACTCTAGAAATCCATGGACTGTACAAGCGGATCGTTACAAATGCCTATCATTGCAAATTTACAATATGATTAATAGAAAGTACCTAATTGTAGTAATATTAAATTTGAGTGCAAACTTAAGAATTTGACAATTTTCTCAATTTCATCATCTACAGATTTACATTAAAAAGAAAAAGCTTATAAGTAACAGTATTCCAAATCTAAGCAAACAAATGAATAATTTGTTTTCATATTCATCACATAAATACACAGATAAATAATTTTTTTAAAAAAGTAACCTCGTTATATTCTATATAGATCCAACTTCTTAAGTAGTGATATTATATGCGATTAAGCATATATATTACGCTTAGAACAAATCATAATGAACCGTCATAAAAGAAACGATGAAGAAAGATATATGCATGTGCCACGAAAGATGAATATGATATCCATTTAAATATGTGTTTCACTTGAATTCATTCTTTAACTCTTTTAATGGTTCTAGAAAGTAAAACAAAGATAGAAGCATAATCAAATACAATAAGGAAATGCACCAGAAAAAAAAGAATTGCATACATTTGTGTATTTGGTATCAAGTTGTCGACATTATAATAGTTTCACTATTTGAGTTGACTAAGAATGTGGTACTATGTTGTTGAGTAATAATTACTAT
>JACEIK010000567.1:178085-208237 GCA_018107945.1 Datura stramonium | reverse complement strand
TGTTCGTTTACTGGAAATTATATGAAGGGAAAATGATTTAAAATGAAGTGGGAGCCTTATATACTTGGGGCCTTTAAGTCGCATTTGTCGAATGCGATTTGTAAGTCGCATTTGTCGAATGCAATTTATAAGTCGCATTTGTCGAATGCGATTTATAAGTCGCATTTTCCTTGCGACGCTACGACTTGGCGCTTGTCCGGTCTCTCCCGGGCTCTTTTTTCGCACGTATGACATTCTAAAACTCTTAACCAACATGCGAATAGGCCAACTAAGTGTCAAGAACTTGCGGGGTGTAACAATTTAAATTAATTTTTTTCACTTTTACATGTAAAATGAAATTAAAAAAAATTGGAGAGGTTCCTTTATTTATTTATTTATTTTTGCTTTAGCCATCATACGGAATTAATTTTTTTTTGAAGAGCCTCTTGAACAGCCAACGAGGTTCCTTAATTATTATTATTTTTCCCTACTTTTTAGGGCTTAAGAAAAATGGAATATTTTTTTAAAGAGCCTCTTTGGACATCCAACAATAGTTCAGGTAGGAAACTCATACACCTGATAGTTCGGATATGAAACTCAAAAAATTTGAGTACTTTAAATGTATTTTTAACCCTGTAGACAATAAAATCTTGTGTTGAGAAAATAATAATCAAGTCAGAAAAATATCGCAATAATCGTAGTATTTATTTCAAATATGAGTGTTACAATCCCTATTAATCTTCTGATATTTCCTTTCATATATAAATTCAAGTGCTTTGGAGTTTGATCTTGAATTTGGTGGTCTTGATCTTGATCTATATTTAAATTCAAGATCTTGAATCTTGTTCTTGAATCTTCTTCTTGATCTATGAAACTTGTAAAGAAATACTGGAGTTCTTGAATGCTTGTAGCTTATAAAGAAATCTACAACGTATGATCCATGAGCTCTCTTTGGCTTGTTGTTGGAATTCAGGTCACTTTTCTGAATTATGAGACCCCTATTTATAGTTGTAGCATGGAAGAGTTGTGATAAGGATGAACTTTTTTCAACCAATCAGATTTAAGTTGACATGTCGATATTTGATCGGACGGAACATATCATTTATACACGTGGCGCATTTTCATTGGCCTTTGATTTGAATAGACATGTTGTGTTATTTTGACATGTGGCATGATCCCATTGGATCTTTTATTTGACTTAGCGTGACACGTCATTTGGCACGTGACATCTATTTGGGCCTCTAGGAAGATGACATCTTGAGCTTAGTAAAGTGGGCTCATCATTTGTAGCTCAATTTGATGGACTAACCCAAAAAAATTGGACCATTACTCAAATTCATATTTAATGGGCTCAAGTGATTAATCCAATTATATTAATCCGTAATATTTATTTAGACTAATATATTATAAATTTAAACAATTCAAATTTCTTGAATTTAATAATATTTCATTATCCACAAAATGCCCCCTACTTCAAGACTTATCGATGTATAGACTTATTGAAATTAAAGACCAGTCTTCAAATATTATCAAATTATTAAATTGGAATCGGATCAAATTAAAATTTGAAAATTAATCATGCAATTTGCTTATTGCATATGATGGCCAATTGCCTGTAGCCTTAACAGATGAATATATATCCTCTCTTTATTAGGATAGAAATCTAATTATATGTAATGATAACATATCATTGCATCCCAAGTCATATTGAATTCAAGTCGGTGGCAAATCCTATTTCCTTTATAATTCGGTGTGGCGTGAGATAATTCTTGTCACCGCCGCATTTGTTATCGGAAAATTAGGGGGCTCTCTCCAATTTGAGTTTCAACAGGATCCTACAATCCTAATCAAATTAGAAGATTTATATTTGTGTCACTTTGGAGCTCTATAAATAGATGGGAGTTTCTCACTATTTTTTATCAGTTTATAGAGTTATAAGTCATGACAGGAGTACAATACAAGGTAATTTCTACGTCTTTCTTTTTTTTTGATTTTCATCACTTTCTTTATAGCTCAGCATGCTTGTAGTAGAAAATTCATATCTGATTGTAGGAATATCGAAATCATGATACGTTTGATTTTATAGAAACTAGACTTATATATATATACAATATAGTCGAATTTTAGAATTAAAATCCTTCAATATTATTCTGCACAAATTTTTGAAATTGATTTAAAATTCTATCATGCCCGAATCGTTATTTTTTCACAACTCAGCATGCTTGTTGTAGAAAATATATATCTTATTGTAGGAATATCAAAATTATGATCCGTTTGATATTTCAAAAACTAGACTTCTATATCTACAATATATCTGAATTTTAGAATTAAACTCCAATATTATTCTGCATAATATTTTGAAATTAGCTTAAAATTCTGTTATGCCCCAATCGTCACTTTTTCACAGCTTAACATGTCTGTGGTAGAAAATTCATATCTTATTATAGAAATATCAGAATTATAATCTATTTGATTTTACCAAAACTAAACTTCAATATCTACAATATATCCAAATTTCAGAATTAAACTCCTTTAATATTATTCTATATAAATGTTTGAAGTTAGCTTAAAATTCTGTCATGCTGAAAATTTCAGATTTGCGAGGTTCCACTAAAATTTCTATATCTTGATGTAGGAACGACACAAACTTCAAGGGTTTCATTCTCACCAATAATCTTATCTCAAATCTAGCCGAGTTGGTCTAGGCTCTATTTTGAACTCGACTTTCAAATCTGAAATGTCTTGACAGGTAATAATCTTTCTTCTACTTGTATTTTCTTGTATTGCCTTTCTCTCTCCCTTTTTTTTTTCTACGGATCAGAAGGACATGTTCTAGATCAATGCGGATTAATGTTGACGGAATATCTGTTACTGATGGAGTTTCATATTTTCCCTTTAAAGAGACCAGGCTTCAGGCATAGTACAAGATGAGTTTTATCCGTGCTTTAAGACTTTGATTATTCTTTTGAAGAAACTATCCTAAGGCGTACTACAGGATAAGTTTCCAGTTGCGCTTTAAGATTTTAGTTATTCTTTTGAAGAAACTTCCCTAAGGCATAGTATAGGATGGATTCCATCAGCGCTTTAATGTTACACCCTGTAGGATGTTATCGATTAGTAGGCGTACATGTGGACCGTGACGTGTAAAGAAAGCTTGTTGCGTGTGAAAAAAGCCTCGGAAGTGGGGTCATACAGGACCAGCGCGCACAGGGCCAACACGATGCGCCAGCCAGCAGCGCACTGGCCAGCATGGCGCGACGCGCCAGGCTTGCTGCCGCAATGGGAGGCGCGATGCAGGGGCCTTGTGGCGCGTTGGGCAGCACGAGGCACACCCCGACCACTGCCCTACATGTATATATATACTCCTCCCATTTCATTTTAAGTCATTTGAAACATAAGCCACGGCCAGAGACTAAGGAAGCACGCAAGTGTCATCGGATTTTCCCTGATTACGCTACCAAATGCCGTCCAATCTTAAATTAACTTCATGTATTGAATTCTAAGCCCACAGGGAGTATTACTACAGAGTTATTTTCTCGAAATTTTTCTGGAAAATTGTAACCTGCCGAGCAAAAGTTATCAGAATTGCTCCAAATTGATTCCTAAACGATCACAGGCATCAAGTAAGCATTTCTCCCTTCTGAACCCACGGGAAATTATAACTTTTCGGCCGTATTTTACATAGTTGAATGATAATTGCTATTGATATTAGAAGTTATCATTTTAAGCCGAATTTGGTATTGAAATTCGTCTCTTTCTTCCAGTATAATGGTTATAGATGAAAAGAGCCGATGAATACAAGTTG
Source organism: Datura stramonium (assembly GCA_018107945.1). Lineage (NCBI taxonomy): Eukaryota > Viridiplantae > Streptophyta > Magnoliopsida > Solanales > Solanaceae > Datura > Datura stramonium. The sequence continues at coordinate 204,453 of JACEIK010000567.1, read as the reverse complement.
AAACTCATTGGTTATTCAGGAAACAACAGTCGAGGTATGTAAGGCTTAACCCTCGGCAAGTTATTCTCGTCGTACAGTGTTACGACTTATGTTCTCGAATAGAAATAACGGTCCCATATTCTGCAGATAGTTGCTACCAGTAGATTGTGATTAGATATGTTGTAATTAGCTGTTGCTAGTATATAAAGATCAGATATGCTGTGATTAGCTGCTATTAGTAGATTACGATTATATATATTGTGGTTGGCTGCTAGAAAATGTATATAGATTATATCGCAGTATCCCTCTTCGGGAAAGAACATGTTAAGTGCGATAAGCGCAAGAAACGTCATAGAAACTCTTCTATTCTCCATTCGTTGTATTAGTAGGATTGTATGTTTTATTTCCAGACCTAGACCTTAGAAGCTCGTGAGTAGTTATCGGGCCTGAGTTAGTAAGTTGAACAGCATAGGTGCATCTAGGTGATTCAATTACCAGTTTGGCACCTGTATTGTTAGGAAAGCATGCCTAGGGGCTATTGGCGTACTCTCACACCCCAGGGTCAGAAATTTAGATAAGAAGGCCATACCTTAGAGTCAGCTGCCTAGAGTTTTCTAGTGAACTGAGTGACAGCCTGCCATTTAATTAGCTATTACCAGTGATTGTCAGTCCTAGTTAATTTAGCATTCGTCAAACAAGTCGCCCAGGAAGTCAGCCCAGACGTCCAGACTAAGATGAGGTCTAAGGGACTAGCATCATGTTAGTACAGTACTACCCACAGGCTAAGAATGTCGGTAAGTTGCCTGTGGAGGATTACGGGTTGATCGCTCAAAAGCCTGTTCGGCCAATAACAACTCTACAGTCGTTCTAGGCAGAGGAACTAAGTAATTAGTTGTTACACCCCGTAAGATTTCCGGCACCTAGATGGCCTATTCGCGCGTTGATTAAGCATATTTGAAAGCCATACGTGCTATAAAAAGGCCCGGAAAAAAGATCAGACGTAAAACCTATTGAACCATCGCGGAAGGAGCCGGGGCAGAGCCCCTCCGCAATGGCGCCGTGTCACGGAGGCGGGGCCACCGCGTTGGCTCCGTGACACGTTGGGCTTGTCCAGGCCCAAGTATATAAAGCCCCACTTCGGTTTATTTCAGTAGATACCTTTATAATTTCCAGAAAATTCGTAAGAGACACAGAGAGAACGAAGGAGACGAAGGAGATAATATAATATCGTTCTATTACTCCTCGCCAAACGTAGTCCAAATCTAAATTAACCTCGGGCTAATGAGGTATTTAGCAAGAGGGAGCATTCTAATGGATTTTATTTCATAAAATACGGCCGACGAATCGCCGAGCTACTGTAGACTAAGGTAAGTAGAATTGCTCCAAACTCAGTGCCAATGTGCTCCTAGCCGTAAAGTGAATACTTCTCCTTCCTCGACTGTAAAAATAGTAAAGCTCACTGCTCTTCGATGTTTCTAAGTTTAGGGCTTTTTATAAATATATCGAAAAGGATGCTGTCCTTCAGAATAGTGTTGTATTTAGTACTAATTGATGTGTATATGAATGCAGTTAGGAGAAATTAGCCGGAGTACCGACGAGCCTCGTCCGACAATGGATAACTAGAGGTTAAGGTATGTAAAGCCCGCTTTCGTAAAGTTAGCGTACTTAGCCGTATAAACTGGTAGTAAACCTGCATTTGAGTTCTCGGAGTTAAATGTTGAGTATTGAGTAAGTTTAGTAAATCTGGTTTGCATTGCCATATCGTACTACCAAAGTTAGTAAAGCATGCGCCAAAGGGCGAGCAAGCATTCCAAAAAGTTCCGTATAGCCTATTGTATGATTAGTGCTACGTTATAGAATAAAGAGATACAGATTTTCGTAATAAAGTAGTAAAGTAAAATCAGATAGATAGACAGTATCATGGCTACAAACTAGCCATTCAGACAGCTTATGACTCATGCACTTCAGCCATCCGCATGTATGATATTTGGCCATGACAGCCATTCATGTAGTAACTCAAGCAAGTGACAGCTACAATGCTAAATAAAGATTTCTAATCAGTATAGCGCAAGAATCAGTATAATATAGAAAAGATCAGAATCAGAAATCAGATTTCAGATAGTATTTTCAGTTGAAACATGCTTGCTATTTATATGTGCTATTTGTTTGTTGAGACTTGAAATGGCGTGAGGGCATCTTATTGAGCGTCCTCACCGCCCCGGTTGGTAATCGTGCTCGCCTACCAAGCGGGTGGGGTTTACGCCACCCAAGGGGTGGCATGTCCCCAGCTTGACGAAGATGGGATGAAGCTTTCCCATATCAGTCCTGACGCACTACAAGCATGCATATTCCCTCGTTGAGCAGCCTCCAGGAATAGATACAGCTTTTTGTTGCTGTAGAGCTCATGGAGCAGTTGTCCAGGACAATATACTTTCTATTACAGACAGTTAGTATAGGAGTCCTCCGGACTCAGACACGGTTATTTGTATCTGAGGCTATGGCCTGAGCCGGACACCCAGGGGGCCGGTAGAGGAGCTCCCAGTGAGCAGTTGAGGGAGTGATCATTTTGGCTGGTTTTGAACCCGGTAGGGGTATATAGATTGTTTGTTTAAGCTTATGCCATCCGCTTACGGGGGTTCGTATTGGCTCTTGCTTGCTACTTGTATATCTATTTATGTGCTATATACTAGCTACTAGACAAAAGAGGTCTGGCCTGGCAGTACGCTCCCGCCCTATCAGTATAGAAAGCTTGATTCAGCTTCATACTGCCTTCTTCCATTCAAATTATCTCCTACTATACAGAAATGCTAGTTATACTATCTATATTCAGTTATATTCAGTTGTATTATTTCAGTTTCTTTGCATACTCAAGAGATTAGCGGCGCCACGCCAGTGGGGCGCTGGGCACATTTTTGCCTCGCAGGTACTATAGACGCAGGAGGCGATCTCGTGATTCCAGCCGCCGCGTAGTCACACTCCGTCATTCGAGTCTCGATTTCCGTGAGGTGTAGCTCTTTCTTTTGTACAGTATGGGTAGGTCGTTGCCCTGTTCCGATCATTTCTATTGTTACTCATAGAGGCTGCAGATTGTATGTATCTATTCCCCGTGGTCAGTTGGAGCCGGCCGTGAGGCCGTGTAGTTTGTTATAACTGTTTAGTATTTCGTTTTATGTTGGCCATGTGGGGCCATTGTTTGATAGTAGTGGTGACCTTGCCGGTCACGCATATTCAGTATTCTCTGCGTTGAGTTTCAGATGACTAGACAGCATGGTGGCCTTGTCGGCCCGCATAGGTTCCTTGTCGTGAGTATGTTTCTGGTTAGCTGTTTTTTTGCTGTGCACAGTGGGCTATAGGCCCAAGCCGGCCGAGGCCGTGTTTACAACCGTAATATAGCCTTTGTTTCCGCAATCAAATAGAGCTAGCCAGGCACCACCAGGATGTGCTTAGGCTCACCAGCTAGCAGTCTTTAGGTCCTACTAGGGCACCAGGCGCCAATCACTATACTTCTAAGGCGGGGCGTGACATTAGCTGTCCAAGTGACTCTACAGCTTGTTTACGAGTTATAGTTTTCCCGAGAAGGATATGCAAGAAAGGGTTACGGGCACCCAGATCTCACCTATTCAGTCTAGACATTAGAGATCATGATCACTATCAGGACCTCTAATCGGGAGCACAGTAATCCTCGCTAGCAAATTCTTGCTGCATTGCCATCCTACGGGAGAGCAAAGGTAGCGTTAGGCCCAGAAGGCGATACGCTTGAGTGGCTAGATTGAGATTTTAGTATAGCATCTTGGTTAGGGTTCCTCACTCAGGAGCCTTCCATGAATACCTCTAGGGTTACTAGTTGTGTCATCGCTCATGAGGGGCTAGATAAACGCTACCCCAAGGAGCGGTATGCCGCTCCTGCGTAGGGATGAAAATGAGGTTCGAGGACCCAGGAGTGTCCATTCCATGGGATGGACCATTTATATGCCGGACTTACACTACACCTCCCCATTGGAGCCCGGTGTCAAGAGGACAGCAGGAGTCCACTGACTCAGACAACTACAGATCAGGAGCTGCTGGGCTCAGTTGAAGACCTAGAGGGACAGGTAGGCTGGCTATAGACCAATAGAGTCAGGAAACTGGATAGGGGAAAATAGATTGATGTGTACTTGACAGGGCTTATAGGGGTCCTGGTAGGTTATTTTGTATTGCTTGTACCTTCTAGGCTTATGGGGGTCAAGAAAGTTCTTGTCTGTATTCTTGTCTGCTAGCTATAGCTAGCTTTCTAATATATGATCGTATAGTCGTAGCCTATACGTGTATTTTGCTAGATACAGATTATGAATAAGCCGCTTACAAAAGTTAATCTTTCCGTTTCCTTCCCATTACTTAGTTTTTAACAACTTACTTATAGCTCATATTCGGTACATATTGTACCGACGCCCTCCGCGGGCTGTATTACTTGCTTGCAGGTGCGGGATAGACACGAATCAGACTCCTTCTTAGCTCACCGTAGCCGCACACTAATTAGCCCTTTCTTCCTCCGAGTCGATTAGTTAGAAGGTTTGTCTTTTGATTGTAATAGGTAATGGGTAGGCTGGGCCATGTCTCGACCAATATTCTACTTCTAGAGGCTTCTGCATTTACAGTTTTCTGTGGTTGGTTTGTTGTTGCCCTTGTCGGGCCTTGTTTATATGTAGGATAGTGGCCTTAATGAAATATAATATAGTTATAGTTTCATTTTCATTTGCTATAACTAGATTATAGTGGTCTTGTCAGCCCGCATAAGATCCCTTTGTTGCCCGCTGTTGATAGCTGTTTTTATTTACAAGGCTATACGGGCCTTGTCGGCCGAAGGCCGTGTTTATAGCTCTAGATATAGCCTGCTGCTTTGAATTGAGTTGTAGGCATGCACCAAACATGGGTTTAGTCAGGTCAAATAGACTCCGGTGGTACCTGGTGCCAGTCATGACTTGCAAGGTGGGGCGGAACAAGACTTTGGTTATTCTTTTGGTAAGAAATGCGCCTTACAACGTAGTATGTGATAGATTTCATCCACGCTTTAGGATTTTGAGCACACCCTATTCGTGTAGCCTTGATCTGATGGTGATTTTTTGTTATTGCAGTTTAACCAGATGGTGAACTTTAAAGACTTTGCGTCTCGTCCAAATTCAAGTACCTTATTATCGAGAGTAATGAACGGTATGTGGTGCAAACAAGATTCTTGGTTCAAACTTCCTTAATCGGATGGTATGAAGGCCCTGACCACTTCTTAGAACTCACTATATGAAAAATTTGACTTCCGAATACAAATCTACTTCAACTTGATCTTCTCAGATGTTGTCTCACCCGGCTACGCCCACCATTATACAAATATAGCTAGTGGTCTTCCTAGCTTGGCTCATCGCATAGTCCGAGAAGAAATACGCTGGGGTGAGACAGTAGTGTCTAAGGGGTGAATATTATTGGAGTGGGATGAGGATACACTCACTAGAAGTCAAGAAATTTTAATTGCTGCGTACATTTATGATGTGCCGTTTACGCCTCGTTTCACCTATGATAGAAATTCGATGTCTATAGCCATTTTGGGAGGCGTGGAAGCTGAGGAAGAATACAGTTCTTAAGCATCCACAGGAACTGTCTATTTCTGTGGGACTTATATCTTTGGAGGCTTGCCAATCGGAGGCTCCTTATATGAGGAGGCTGGTCCTCAGGCTAACTCGCTGTGCACGATGCAAAAGAGCAAGATACACTCTCGAGTTTGTGAGTACTTGCAGCTTCCTTATTTGTAAGAGAGCCAGAGTGATAACTCAAGAATCTCTTTGAGAAAGTGGATAGGATTTTGCATAAAAGACTTCCAAAGTACGAGCCTCGCTCCGCTGAGGAGAGAGAAAAAGACTACACATTTAAAATCTACATAACTCTATCGGGATCATACCTGAGACATCCCAATGGTCAAGATAGGGAAGGTTTATTTCATAAGCTTGGGGTGAGGCCTGTAAAGAAAGATGAAACATACCTTGCAACATTTTTATCGTGTTGGTTGTGTGCTTTCGTGCTTCCTTCGAGAGGGTGACTTATTCGACCAGGAACTTCTTTAAGATTGCGACTATGATGGCTATCAAATGAAGATCAGTCTTGCGGTGCCCATTTTACCAAGTATCTATAATGACCTTAATAAGATTTAGTTTGCCACAACTTGATCTAATCAAGATTCGCTTCGATTCATTATGTTTATGGTTAGCTTGCTCACTATTTTTTAAGACTCATTATGCACTCCTGTAAAATGTACCATCAAATCTACTTATAGGTGGCATATTCTGAGAGGGCGCTGTATGATACTTCATAAAAAGGAAGCGAGGAAATGCATCCATCAAGGAGATAACATAGCTTGGACTTCTACTACGTTAAATAATTTCGAGCCTTATAACTATACTGAAAATGATTAGACATACATTAGATTCAAATTATTTCATGAGCATCCGTTTTGGATATCTCTCCTAAGAAATGGAAACTCAAACGCTGTCTGTTTGCCATAGTCCATCGATTTAGCCTTCAATTTGATTTTACCAAAGAACTTGTGCACTTTAGCAAATGATAATCTTAGTGCTTTATTGGTCAAGGATTTAGATATTGGCGAATTTGGTGTGTTAGATAAATTGATGTCAAGTGAGACTCTTCCCCTCCCCGCTACTCCTATCGTGAAGAAATTCTCTTGCGTATGACTATAAGACTTGGTGGTCGAGAACGACTCTAGAATTTCTTGGATGGCTACTTACAAACTTTGGTGGATGAAGTCAGCCAATTTCTACTAAGCTTTAAAGGCTGCATATAAAAATGCTGCAATACAGTCTCAAGTAGAATGTAAATCCCTCTACTCCAATAAATAAGTGTTATCAGAAATGCAAAGGCAAAGGACATCAGTTACTTATAAAAGCTCCAATCAACAGTGTATGATCAAGATTATCATGGTGGCAAAGGCTCTTTTTTGTTAAGTGTAGTTGACTGGGTGTTTCTAAAAAGAGATTGTCTCAAGGTGAAAGTAATAGCAGTCGTGAAGATCATTGTTGAAGAATGTAAGAACACATCTGTGGCTGATCGTGATGCAGATTTAGTAATGGCCGAGATTCATGATGTTGTTGATAGTCCTTCAAGGACTTTGACCATTCTATTAAAGAGGTATGCTTTACAACTTTTAGTTTACCATGTCAGCAATGACTTTTATTAATCGCTTGTTTTGCCTCTACAACTAAAATGTTGGTGGAGCATTATCATGAGAAAGGTCGCAAAGAAGTGGTATGTCCGTTTCTTGTCCAACCTACAAAGTCACCTTCTAGTAAAAACCAAAAGAGGCAGCTTCTGTTCTCATGCAATAGAATGAGAGCGAGACTGAGTTCTGATTTGCAAAAAGCATCCAATGTACTGCAATGTCCATGCTCTTTTGACGAAAAGGTTGTCCTAAGCTATCGAAAGATGTTTATTTCTTAACTTTGGACAGTGATTCGAGGTAAGCTTTTTGAAGATATGTAGATTGAAGCCTTCTAAAAGGAAGTCCAAGTGATTCTTGACAAGATAGATGGAAAGGATGTGGATGTTTCTTTGATGAAATTATTGAAGTCCTTTGAGCTTGCTGCTATATCTCGACCAGGCACGATCGGCCCTACATGATATGATACGGAAGCTGCAAGAAAAGAGTTGTCCATAATCAAGCAACATCTTTCAAATGCCATTCTTGAAGAAACGAGAAGATTGAGAAAGTTTTCTCCATTCGTCAATCTAAGAAGGAGGTGAGAGAAGATAGAAAAGCGTGCGTAAAAGAGAAGGATCTAGAAGTACTCTTAGAAGATACAAAGAAAGAAGTTGGAAGAAGCCAAATTAGGGGTCTCTAATCGCTGAAATTTTTTTTGATGCATGGCAATGATGCGTATTTGTTGAATTTCATGACGGATCGGGATGAGCAGAAGAAGGAATGCTTGAAGCTACAAAAGATTCTAATCAATTACAAACTATTTTTAGATAAGTCTCAAGATTTTGCTTAGCCTCTTATTTATTTATTTAAATTTAATTCAATGGATACTCTTATTATGAATAAATTCTACTCCTTTTCGCTTTCAAATAATTAATTTTGTTTCTTTTGAAATAAAATTTGAATGTTGATCAACTAACATGCCTAAATCCGCACGCGCACACCAGTTAAAAAAATAAATTATATCTTGATGCATCAATGCCGGAATCACAATCCGCTCGATGTCCTCTGTAAAACTCAACTTCCTCACCCAGGAGATATCCGAAATCTTATTTTTAAACTAATTAAAAGTCCTGTATTTATATATATATATATATATATATATATATATATATATTATATTTGAAATCGTCTTTTGGAATGCTGGCAACATTACAATTTTGGATTTACTTCTACTAGTGGTTTTAAATCTCCAACTCAAAGGCTTCATAAACTCCGCGTACTACAACTTGTGGATTTGATAACTTGCTGAAATGTAGTCATCTTATTTGGGGAAACTGATTTCAGAGGTTTGCCTCTTATATTGAAATCCATCAAGATTTGATGAAGGTTCGAAGCTGAAAAGAAAGAACTCTCCTAATTCCGATCTTCATGTGCTGGTTAGTTGAATTTTATCTCATCACTTTTCCTTGAACATCACTTGGGGTGATATATCTTAAACTCATAAGACTAAACTTAGAATAAAACTCTAAGATTCCTACGCACTTTCGGTGAAGAAGACTGTCATTTTGTAGTTCAGAAGAGGAGTTTTTTTGGTGTCCTAACTTTGGCTCAGGATCGCCCTTGTGAGGTTTTCAATCTAGTGGGACCTTTTTTGTACTAACACAGTACAATTTATACTCTTGCGGCCAAGAGTGATATGCAGTTTATGCTCGCGGCCTTAAGGAGCGTCATCTCACTTCAAGGATAATACCTTTTAAGAACTTTGCACATTAGACCAATCCTCACGCCATTTGAGCTACTGCTTGTAAGCAATTCACTTGAATTTGCTTCTTGTGGCGTAACATACAGTCCGTCCCACTTTGAGTGCAAATTTACCGGACTTGGTTATGAGAAGTGATGACAGGCCTTCTTATTGCTAGGACTTGATCTCCTACTTGAAAGCATCTCAATTGGAACTCTTTTGTTGAGAAGCACGAGATAGACGAGCTTGAAAGCATTTCAAATTTTGTTGAGCCTCTAGTCTCTTCTCATCAAGTGCTTCTAACTCGGCAAGCCATAATTCAACATTTTCTTCTTCGCTGATCCCTTCTTGGAATAGCAAGCCTTAAATAAGGTAATTTGACGCTCAAGTGGTAGGACCGCTTCAACTCCATAAGCAAGCAAATATGGCATCACTTGTGCTGGTGTGCGGTGAGTCGTCCTATATGCCCATAAAGCTTCCTTCCAAACCGCTCATACTGGGTCCTCGTTTGGACTTGAGACAACCTCTTTCAAATAAGTTGCACAAAGTCTTATTGAATGCTTCAGCTAGACCATTGACAGCAACATGATACATAGAAGATATACGCTGCTTGAAACCAAAAAGCTCACAAATTTTATTCATCAACTTGTTATCAAATGGCTTGTTGTTGTCTCTGTTATTATATAACGCAGGAATACCAAAACGGTAGATGTATATTGACTCAGATGAAATTTGCAAATATTCTCTTCTTTACCTCTTTAAGAGCAACAACTTTGGCCCATTTGGAGAAGTAACTGCTACAAACAAGATGTACAAGGTCTACTAGAAGATTCTGGGTAAAGGTACCAACGATATCTAATCCCCATGCATCAAATAGCCAAGATACGGTTGGGTACAATACTTCGAGAGACTAATGTATGAAATTTGTATGAAATTAGCAAGCCTTTACTCCTTGAGCATAGTCCAAACAATCTTTACCACTGTTGGCCAGTATATATCCCATCCTTTTTATGTGCAGAAGTGAAGCTTCTGTCTAGATTGATGTGACCTATATACCTTGGAATATAAATTTTTGTGGAAAGCTTCAAACGCCTTCTTCTTCCCCAAACATTGCAAGAGTACTCCTCAAAATGATCTTATGTATAATGTATCTTTGTAGTGAAGGAAGCGGGGTGCACGACGGCGAATTTCAGTCGTTCTTCTTGGATTTTCTGGAAAAATTCCACAACATAAATAGTCAATAATGGATTGTCGCCAGTCCTCCTTCACCCCTTCAGAGAAAATGACGCAGAGCTCAAACTTATTTTCCATATATATTCATCCTCATTCGGTGGCGATGCTAATGCATTTTTGGCAAATAGTAACTTGTGCTTGATCTGACAGAGTTAGTGTTGAAGCTAGAGTAGCCAATGCATCGGTTTTCTTATTTTCCTTCCTCGATACGTGTTGGAGGATCACATCCCTAAGCCATCCTATCAACTATTGAGCATAACCATGATAGGGCATAGCTTCAGGCTCTTTGACCTCATAGCTTCCCAAGAGCGATTGATCACCAGTTGGGAGTACTAAAGACTTGTAAATTGAACTGCTTCAAGTGCCGATAACCATCTCTAAGCCCAAGTATTAATGTTTGATATTTAATTCTATATTATCGGGAGAAACATCGTTGGCCAAAGTAAATGAGTATGGTGGAACCTCTCCTTGTGAAGTGACGAATACCACGCCAGCACTAGCCCCACCATGATGTGCAGCACCATCAAAGTACATCTTACAATGGAGGTTGAATTTCAATAACTATTTCATCTTCATCAGCAGCTTCATCGTGTTGACTTCCAATCATCGGCTATTGGGTGATCTGCCAGGAAGTTCAACGCTTTCTGTCCTTTCCAGCCTTTTATGATGCTACAGTCTCAAATTGTTGAAACCGAGATGCCACCTTGCTAATCGATTACCAGGACTGGCTTGACATCATAAATTTGATGGGATTTGCTCTATAAATGAGATGAACAATGTGGGCTTGGAAGTAGTAAGCCAATTTTTGATCGAGAAGACTAATGCCAAACACAACTTTTCAATTGGCGACAATTCAACTCATTTTGGTGTCATCATTCGCTCACATAATAAAGGGATTTTCCTTTCCTTCAATATTCTCTTGGGCCAAAGAGAGGCTCCAACAGACCTTTCTTATGCTGAAATATATAATATCAGCGGCTTTCCAGGCATAGGGGCCAATAGAATCAAAGGCGTTAGCATAAGCTTGATCCACTTGAAAAGAGCACCTTTCTTCAAGAGGTGGCTAAATGGTTGGGATCTCCTACCTAGGTTCGAGATGAATCTCCTAAGATACTCTAGATCGTTGAAGGCTTTAATTCATGAATATTTCAAAGCTCAGGCATCTTCAAAATTACTTCAACCTTGGTTTACCGATTTTGATTCCCTATGCCGCAAAATAAAGCCTAGAAACTTCTAGAAGTAACCCCAAAAGCACATTTCAATGGACTCAGGAATCCACTTCTCTGAGCTGCTGAGACATCTTCGAAGCAACTCGAACACCATTCTCAAGTCTTGCAAGTGGTCATTTCGCTTTCTTTGACTTCACTACTCAAGTCATCAACATAATATTTAACATTTTTATGGAGCAATCTCATAAATATATTCGCATAGCTCTCTTTGATATGTGGCACCAGCATTCTTCAAACTGAAAAGGCATTATTTTATAGCAATAAATACCTTGGGCAGGCTGAAATGCAGTGAGTTCTTCATCATTTGGTGCCTTGCGGATTTGGTTATAGCCTGATGAATCATCCATGAAAGACATTGCCTCGTAACTAGTGGCATCAATCATCAACTCGATGGGGACTGGAAAACTATCCTAGGGGTATGTGTTATTGAGGTCCTAAAGTCAATGTAGACTCAAATTTAAAATTCTTCTTCCTCAGGAATGATACTTGAAATCCACGAGGTTATTTAACGCTCGCTAACAAAGCCTCGCTTTCAATAAATTTGTTAACTTCATTTTCAATTAACGGAACCAAGTCTGGTCTGAAGCGCCTTTGAGCTTGCTTTAACAGGACGAGCACCTCTCTTGACTCCAAGTTGATGGACTTCTACTTTGGGATCCAACTGCATCTCCCTATAACCAAGCAAACACATCCTTATATTCTCTAAGTATATCCATGTAAGCGATTTCTTCATCAATTGTGAGGGAAGCACTTAGATAGGTTGGCCTTGGATCTTCATCGGTGCCAAGATTAACTTCCTTCAGAGAGTCTACTGTGGCCTTCACTCCTTCTTCAAGTTCTGGAGGATCCTCTTCAGCATCTTCGTCCTCCTGAGGATCACTATCATTGACCGCTATATGATAACACCAGATGACATCCTCTAGCTTCTCGTCAACCTCCATTTGAGATGAGGTATTGTGCTCACTTTGTTTATATGAAGAGACTACACTTTCTTTATCTTCGTCGTGTTCCTCGGTATAAACCAAAGTATGATTCTCTGCCTTCAACACCTCCCCACATGAAATAACAAGTTTAGTTTTTCGCCTCATTCTAGAAGGAATCAAACTTTGAAAATCTTCATGATTTTTAAACAAAGTGGGCATTCTTATACTCTGACAGTTCCTTTGAAACTTGCTCTTCTTCTTCAATGGGCCTAACCTTTCAAACACAGAAGTTCTCACAGTTGATTTCCCCAATCGGTCAAAGACAGAAGGTCTTTTGTCAGGCGCATCAGACTCATCTTCGATAGTGATGTGATTGGTAGTCGCTCTTCTTATGGAGATGCGAATTGGCGGTGGTTGCTTATACCTCAAACCCTCACGTGATTTCCTGGTAGAAGCTTCTGATGGGAATTTCCCTAATTTTGATGATTCAATGGGGTTGTACCCGACCTTTGCAACTAACTTGTAGGCATTTGGATCAAAATCTTCATTTGCGTATTTTGTAAGGAGTGACACATTTTGCAGAGTATTTTGAACCATGAACTCTCCAAGTAGCTTTGAGGATAAGTTAATTGCGTCAATTTGTTTGATAGGGAAAATTAGCTCCTTTGGTACACTTGTTTAGGTGTAGGACAATTTACCTTCCTCTTTCTTCACCTTCGGCATATAGCATAGCATATGTGTTATCTTATTTTTCAAAGGCACAATGTTCCCTTTATTTGAAAGGGAGTGCAACTCCTCATTTCCAACTTTAACTTTTTCGGCAGTCGCATCAGCTCTTTTTAGTTGCGACATTGTCGACTTTCATTTCTTTCACAATGTAGTTTTTTAAGTAGAACTTTGCATCGGCGAAGTATGATTCAGTTTCTTCAAATGGCTTATCATTAACAACTATCTTCTTTTGGACTCCACCTTCAAGATACTTCAAACATTGATAGTAGGAGGACGAAATTATTTTATTCTCGTGCATCTAAGGCCTTCCAAGTAACATATTATATGAAGTCTTTAAGTCGATTACATGTATCTATGTGCTTGATTGCAAATCTTCAATGTTGATCTCTAGCTTGATAGCACCTATGGCCCTTTGCCCCCCTTGATTGAATCTTTGAATCATCAAACGACTCTCAGAAAGTTCCTCAGATGAGATGCCAAGTTCCCTCATGGTGCGAATAAGACAAATGTTAACACTAGATCCATCATCTATCAAGATTCTATTTATCCTCTTCTCAAGCGTGTGACCCACCATATATAAAGGACGATTGTGCAGTATTTCACCAAGCAGAAGATCGTCATCTGTAACTGTGATTTTTGTATCACATGTGTGAACTTCTTTAAGAGAGGATTCAGAAAGCTTTTCCAGCGATGACGAATACAATGTTGATAGAATTTCATTCTTTACTTTTTCATCGGTACTAAAGCATGATGGCTTGATGTTGTTTTTGAGAAATCTTCATGTAGAACCCACTTGGTAGGAATTCCTCCAAAGTCACAGGACGTCATGGTTTCTGGTGGTACTGCACCTCTTCTTTTGGCTTCTTCAACTGCTCAACATGTTTTTTTATTCCTTGGTCTTCTCACTATCTTCTTTCTTGTTGGTTGTTTAGACAATTTCTTCTTGTGGACGTGCTTTGGAGTGTCTCCATCTAGTCACCAGAATCCAACCCTCATCATCATCTTCATCAACTTGGGTTTACCTTGCTTTAATGGTCCTTTTTCTTCACGCTCTTCATAGTTGTATATTTGGACCGGATCAAGAGAGCCAAAGGTGATAGATATTTGATTAGCACTTGCCTTATCATCCTCAAGCACAATCTTCTTCTCATTATCCATCTGCATAATTTTGTCCTTGAACACAAAACACTTCTTAAGAGGGTGACCCACAAGCCGATGATACTTGCAATAATTTGAATCATTTATTCTTCCAGCTTCATTTGGCTGCTTCATCTCTGGTAATTGAATGAGTTTTTAAATCAAGTAGTTCATCAAAAATTTCAGGAACATCATAATCAAGGAAGGGATATTCCTTTTCTTGCATTTCCTTCAAGGTTAATTTTAAATTTTGATTACCTCGAGAGGAAGTTGTTTTCACACTCTGTTTCTTGCTCACCTTTGTAGTAAACTTCACAAGTGATACATCGGCATCCATGGATTCTTTGTTGTCATTCTTGGGAACAAACTTGCTCCATCTTTTGGGTTCTTGCTTTTCTTCCCTTTACGAGGGTCAAAAACAGGCATCACTCCATTTTCAGTAGAAGACATGCTCAACTCCATGTCATGAGCACGAGTAGCTTGCTCTTCAAAATACCTTGGTTTAATTCCTTGTAAGATGTAGAGAAGTCCCTAATGCATTCCTTGGATACCATCTCTATTGCAAAAGCTTCACTAAGTCTATATTTGCAGTTTAGGCTTGCATTTCTCCAATGAATGATGAAATCGATGATCGATCCATCTTTCCTCTGGAGAGTATTTGTGAGTTCTACCATGCTCACAGTACGCCTTGTGCTATAGAAGCGACTGAGGAACTCCTGCTCCAGTTTCCCCCAACTATCGATAGAATTAGGCTCAAATGTGTACTAATCAAAGGTATTCCCTTTAAGGGAGCGGACAGACTGCTTGACAAGATAGTCTCCATAAGTCCCTGCATTGTTACATGTTTCAAAAAAATGTGCAATATGTTTCTTTGGGTTTTACTTGCCCTCAAACTGCTGAAATTTTAGGTGGCTGATAACCGGTGGGCATCTAAGGCTATCGATTCTTATGGTGTACAACTTTGCATATGTGAAAGAGGACTTGGAAGCAACTTCATACTTGTTCTTGATAGTCCCCTCAATGAACTCCTTCAGCTGGTCAAGTGGAATTATCCCTTCAGAAGAAACTAAACTTTCCTTGGCAGTCGATGCATATTTTGTAGGAGCTTCAATTTCTTGAACTTCTAGAGCCTTTCCAGGTGCATGACTAGACTCTCCCTCCACTAGGCCATCCACCTTGTTCATCAATTTATCAACTGAGCATCTTGATTTTTCACATACTTGGTCAGGTCTTCTATTACCTTCGTCAAGTTTGTTAGTTGCTCCTCCATAGATGAAGTGCCAGTTACCATCGCTTGCATAATTGTTTGGGATGTTGGAGAATAGCATGGATTATCACATGAATTGATCTTCGACAGGCTCACCTTATGTGGTGTGAATGGAGAAGACCCACCGCTTGAAGTATTATCATCTCCCTTCGTAGCAGAGTTCTTGGATCTAGAGAGATCGAGCAGAACCAAAGTCTTCTTGATTCTCTCAACATCATTGCCTTCTTCCTTCGATTGTTGGTAGAGGATCTTGCTTCTTTTGGGGATGAAGATACAAAGACTAAAGTTGATGCAGACGACACTTGGAGTGCTTGTTGTCCTAGCATGCTTGCTTTTCTTCTCGTGACTGGTCCAAAACTTCCAAAAGTAACACCGAGGATGCTTTCCACCTCAGCAGAGAACTTGGAGTTGGCAACCTTGGGGGAAGTTGAATTGGAGTTGATCTTTTTGAAAGACATTTCGATGTTCTTGATCTTTGAAGATTGAAAAGATGAGATGAGAGGTAGAAATTATCTTACCGGGTGTGCCAGAATTTGTAGCCAATAAAATCTTGCGCCGAGAAAAAAATAATCAAGACGGAAAAATATCGCAACAATCCTAGTATTTATTTCAAATATGAGTATTACAATCTCTATTAATCCTCTGATTCTTCCTTTCAAATATAAATTCAAGGGCTTTTGAGCTTGATCTTGAACTTGATGGATTTGGTCGTGACTTGTACTTGAATTCAAGGGATTTTGAGTTTGATCTTGAATCTGGTGGTTTTGATCTTGAATCTGGTGGTTTTGATCTTGATCTGTATTTAAATTCAAGATCTTGAAGTTTGTTCTTGAATCTTTGTCTTGATCTCTGAAACTTGTAGAAAAATAGTGGAGTGCTTGAATGCTTGTAGGTTGTAGAGAAATCTGCAGCGTTTGATCCAAGAGCTCTCTTTGGCTTGTTGTTGGAATTCAGGTCCCTTTACTGAATTAGGAGACCCCTATTTATAGTTGTAGCATGGAAAAGTTGCAATAAGGACGAACTTCTTTCAACCAATCAAATTTAAGTTGACATGTCGATATTTAATTGATCGGAACATGTCATTTATACACGCGGCACATTTTCATTGGCCTTTGATTTGAGTAGACATGTTGTGTCATTTTGACATGTGGCATGATCTCATTGGCTCTTTAATTTGACTTGGCGTGACACGTCATTTGACACGTGACACCTATTTGGACCTCTAGAAAGATGACATCTTGGACTTAGTAAAGTGGACTCATCATTTGTAGCCCAATTTGATAGACTAATCTAAAGAAATTGGATCATTACTCAAATCCATATTTAATAGACTCAAATAATTAATTCAATTATATTAATCCGTAATATTTATTTAGACTAATATATCTTAAATTTAATACAATTCAAATTTCTTGAATTTAATAATATTTCATTATCTACCAACCCTTCACTCGACTTGAAATTCAAGAATTTAATAATATTTCAAGCTGTGAAAAATCTTTTCTCCAAAAGATTTAAAGGATGATGCATTTAGCAAAATTAGCCCATCTTCCTCTAAACTTCCAAATGCTTCTGAAATCGGAAAATCATTTTCTTGAGTTGTTGAAATTTGTAACAAAACCTGTCCATTACAAAGTGGACTTGCAGAAATTGATGTTGTTGAAGTTCCACTCTGATAATTAGCTTTTTTTGTTTTTTTTTCTTCTAAAATTTCGTTTTACATGTAAAGATTAAAAAAGAAAAAATTTTAATCACACCTAGTTGCTCCAGCAACGAGGTTTCATCAAATATTAAGAAAAAAAGAAAAACAATTCAGTGGAATCTCGTTGGTTGTCCAATGAGGGTTTTTTAATTTTTTTTAAAAACATTAATAGAACCACGTTGTTGGGGCAACGAGGTATCCGTTTTGGTAACACCAAAATTCGATTGCCCGTTTTGAAATTTTATATAGAAATTTTATCTGTTTCGGTGCCGGACTCGTATAACTTGTGCATAGCGATTCTTTTTAATATCAAGGATAAAAATTTGTTTGTGATTAGATTACAGTGAACTTATATCCAAAATAAATATTCTCTAAAAAATTTATTTAATAAAATTAACTCATAATTAAAAATATTTTAAATGTTAAATTTTCACTAAAGATTTAAGGAAATTTTTTTAAAGACATCCGTGCAAAAACTTAAAATTACAGTGGAAAAGGACAGCAACAGTTTGTCAAGTGTCTAACAAGAATTGTAACTCTAATGAGAATGACTCCTCTTCTCTCTCCTGTGGTATCTTAGAAAGATTACGCAATGACTATTTTTATGATCTTCAATGTACCTACATTACCTATTTATTTCATTTTGATTTTCTAGTATTCCACTTGTTCTCCAAAATGAACCTACATTACGTATTTATTTCATTTCGATTTTCTAGTATTCCACTTGTTCTGTGTGTAGTAAACTTCTCTAGGATAATTTGAATTGCACAAATGTGGTCCCAACAAAAAAACAGAAATGAAGAATGTTAATGACTAGTATTTTCTTTTCACGGGAAGGCCTGAATTGGTTCATATTAGAATCAAGTATTTATTATTATGCAAAAAGTTATAACTGATAGTAAAGGTGCAATTTTATTTCTTAATTAAGTCAACCAAACAAGCGTCATATTAATCATGATTCAATCTCGGACCACTCAACCCCCTTTGTGGGCCTTGCCCATAAGTGTTGGCGTTACCAACATTACCTTCCGCATAGGTGCTTATAAAGAAAGTATTTTAGTAAATGTGCAGTTTTACTGTTGGAATCTTTTCTTTTGATCTCTGAATTAGCAATAAAAGCTAATTGTATAGTGCCTTTCCCTTGTGTGGACTTTGCCTTTCTGTAAATATAATGATACATGAGCACTGCATGTAAAGGAACTTTATCTCTTGTTTATGCTTGATATTTCTTATCCACGAAGGTGTATGTTAGTTGACCTGCAAATATATTTGAGATGAATGTGGAAACGAGATGGGATTCAACTGGCTAAGATTTCTATAATCTTTGCTATTTTAATTGGTGATGGTGACAAAAGCAATCATCTTGTCATAATCATGTAATTTCTCTTCATGATTTGGTTCTTGCAAAAGAAAATTGAAGACTAATTTTTATTTTGAACAAGCTATACCTATGGATGTGAAATGCATATTGTGGACTTCTCTTGGCATATAAATTACTGCACCTTCACTTTAACCATGTATTGTATTGCTGATTAGTTTCAGAATGTGTTTCAAACTCAAGTTAACCATTTCGCATTTAAATAAATTTATCTGAAACGTAACTCCGCTATGCTTCATGTAGGTTCGCAGAACTATGCTCTGTTCTGGAACCTCGGAGATCTGTGAAAACAGAAAATTGCCACACTTGACAAAATTGCTAAACCAATTGAAGACCGATCCTGAGGAATAGATATGGTGTTTTCTATGTCAATGATGCTAAGATGTTAAACCTGGGTTATATTAACTGGTAAAGATTACCACCTCTCTCTCTCTCTCTCTATATATATATATATATTCTTGCTAGTGACTCTGGACACCCCTAATCTATCTTATGAAAAATAGAAATGCATCTTGAACACATTTTTCACAATCTTATTTTGCTCATAAACAGGGGGAGAAGAACGAACTTCAGGAAGAGAAACTCTTGCTGAAGGCAGACAAGGGGAGGATAGAGCAGGCGCAGTTGAAAGCTTTAGTTGCTTCGCCACCCAATTATGTCCCAACAGATACAACAGCATATCAGATATTGCCAAATAAAATGGCAGATTTCCCTAGTTGTGGCTTTGTGCCAATATGGCAGGTGTACCTCCATCTCGGGATCATGAATTCATGGCTCCTGTTGCTTAATATTTCTCAAACTATGATTTTTGGCATTTTTCACTTTCATTTTTTAATTATTGGCGACTCCTTAATCTTATTTTATGATCTTACCCGGGCTCTATTTGTTTTTTGTCTTGACATTTTAGTTTGAACAGATGTACATATATGATCAAAGTAGATTAAATTGGTTTTTACCTTTGCATATTTGGTCAGTTCAATCCTTCTCGACGTGTAAAGAAATGTGGATGAAATGAAGCTTTACAATAAAAATATTTTAGGATTATACTGGTGCATAATTCGATAGATCTCCTATTTCCTCACCAGATGGAGGCAGATACTTTTGAGGAAAGATTACTTGCATCTGACAGTGAATTTCTGTTTCTTTTAGGGTCTTCAATACACTTCATTATTTGAGTTTCTAACCAGTCCTTCCTTCATAACAGAGTGAATTTCACATTAAACATAATCAGTAAAGCTTGAGATTCACTCTTGGCTTCTAGGGTCAATACTCATTTCTGGTCTTGGGGATAACAGGGTTTCAGTAGTCTCAGATAGTAAATTCTGCAGTGTCAACTTTTGACTAGTGTGACAATCAATGAATCACTCTTTGCTGCATAGTTGATAAGAAGCACAACTTAAATCCTGGTAAAATTATCAATTTTAGTGAACTCTCATGTATAATTAGGCCACAATGTGTAGAATCCAAAATCAAGTTACAGTAGACACACTTCTATGTCTTAATTCCAGCACAGTTGTTACATGTATAACTGATGATTGTGGGATGTAACAGTTACAAACTGATAAATGCTTCATATCCTAAAATCTGACAAAGCAGATTTCCCTCCTATCCCTGTTACATCATAATGAACTGAATAGTCCTTCACACTAGTTTCCCTATACCTCGCGGGATTATCTTCTGATAATAGCTCCTTAATTGGTCCATAAACTCTTGATGATAACGAGTGACCGGTGGTAAAGAAACAGGCCACCGATACCCTTGGACCAACATGGCTTGCCAGTACTCTGTGTGCAATGCTCTTGAACTTGTCATTTGATATGAGCTAGAAATTTTCCAACAAAACAGAGTTAGCACATTTCAAATTCACTCTAAACATATGCCAATTCATGAATCATTTCTTAGAAAACACTGCCACAACAGCATAAACTCATATATATATAAAAGATAATTACCTGTAAAAGTTCACCAACATTTACTACTAGTGCACCAGAAACAGGAGGAACATCAACCCAGTAATTCTTATGAAGAACCAGAAGGCCTCCTATATGATCTTGCAGGAGCACTGTGAGGAAGTCACTGTCTGAATGCTTGCCAGTTCCAAGAGTTAGCTTTGGCTCAGGGCATGCTGGGTAATAATGGTACAAAACAGCAAGCCCCTCTGAGCAATCAATGTCATTCAGATAGCTCGGGTTGAGGCCAAGAGCTTCAGAGAGAAACTCAAATAGAGTACGGCCTAACTTCTTCACTTGCTCCACGTACTCAATCAGAATATCCCTGCAGGAAAGAAAAAATTGATGTAACGGTTCATAAAATTTCACTTAGATATCTGAAATACTAAATTTACAATCTCCTTTACAAGTAATTTCAGAGGTTAATCACCATCCAATTACTTTCTGTGGCGGAGCTACTTTTGTCCAGTCACCACCCCTTTGCTGGAAAATTGCGTAGACAGGTAAATATTATTTTTAATACCATATGTTGAATTCTCTTGGCTTATTCATGTGTTTACTTCTTTATATTTTTCACACTCCTTGGTAACAACTCTGGCTCCGCTACTGATTATGTTTACAAATGACATTTAGACTATTTGCCTTGCTTTACCTCAAAGAGAAGTTGCAATTTTCCTGATAGAAGTATTAGAACAGAAACACTACAGATGATATTGGAAAAACCTTCAAGAACTTTGTTTGAACACCGTGAAAATGCTACATAGTGTCTGCATATTTTTGGGCATAATTACTAGGAAGGATAAGTTTCAAAATATGGTTGAAGTCGGACAGGATCTTGGGATTCAAAATATAAAAAGTAAACTCATGAATAAATTAGGGAAATTCAACATCTACTGTATATATATAGTTTTGACCTTATGTATATTTCGGCCAGGTACATGATCCCGATAGGGGGAGTATAGGAGTATTTGGCCATTTAAATGGCAGAAGCCAAAACTCTGAAACATATATCAACAATTTGATTCTTTATAACATTTCTGATATGCAGTGTAATTTTTCTGACCACGAGATTTGAATGAAGCCCTTGTGCCCCATGGATGCATATGAAGTTATTCATAGTCAGTTGTAACTTGCAAGGTAACAACGGATTTCTAAGCGGACCAATTTTTCTAGGCAATCTATCTCCAGTACAGAGATGACATAATTAGGGGACTCAAAGTTGTATCTGATGCTTCAGATAGATGCATATGAGCATCTCTGGTGACTAAAGCATTTAACAGATTTCTTTGGATGCGCAATTACATGAGCGGAAATGAAAGTTCATCGATTGAATACCTGCAAGCCTCTGGCAATTCATCAGCAGTAGGAGGCTCTGGAGCCATACTGCAATAAGTAGTATCCCTCCAGTTAGCTGATGCAGCTCTAAACAGATCAAAATTGCTATTATGCACCACTCTTTTCGAGGTGTCCCGCGTATACTATCGTTTCTTCACCTCAGAATCTTGCTCATAAAATCTTCTAACACCATTCAACATTTCGTCTAAAACACATTGAGGAATTCCATGATTGACCACTTGAAAGAAACCCCACACTTCCGATGCATCCCGAATTTTTTCGACTATCTCCATACGTTGAATTGGATGTTTACTGATGC
Organism: Datura stramonium; assembly: GCA_018107945.1. Classification (NCBI taxonomy): domain Eukaryota; kingdom Viridiplantae; phylum Streptophyta; class Magnoliopsida; order Solanales; family Solanaceae; genus Datura; species Datura stramonium. The sequence goes on along the minus strand of JACEIK010000567.1, from coordinate 182,358 downwards.
CATCCAAGTCTAGAACAGGAATATTTAATTGAGTATTTTCAGGATCATCAGATGCCTTAGTAGTATATGGATCTTCTACTGTGTAGAAAATTCTTGGGACCTTTGTAACACCTGCATCAACTAGTCCTTTAACACCAGCTTGTGTGTTATCAAAAGCAAGAAAATTGAACTTATCGCATGGAGAAAGCTGCAAAATTAACATCATACAAGTATGGGTGTGTTTGGTATTGAAGGGAGAATATTTCTTCACGTCCGATTCATTAAAATTTTAACAAAATAATATATATGAAAAAACTTTCTTAGTGGCTAATAGAAAAAAAAAAGTTAAAACAAATGACGTTTCACGTATTCTTCCCACCTAATATGTTTACTGTATTTGTTTTTTTTCCAAATAAATATTTTAATATTTTAAAGTTATATGTGTTATACTCTTATAAATACTGCTCTATTGGACTATAGGTCTTGATCTTTGATGTTAGAATTGTGATTCCAAAAATAAATGTTTGCTCATAATTTTTATATTCAATCCCATCTGATTTAACATTATGATCACACAATCAATTTTATCTTTTATTCATGAGAAGTTTTGAATTAAGACTTTAAACATAAAAGAAAAAAATCTAATAAGAGCTTTTCAAATTTTACGTAACATAAATTTAAATTTATTGAATATGTTGAAAAATAAAAAATTATTTGAGAGATCTTCGAGAAAACTTTTATTGATCGGAAAGAGGCTGATTCAGGTGCATCATTGCTTCCTAGGTTGTTCTGATTCAGGTGCATCATTGCTTCCTAGGTTGTTTATCACAAGATTAATTTCTTCTAAACATGTATTTGGTAAGACGAAAGTTATCTCTTAAAAAAACAAAATCATTAATTAATTAATTAATTTTTGGTACTTGATTACCGGAAAATGTTTTTCAAGGAAAATTAAAAATAACTTTTCTTACTTGTGAGAATTTTCTTATAGCATCTTCACTTTTAGCTTCATATCACTTTAACTAATACTTTATTATTATTATGATCAATCACAAGAACACACTAGAATTTTTTAATATTATTATTTTAAGTTTGGACTTAAATTTTTTTGAACGATCCAATAAATTTTATAGCCCTTAAATATTAGTAACTCAAATAAATCTCAAAATTTTAAAATCAAATTAATACTAATGCTAATAAAAGAAATTCAATTCAATACTAGAAATGACAATAGTATTGAATATCAATTTTTTGGTTTTGCATTGATTTAGAGGGTGACTTTTTTTATTATCTATTTTTTCTAGTGTTTAGTCATGTAACTAATACATATTAGCCTTACTTATTTTAACACAACTTAGTACTTTTAGATTATGCTCATTCTTATTAATATGACTTATTAAAAATATTTATTTTATGCGATTTCATTAACTTTACTGTTGGTGACAATATATTTTAGTACAATGCCATGAATCATCTCCACATTGTGTGATTTTCTCGGGAAGTATCTTATAATTGTCGTATCTTACTAGAACGAAGAAAATATTTGGAACAATAGTTATATGTTTTGTGTTTCAGTTAAAATACCTAAAGTAATAAATTTTTGGGTAAAAAAGCACTTGGCCCAGTAATTTTACTTAAAATTAAAATATTCAATGAAGACTTTATCGAAAAAAAATCAAAAAACCAAAAAAATCGAGAAAAATTTAGATTGAAAAGCTCAACTTTTGTTGGTTTGGTTTGATTTATAGATTTAAAAATTTGGCACAATTAATTTGATTTTAGTAAATAAAAAATTCAAACCAACTTGACCTATGTACATGTAATACTCCATAAATTCGAGCTAGTATTTAAGCTTATTTTATACTTGCAGTTAGACCCCAACTATTAAAATTGTGAGATTTAGAGTAAATTACATGTGTTATATAAGGGTATTCGAAGCTAGGTTCCAACGCTTCAAACTGTTCATCAATCTGAGTGCCGTAAAAAAAGTCATGTCTGTTTTATTTGAATCGGACATATAAATTTTCTATCACACCCTACCTTGGGAGGCATGATTGGCACCTAGTGCCACACTGAAATCTAGCTGACCTGACTAGGCCTATGCACGTCTGGTTCAGGCCTGCAACTCAATTCAAGAAACAACGGGCTATATCTCGGTTGTAACCACAGCCTCCGGCCGACAAGGCCGCAAAGCCACCTATAAAAGAAAACAGCTAACCAGCAACAACAATAACAGGGAATCCTATGCGGGCCAACAAGACCACCATGATATCTAGTTATAATTGATATAGAAATCAGACGCTATACTAGGCCCCATATGGGCAACACGTAAAATAAGACGTATATGGGCCCCACAAGGCCAACAACAACTAATTAACTGACAACTATAGTCCGCAAGCCTCTAAAAATACAGATAGTGGTCGGGACAGGGCCCCAGTCTGCCCAAATGCTTATACAAATAAAAAACTGAATCTCTACCACCTGGCAACTCCGAATGAAAGAAGCTGACCAGACTACTGACTCTGAACGACTGCTACTGAAGGCCCTAAACTCTGTCTATATAAACCTGCATGCAAGTAATGTAGTGCATAGGGGAGGGCGTCAGTACAATATGTACCGAATATGTAAGGCAGTAAATAAGCTGAATAAGACTTGGAATAAATAAAAAGAAGGGGGTAGAAAGATTAACCTGTAAGCCTGCTTATTCGTAATCTGCATCTAACAAACACTACATATATGTGAGCTAAGATCGTATGATTACACATTCATGAACTATAACTAGAAGGAAAGTTTACAAACAAGAACCTAACCTGGCCTCCATAAGCCTAGAAGGTACAAACAACACAGAAAAACCTACTTGGGCCCCCATAAGCCTCGGCAAGTAACAACAAGTCCACTTTTACTATCTGACTATTAAGGATTGTATGTATACTGTAACTCGTGAAGGCTCTCGCGGCCTCAATTTGGTGGAACTCATTACTTCCTTCGCGACCTCGATCTGATGGAACTCTATACGGCCCTCGCGGCCTCAATCAATGAAACTCAATATGTCCCTCGCGGCCTCAATAAATAAAATTCAATATGGCCCTCGCGGCCTCAATAAATGAAACTCAATATAGCCCTCGCGACCTTAATAAATGAAACTCAATATGGCCCTCGCGACCTCAATAAACGATACTCAATATGGACCTCGCGGCCTCAATAAATGAAACTTATTATGGCTTTCGCGGCCTCACTCAAATGGTTTCGACATCATACTGACCCTACAAGCATGACCCTATAGGCAATAACATCTAACACCCAACGTCGTAAGGGATAACCGACCTAGCTAGGGGTAATTCTAACGATGGTTACTATGTTGTCATTATTGTCTCGATGCTATTCATAACAGCTGACCATGATCGGTTTACTCTAAGATACTTTCCCTCTGCGTAAAACAACTGTGGGGATGCTACTATTCAGATATGCTCCTGAGCAGTCAGCCCTAACCTCCCATAGGTAGCTTATTACAACTCTTAGCCTGGAGGTAATACTGTACAACTGTGGTTCTAGTCCCTTGGATGCTAACTGAGTCTATTCATATTTCATATGTCTTCTCTGGGCGATTCCTAACTTCGTAGGTGTGTTTATCTGGACTTAGCCATTCCTGGCAACCTTTACCTGGATATCTAGCAAGAGTAGGTTGGGGCATTGGCCCCGTATCTAGCTACTAATAAAACATTCTCCCCTTAGGGTATCTACTGTTCTATCAAGCTGATACAACTGAGGTGGTGCCCTGAGTGATTTGTGCGATAAGCACTACATCGACTAAAGCTATCTGTCACTGACAATAACCATTATGTGGAGGATGGACCTTTAACTCTCCAGGCAACTCCGGTGCCACTGACTTTGGGGTGCATCCATACTCACAGAATTTTGGCCCTGGAGGCATCAAGATACGCCAATGGTCTCTGGGTGTGCTCTACTGATAATACAGGCGCCGAACTGATTGTTATATCGCCCCGCTGTGCCCATGCTATTCAATTTACTAACTCAGGCCCAATAACTATCTATGAGCTTCTAGGGTCTAGGCCTGACAATATAACATCTGATTCTACTAACACACTGAACTGAAGGACAAAGGAATTTCTACGACGCTCCTAGCGTGTGACACACTTAACATGCTCCTTCTCGACGAGAGATACTGCGGTATAGTCTCTATATGTTTTTTAGAAGCTAACCAGAACCTATATAATCGTAGTCTACTGATAGAAGCTAATCACAGCATATCTGATCTTTATATACCAACGACAGT
>JACEIK010000567.1:159869-171131 GCA_018107945.1 Datura stramonium | reverse complement strand
ACTACTACTACTACTACTACTACTACTACTACTACTTCACATCTGATTGTAATAGTTCTCTCGATATCTTATTGGAGTTTTGTACCTAGTGGTTTATTTCTCATTGCGAATATAAATGTCAATTGATGTGGATGGCATATAGTTAATTAATCACCAAATAATCCCATAAGTCGATGACTAATATAGAACTTATAAAGGGAGATTATTGGGTATGCCACCAAAGTCTAATATTAGTAGTTAATAAGTTGTTAGTTATAAGGTTTAGTTGAAAACTGTATGGGCTTTCCCAAAGTGAACAACATCATACTATGTTAAGAATATTTTTGTCTTGTTTTAGTCCAACTACTAGTATTAGAGCCAATAGTCAGCTAAATGAGAGAAATGATAGATTTGATGGCATGGTGCCCGACTTAGTGACTTTGCATGTCTACGGATCAGTTTACTACCTTTGCTTGTAACTTTAAAGACATATAGACAAAAAAACTAGTAGTAGGTTTTGCTGATTATAAATACTCAGTTGATGTGGGTGACATGTAATTAATGTTTAGATAAGTACATACGATGATGGGTAATGTTGTGGATTTTAGTTCGAAAAGGAGACTGTTGGGTATGGAAACAAAGTCCCACATTGGCAGTTGATAGCATCCACGGTGGCATGTGTTCATTAAAGGTTGACAGGCTTCAATGAAAAATCAAGAAGATGTTTATTGGGAAAGAAAGACCCCAAAAATAAGCCCAAAAATTATGACAACAAGTGGACTTGGTACTACACAAACTTCATGATCCAAAATCAAGTCCAAGAGGAGGAAGATTGAAGCCACATGAAGCCCAAGAGGAGAGCCCCACGTGGAATCCAAGAGAAGGACAACAAAAGAGATGAAATTTGGCCCAATGTATGCTGAAATTCATGCTCAATATTGTGGCTAAATTCATATCCAAATTGAGCTGAAAATTCACATCCAAAAGTAGATCTTTTTGGTTCTACATTTGAAAACTTTTCCTTCTTTATTTAGGAATGAATTTTGGTATTATTTTACATATTTTCCTAGTTTAAAGTTTACTTGTTTAAAAAGTTTCCTAATTAGGTTTTAGTATTTATTATTTCCATAAAAGTAGAATTCAAACCCATGCTATTTGGGGATAGTTTTTCCTTTATATAGGGATGAATGTTGTTATTTTTCTTAAAAACAACATTATTATTAATTGAGAGTTTCTCTTCTTTACACCTTTGTGTGTGGTTACTTGAGATTTATCTTACAACCTTACAAGAACGATTCTTTAAGAGGTAAGATTAATTCTTTAACTTGATATCTTTGGTTCTTATTCGTAAACTAAAGAAGGTAATTAGTATTATACTAATTATTGTCTCTAATTTCTTCGAATTAGGGGTGTAGATCACCTTTTGATCTAAGTTCTTGAATTGACTCTATTAGTATCATAATTAGCCTAAATTTGCTAATTTTAAATACTAAAATTAATTAGGGTTCTTAGCACTTCATCTTGAAATTTGAGAATTTTATTCACAAATTTCATCTATCTTTGATTTCTTGTCTTTAATCTTCATATTTTCACTTCCGCATAATTTTTTTTTATTCAAGTGACAGGGTTCTTATCAAGTAGTACCAGAGCGGTTCTTATCAAAGTTCTGTTCCTGATAATTTTGGGAGGTTCTTGACCTAAAAAAAGCATATAAAGGAAATAAAATTTAAAACAAATATATTTTTGTAGTAGCTTAAAAGGTAAGCTACATAGCCAAAAAATAAAAATAAAAATTACAAACAAAAAAAAAAAGAAGAGAAAATTCAATTGCTTGAGAATTAAGGTATCTTCAAGAAACTTTGATTTTTTTGTTCTTGATTTCCTACGTCAAAGAGAAAACATCAAGAGGGGTAATAAATTTGGAAGAAAAAAATATTTCGTGCTACAAAAATTAGTCTTTTTTCTTGTCTCATCAAACCCAATTCGTCTGGGTGTTGATAAATTCTTTTTCTTTCTACATCTTACTTTTAAAAGATTGTTACTACTAGGGTTTATATATAAATTCTAAAGGATCCAGCTAAAGATAGTAATTTGAGTGAAAAAAGGTAAGAGAGAGTGAGATTAGTAGAGAGAACAAAAAAGCCAAATTGAGAGAGATTTGTTTCTTTGATATTTTCTTAAGATATCTCAAACAGGTAAGAAACCTGAAGTTGAAACTCAAAACGACAACAACTTAGCCGAGGTGCTCCGAATGATACTATCTGACTAGATGCGTTAGATGTCACCTTTTTGAGCGAAGGAGGACAAACTGAATGAATGTACAACATGACGAGGATGAGGAGGACCAAGGTAGAGCTATTTTTCAAACTAGAGTTAAAGTATTGTCTAAGTTATGTTCCATGAGAATTGACAAAGAATGTAACGATAACTTAATTAGCACTTATATGATTGAGAGATTGAAATTACCTTATATTGAGATTATTTCACACTACATGTGGAAAGGAGTAAAAATAGAGAAAAGAGTGTTATTGTCGTTCACTCTTGGAAGTTATGAGGACAAGATTTGGTGTGATGTTTTTTTTCATGTATAATTGTCATATCTTATTGGGAAAACCTTGGTATTCTAATAGTGGAGCTTCATACAACATAGAAAAAATTAAATACTCTCTCAAGATGAATAGGGAGAGATTTTCTCTCACATCTTTGACTCCATTACAAATTTGTGTTGATATAAAAATAATTAGAGAGACGATATATGAGGATAAGAGAGAAAAGATTGAGAAGAGTAAGGGAGTACATATTGACATTCCAAGAGAGGAAAAGGAGAGATTGTGTTGTACGAAGAGAATGAGATGTCAAGTGAGAAAAAAGGTGAGATTGATAAAAAATAAAATAGAGATGACCATGATAGTAAAAAGGAGAGGATGGTCATGAGGTAGAGAGACAAAAACAAGAGAGTTTAAGTGATGATATTTCTTATTTTAACTCTAACATTCCTACTCCTTCTAGTTGTTCTGACTCTCTTGTAGGTACTCATGGGAAACTTTGCATTGAAGAACCATCATTGGATAAACTTAATTCTAAGGTGGTGACACGATCCAAATGAGCGAGTCGTGTGGGCACCTACATCGACTCTAACTCGATAGGAGGACCCTTTTTTAAAACAATGAATTAAATATTTACAGTTCTCATTAACTTGCACAAATCAAAAGTTTCCTTGAAATATCAATAAAAATGCTTCCAAAAAATCCTGAATCTCCCAAGATCTAGTCTATTCAGGTGCAAGAGCTCTATATGGAATACTGACAAATAAAAGATACAACTTCATCGGCAGATAAAGTGCGGGAAATGATGTTGAGTATCACATCATCAATCATGTAAAATCAAACCTGCCACAACCTACACTCAAAAAGGTGTAGTAAGATAGTATCAGTACACCACACGTACTGATAGGTATCATTGACCGATTAGGACTAGTTCACGCAAAAGTACATTATCAACATACAATCGATTAACCACTTCTAACTATAATTTCGACTTATAATTATATCCTACCAAGTTTATCAATCAATTCATTAATTCATATAACTCAACATATTTCATATCCTTTCCCTCAATACCCTAGCCATCAATTACAAACCTCTATTCTATTTTTTTTATCTTGCTGTAGCGGATACTTGCCCGCTATAGCGATCTCGTGGCAGTGGAATTTAGTTCGTTGCAGTGATGCCCGATCTAGGCAATAGCTCGATTTCATTGGCCATTCCCTTTTTCAACCCACTATTTAAACCCTATGAAAACACCTTAATCATTCATACACCAACTACTATTAACTAAGTCTATTCTAGTCATCCAAGGCTCGTTTATTGACTTAACATATTTAACTAACCCTTTTCAATCCTTTTCCTACTCATTTAACCATTCCTCGATATTTACTTGTATCGACTATCTCATAGTTAGTCACTATCATTGTTAAAGTATTCATGTACCTTATACAACTCTCAACTCTGCATTCCTTAGTGGAATCACCCTATACCCACACTAATACCCACAAGTAGCTCAACTAATCTATTTTAGATCCTGGCCAATCATGCATTCAGTCACTACTCACAGTGACCACGTTAAACAAACATTCTACCACAAATGTCAAATAATAAACATAAGTACTCGAAAAAGAAAACATCAACCATACCACTGGAGTTACATTCTCCAAAATATAGGCACAAGCATATACCTGCACATCCATAATTTCACATTGTAAAATTCAATACCAATTTCTGCATCATGCAGTGCTATACCTGTAACATATCATCATATATTATTTCATCAATGTGTCTCTCACATCCTGTTCGAATCGCTCGGGGTATCACGTGCCATGTCTGTATATCTGTAGTTTGTCACTCATATGCATACTTGTACATACATGTCAGATGGTCTTATTTTTGCCCTTCCAATCATAACCTGCAGGGGACTCTAAAAATTCATGTACTATACACCCAACTGTATGAACATCCCATCACACCTGTCTTTGTACTCATATCCATACACCCATCCGTATGAACATGAGTCATACCTATCTGTGTACTCATTCCATACTGCTCGCCCGGATGCTCACCTAGGGAATGAGGCACTCATACCAAGCGCTCTCACACATGTTAGATCATACTAATTCACTCACCCGAATGGTCATCTATGACACGAGCCTCTCATCTCAGAATAAGGATGTCTCATTCTTCTATCTCAACATGTTTCCTCATTCCCACAATCGGTTACCACGGACTCCATGCATAGTTCAGGAATGGTAAATCACAGTTCTATTCACTTAACAAAATATACTCAACAACAAGAATTAATTAATACAAATTTTTAAAAAATCATTGTCAGAAGACCAGTTCACAAAAACAACTACTCATTGTGTCACCATATTCACAGATTTATTCAGAGCGTTGTTTAAGCTGGCCTACTTGCTGGATTAGGCCTCCTTGCAGCGAGGTTACTGCCGTGGTGACGGTCTCGCTACGATGGGTATAGTACCGCTACAGTGCTACTACGTAAGCAGTACTTCGACCAAGCTTTCCCCTTTAGAGTTTCCCTGATAGCAGTTTTCATGATCAGCTTATCTACTTAACAAATACATATTAACCAAACTCTACTGTCAATTTACCTTTCTTTCCCATGGAGAAACAATTGATTCAACACGTAACCCAAGAATACAGACACATAGACCATCGAAAGTGAACTATTAACTTATCGATCAACATGAACGCATAAACCATCTAAACGCCTACACCCATGACCATACTATAATCACCTTATTTGGGAGAATACCTTAGAAGAAGCCCTTAAGACCTTCCACCTAAAATCAAAATCTAAAAGTCAAGATTGAAGCCTATTCGTACCATGTGTTTGCATAATACAATAACTCCATCTCTTCCTTCTATCTTTTTCCCGATTACTTCTCTCTTTTACTAATTACTACTATAATACGACTAGTTGTAATTAGCACGATAACTTATGCTTTACTTATCAATGACACGTCAATCATACACCCATACAACTTTCTAATCAAACTCTAACACAAAGGTAATCCATAGCCTACCTGAACGCCAGGCTGCCATCAAGAAAACCACGGGCTGTGTGCTTTCCTTGAGTTCTGTATTTTTGTAGGAAATTATCATAGCAGATGGTGAAATTCTTGCCCTCTCTAACCTCCTTACTTTCTTTCCTTGTTAGAAATTCTAATTTTTGTTTTTGGTCTTTTTTATTCACCAAACCTTATGGAAACAGGTTTTTAAATTCAATTCTGGATAGAATTACGGAGTTCTGGTCTGCGTCGCCCGTTGCAGCGGTCCCATTACAGTGGAATCAGTTCACTGCGGTAGCCCTGCTTCTAGGCCCACCTTATTTTAACTTAGCCCATTCTAAATTTGTCAATCATATCATCAATTAATCTGAGGACATAACCCAGACTCCTACAAGTTTTAAATTTTCTCACATTTATGTCGTCAAGGTGCTATAACAATCGGACGGATCGTTACATCATATATCAATTTAAAATATGTACGTCCCCGAACGGCCTCGCGAAACAGGTTAGCATTTCTAGTTATCCCTTATTCACCTTGCTACCAGGTCATAGTTTTGATGCTTCCATTCAACACTATGGTCCCACCGATATTGCTCCTAGATTTTTAGACTGATATTTTCATTAAAATCTTGTCTCAAGGTCCTAAGACATATCATGTGGTGTATTTTTCTCAAGTTCACTTTCCCTTATATTATTGCTGGAAGAAATTTCGGTACACTCCCATCCCTACTTGCTAACTCTATGTTGGCTCGATTCGCCTGAGTCGAGTTTTTCAAATTTTCTCTATTACTTATGGCATTTTCTCATGGCCTATGCATACTTAGGCATCATCAATTCTCATAGAACTTACTTTAGCGAGGACTTAAAATGTGGGGGACCTACAAGGAAATTTGAAAAGTTACTGTTTTAAGTCGTCCGCTGCAGTGATTCATTTTCCACCATAGCGGTCTCGCTGCAACATAAATTGGTCCGCTGCAGTGGAATAAAAGTCAGTTTAAAGGCCAAAATCGTCGATTTTGAGTTTCATTCTCACTTTTCACTTCAAACTTGTGCAAATCTTCTCAACTCTGCGGCGATTTTCTCGACTTTGCTCAGGTAATCTTCATTCCTACTACTTTATTATACTATTCTCCTCATGTTGGTTGCCTATTCCATATCATTTGGATTGAGTTGGGGTTATTTTGGGATGGGGAAAACCCAACATATTTTGGTTAATGTGGGAATAAATTTACGAAGCATGCTACTAGTTTTTATTTCTTTTAGTCACTTGAATCATTCTCTGCATACTGTAGGCTGTTTTCATGGGGGATTTCACACTAAAAATGATGGAATTTTGGTAGGGTGGTGGTTCGGCTTCTTTGAGCCGAATCTAGACTCTATCGGGGTGGAAAATAATTGGTAAGATGTGGGTAAGTCTATCCCTTTCTCAATCCGTGCTTAAATTAGAGAAAAATGGAGGTTGGGATCTCGATCTCTATTGTTGGGGTCGGAGGTCTGCTGGAGAAGATGATGTCCGCTGCAGCGGGCCTTACCATTGTAGCCGAACCAACATAGCGATTTATTTCACTATTGCAGACTTCTACAACGAAACTTCGTTCGTTGTAGCGGTCCTCTTAGGTAGTGAGCCCTTCCCTATTTTCTATTTTCTACTCCCAAACTTTCTTCTCTTATTTGTTTTGATCACTCCCTAACGCACTTATTTTCTACCGATCTTATCACTATATCTTCGAGCAGCGGTAGCAACCATACTTCTAACTATATCTGGTTCTTTACTAACCAATGCCAGTTCTGACAGAATGAGCAGGCAGGAGAAGGACTGATACACGAGCGAGGTTTTATTATTTAGGACGTGGTGGAGAAGGCAACAATGTTTAATGCTCACCTTCAGGTGTTGGGGCGGGGCTATCTGGTTAAGGAGCCTTGCAAGGTCAACGAGGCTCGGGTAAGGAAGTTCTTCACCAACCTCCCTACCATGGTCTGGAACCGCTCGGAGTCGATTGCCTATGTTTGAGGGAGGTAAATTTCATCGACTACAACTACCATTAATGAGGCTTTGGGTTTTCCAAACCCTCTGTAGTATAAAATGAGAGGCCGGGACATGGACGGAAATAGGCAGTGACTAGTGAACACACTTTGGTGGTAGAGGAGCACAAGGCCTCGTCTTGTTGGGGCATCACCCGGATGGGCATTCAGGGCACTCACTTTATGGTGGAGGCCAGGAGGTGTCTATTTGGTGTCCCCGAGGATCCGCCCGTCCACTAATGTTACCAACGTAACCTATGACTGCGCACTGGTGGTGGCCTATATTATGGGTGGGGTGCAGGTGTGGGGTCACAGATTCTGGAGTTGTGGAGGTAATTTCCATCCAAGGCCATCACTAGCTTGCCTTTTCCCTCTCTCATTACCCTTCTTTGCAAACGGGTCAAGGTGCACCAGGAGGCCAGGGATGTCATTGTAGCCTGTGACGTGCCTTTCAATCCTTTGAGGGTAAAGCGTGTAGCTAGGAGGGGTAGAAAGAGAAAGAGTGCTTCCACCGATGGAGATGGTGGGGCCAACACTTCAAGGCTGGTGGGTCCCTTTGAGTGGATTGAGTCGGAGATGGCTGCCATGCACGAGCTGTTGGGAAGGTTTCCCAGAACTCCATCCAGCATAGTTGTTACAGGCTCAAAGGGAATGCAAGGGTGGATTGCTACCTTAGCCCAGGGCCACGCGGAGCTCCGAGAGGACTTGGAGAGAGAGGAGAAAGTGACGCTCTCGGGGCAAGCTCTTCGTTTGCATGTGTAAGGGGATCAAGAAGAACTTGAAGACCCTTTCCCCCGAATTTTGAACACCCCGGGTGACTAGAGAGAACTTTCCAGAATTCTCCTTCCTCAGCCAGTTTGAGGATGAGGTGGCCGGTGATCTCAGCAATGGCAGCAACAAGGCCTCCAGTTAGCCTTGGCCTCAGTGTTTCCTGCTTGCCCACTTCCCTGGTTTATTAACTGATTTGTGCGGTCCTCGTTTAGGGCTTGTAAGATAATTTCACTTTTTCTTTCATGGTTTTGGATACTCTTTTTAATTCCTATTTTTTGTGTGGGTGCCCGTTTGGTATCCGAATGACAATGGACCTGTTTGACCCCTTTTTTTTATATTCTATCATCTCTTGCCTGTATTCGCATTCCTTGTTTGTATCGTAACCAATATATCTGTTGTTACCTTCTAAATTAGGAGTTTCTAGAATCTACCTGGCAACTATCCACTGCAGCGATTGACCTTCCACTACAATGGAACCGCTGCGGCGGTCCACTTCTCTCGGTGGTGATTCTGCTGTGGTGTGACACACCTCACTGTAGCAAACCTCACTAAACAGATTACCTGTAGGGACTTTCATCCCTCCAGTCAACTTAAGTCAATTCCACCCATCAGTTTATCTCATGTCCTTCACAATTCACATCGCCAAATACCAATTAAGTCCATCGAGCTACCAATTGAAATCCTCCGGATACCTATTGGACTCGACCAAGGCGCTCAACATGCTTGGACGACATGATAGGAAAGAATAAAGTGAATACTTCCTAGATTCCTTATAGCTTCCCGAGGATTAGATGTGGATGTCTAAACACCGATCCATAAAAGTCTACTCGATATCGCTCTTGTACTTGTGAGACCAGTAACCTAGATGCTCTAATACCAACTTAACACGACCCAAATGGGCGAGTCGTGCGGGCACCTACATCGACTCTAATTGCGGGCACCTACATCGACTCTAACTCGATAGGTGAACCCCTTTTTAAAATAACGAATTAAATATTTACAATTCTCATTAACTTGCACAAATCAATATTTTCCTTGAAATATCAATAAAAATTACTTTTCAAAAATCTTGACTCTCTGAAGATCTAGTCTAGACAGGTATAAGAGATCTATATGAAATATTGACAAAGAAAAAACATAGCTTCATCGGTAGATGAAATGCGGGAGTAGATGTTGAGTATCACCTCATCAATCATGAAACATTAAAGCTACCATAACCTACACCCAAAAAGGTGTAGCAAGGTAGTATCAGTATACTACACGTACCAGTAGGCATTATCAACCGACTAGGATTATGTAATGCCCCGGAAGCCCTAAGATTTGACCCGGGAGTTGAAACGGAGAAAACTAGAAATTCTACACTAGATCATAGAACGGGTTGTTACTGGACCCATGGGGATAACCACGAGTCGTTAAGTGACTCTTGGTAAGGTCATGGTCTTAAGTTCTAGAATTTGTGATTTGAAGACACCACGGGTATGACCACGAGTCATGGTCAAACCCCACGACTCGTTGAGTCAACCGTGGTCAAGACTGGTCAAGGGTCAATGATTTTTGGACAATGGAGACCATGAAAGGTGACCACGAGTCGTGGTCACCAATGATGAGCCGTTAGGTCCCTCGTGGGGACCCCTTGAGGAAATGTGAGCAGTGCACTTGACGACTAGAGGCCACGAGTCGTGGTCCAAGATGACGACTCATCTAGTCCCTCATTGGGACTGGCAGTCAGTTATTTTCTACGAATTTATAAGGATTTTTTCGTAATTCCTATGATCCTAAGGCCTAAGCTACATTGTTTTAAGATATGAATGATGAGTTTTAAGAGGGGTAGGCTCATTTTAGGCCATTCTTACTCATGCATACAAAGTTAGAGGGCTAGAGAGGTGATCAAGCTTAATTCCTTCAAGCTTTTCTTCAATTCCTCATTGGGCAATTAGAAAAGTGGTAGAATCAGTCCATCTCAGGTATTAAGATTATGAATGGGTGAATTTGTTCACACCCATGCCCAATCTCTTTCTAATTCATGAAAATCTATATGTTTATCCTATGGGGTTTTAACCCAATGCATGAATTTTCTAGTTTTCTACATGGGTATGATCTAAGTATGTTTCTATTATTGAATTATGATCCATGGACAAGTTTTATAATGTTTTCAATTATAAATCATGATTTTAAGCTTTATAAATTAAAATGCCCATCAATGAGAAGTTCATGAAAGTTGAGATATATGATGAATGTTCAAGTATGATGAGATATTATTAATGAAAATCATGTTTTCAGGTTACTCATGTCTATGATCATATTTTCAAGTGAATTAAGTATTTTCAAGCATTTTTAAGTATTTGGCAAGCCCAAATGTTTAAGTATGATATATGATTTTAAGTTAATTAGCTTACCACATAGTTTTGGAGTCAAGAATCCCAATTATGTTTATCTTGTGGCATAGTTTGGGCCAAGGCTCCTCATGTATGATTCAGATTTATGTATATTCATGATCATTCAACTTCATCAATAGACGATGGTCAGCTTTTTAAAAAAATTATGGAGAGAATATACATATTTTTGGGAGTAGTGTTTAGCATCGAGTAGGCTCAGGGTTAGTCAACCCTATGCCTCAGAACTACGCACCAACGTAGGTATGATCAGATTATTTTGGGACCTCCTATGTGAGCTTTCCCCTGGAACAAGAGGCCTTGAGCTTGACATCGATATCATGGTAGCGTCCTAAGCCCTGGCAAGGCTTGGGACGACTCTTCCCACTTGAGTGTGATAGTCGAGACTACGTAAGCTCTATCGTGATAATGTCGGTTATATGACGAGTCTCCCATTGTTCCTCATGATTTCAGTTATGCATGTTTATCATTCATGATATATCTAACCATTTAACTCAACCTAGCCGCCCAACT
>JACEIK010000567.1:90483-115956 GCA_018107945.1 Datura stramonium | reverse complement strand
GAAGTCCAGAAGGGAGAAATACTCACTTTAGGGCTAGGAGTATATTGACACTAATTTGGAGCAATTCCACTTACCTTAGCTCGGTAGGACGACGATTCGCTGGCGAAATTTCAAGAAACTAACTCCGTAGGAATGCTCCCTGCAGCTTTATACTTGGGTACCCAAAGTTAATTTGAGTTTGGACCACCTTTAAAACTGTAAATGGAAGGAATTTTAATGGAAACCTTCTTCCTCTCTGTTTCTCTACTGTTCTCTGGTTTACTCACTGTAAATATTGATAATTATCACATAAAAACCAAAGTGGGGGCTTATATACTTGGGGCCTTTAATTCGCATTTGTCGAATGCGATTTATAAGTCGCATTTGTCAAATGATATTTATAAGTCGCATTTGCCTTGTGACACTCCGACTTGGCCTTTGTCCGGTCTCTCTCCGGGACCTTTTACTAGAACGTATGGCATTCTAAAACTCTTAACCAATATGCAAATAGGCCATCTAAATTTCAAGAATTTATGGGGTGTAACAGTTCATGCCATAGGTCGACTTGGAGTCTCTTGGGCCTCCTTGTCCTATGTCTCGATCCAGGCCTATGTTCTGGTCGTGAAAAACTTTTTATTAGAGCAATAGGTTTTGAAGTGTCCTGGGATGTCCAAAAGTCGCGTTAAGTAGAGCCTTTTTCAAGGGTGTGAAGCGCGCCATACTTATGATGAAGTGGCTACAAGATGTTTAAGAAATGTTCCCTTCTTTCATGATCTATGTCGTGCATTTAAATATCTTTCTATCCTTTTAACTCGTGCTATATGCATTTGCAGAGTCAGGCCTCCTCGTAGAGTTAACGGAAAAAGATATGTTAATCGAAATGGCCAAGAGGATGGCAATGGGGACGGGCACCAGTAGGCCCCACAGCCTATGAGAACCATGCACCAGAGCTGGTTGCCCATGCTGAATTCATGGCAACCATTCAGATGCTAGCACAGGCCTAGATAGCCCATGTCAATCAGCAGGCGGTAGCACATGTCCCTTAGAATATGAATGCGGCGGCAACACGAGTATGAGATTTTCTAAGTATGAACCCTCCAGAGCTTCTTGGGTCAAGGGTGGACAAAGATGCACATGAGTTTATCGATGAGATTCTACAGATCACCCAGGCCATGGTGGTGACTGGAGATGAGTGTGCCGATATGGCCTCATATCAATTGAACGGGGTCGCACACATTTGGCTCAAACAATGGAAGGATAGTAGAGCAGTCGGAGCAAGCCCTATCAATTGGGATGAGTTTCATGTCATTTTTCTAAAGTCGATTCTTCCCTCACGAGATGATGGAGCTGAAAGCAGCCAAATTTTTGAATATGAGACGAGGAAGATGATAGTGCAGGAGTATGACTTAGAGTTCACTCCTCTGTCCAAGTAAGCATTACAGTTAGTAATTGATCAAAGAGCTCAAGTGAGCAGGTTTTAACATGTAGTGGCGGACTACCTAGACAAGGATTTAAGGACCGCCATACTTCATCAGGATACGGATTTTCCTCAAATAGTCCTGTACGCCCAGCAGATTGAAGCGGTGCATATAAGTTAGAGAGAAGCGAAGAGGGCCAGGACAGACAACTATGGGTTCTCTCAGTAGAGACTAGGTGGTGGGCATAGACAGTAGTCCCACCAGAGATCGTCAACCTTGGAATCATCGCTATGAGTGTGCCATCAAGATCTAGGCATGACCAGAGAGGATGAGCATCAGGCTCTAGAGGCCAGAGCAGCAGGCCCACAAATTCCAGTATCCCAGTTTGCGATAGGTGTAGCCGGAGACAGAAGGGTCAGTGTTTGGCGGGTATAGGTGCTTTCTTTGGGTGTAGGAAGACTAGACATATGCTTAGAGATTTCCCATTAGTTAGACAGCGCCATTGTTATACCCCGAAAGCTCAAAGATTAGACCTGAGAGTTGAAATGAAGAAAATTAAAAATATGGCACCAGATCGCTGAAGGAGTCATTTTGTGACCCGTGGGCTAGGCCACTAGTCATAAGGTGATTCATGGTGAGGTTCAGGGAGTGAGTTGGAAATTTTGGGATTTGAGGACCCCATGGACGTGACCATGAGTCATGGTCAGATCCCACGATTCATTGAGTCAGTCGTGGGAAAGGATTTTTAGGAAAATGAAGAAGGCTTGGTAGTATACCCTATGTAAGGTCCCCACAAGTCGTGCTCAGTCACCATGATTTTTTGGATGGGTCGTGGACAACAAGTTGGATATAATTTGAAATCTAATGTAGTGAAGGTGACGAGTGGTGACCATGAGTGGTGGTGACCTGTAACAACTCGTGAGGTTCCCCGTGATGAGCCTCAAATGATCTAGTAGACAGTGCACTCGACGACAGGTGCCACAATACGTTCCCTCGATGATGACTCATCCAATCCCTCGGGGGGACTAGTAGTAAAGTATTTTTTGCAAATTTAGTAAGGGCTTTTTCGAAATTCCTATGGTCCTAAGGCCTAAACTACGTCATTTTAAGCTATGAATAGTGGGTTCTAAGAGGAAAAACTCTACTCTAAGTCATTCCTATTCATGTAAGCAAGAGTAAGAGTCTACAGGGGTGATCAAGGCTAATCCGTCAAGGTTCTCCTTCAAACCTTCCTTGAGCAACCAAAGAAGTTGTAGGATAAAGCCCTTTCAGGTATGTAGGGTTATGAATGGGTGAATCTGTTCACAGCCATGCTCAATCTCTCTCTAAATTATGAAATTCCTATGATAATTCTATGGGGTTTTAACCCAATGCATGAAATTCCTAATACTCTATATGTATATGATTTAAATGAGTTTTTATTATTGAATTATGAATCATGGGAAAGTTTTACATTGTTTTCCACTAAAATCACGTTTCATGCTTTTTAAATTTAAATGCCCATTTATGAGAAGTTCATGAAAGTTGCGATTTATTAAGAATGTTCATGTATGATGAACTATTAATGATGAAAAGCATGTTTTCAAGTTACCCATATTTATAATCATGTTTTCAACTGAATTGTCTATTTTCAAGCATGTTAAGGTATTGTGCAATGCTCACATGTTCATGTATGATTTATGATATGAATTTCATGATTGATCGATTAATGATATTGACCAATTTATGGGCTCTTTATTCATGGCTAAATATGTATGTAAATGGGGATCAACGATAATGTTTATTTTTCCATGAATATCATGAATGATGTTTATGATTTATTTACGAGCCTAATGTACATATTTTTGGGAGCAGTGTCTAGCACAGAGTTTCCCAGCGTTCAAAGGGCTACGTCGGTGTCTCATAACTACGTGCCACCGTAGGTTCATGTTGATAAATTGCAATGTTAATGGATCCCCTCTTTCGTGATATCACATAATGCACGTCCCTTTCCTGGCAAGCCTAGAACGACTCTGCCCACATTAGTGAGATAGTTGGGGAATCATTTAAGCCTCTACCATGATGGTGTCGGTTTTGAAGAGTCATCCCATTGTTCCACATGTTTTATGTATTGTTATGTTTATGTTACTTTGGCTCAAGTTATGATTTATAAAATTTTCTCTTATGACTATGATGATGAATGGGTTGTGAATATTTTAAAAACCATGAGCCTTATATTATGATATCTATATTATGAGCATGTTGTCCTACTCTTATGATCTTTTATACATTTAAAATGTCCGTTTTACTTACCTTGAATACTCGGTACATTTCACGTACTGACCGCATACTTTATGCTGTATCATTTCATAATACAGACTCCAATCATCAAACCCAGCACTGTCATTAGCTCATCCCAGAGTTAGCATCCAGTTCATTTGTGAGTCCGCATCCCCTAGGACCAGTTGATATCAGTTATCTCTTTACATTAAGTTTTCAAGACTTGTTCGGTTAGTTGGGGGTGTTGTCCCATCAGCCCATCTGATATATTAGAGGCTTTCAAACTATATGTAGTAATCAGCTCGTCATGTATCATGTGATTTTCGACTACGATGTTATGTTACGATAAGATTTCTATTATGTTTATTATGTCAAGTCTTCCGCCTTATTGATTGAGTTAGATGTATGTTCATGCCACGGCTCGACTTGGAGTCTCTCGGGGCTCCTTGTCCCATATCTCAATCCGGTCCTATGTTCGGGTCATGAAAAACTTGGTATCAAAGCCATAGGTTTGAAGTGTCATTGGTTGTCTGAAAGCCACGTCAAGTAGAGTATATTTCATGGGTTTGAAGAGCGCCACACTTATGAAGAATAGGCAATGAGACTTTTGGGAAATATTCCCTTCGATCAAGATCTTTGTCGTGTGATTAAATGCCTCCCTATCCTTCTAACTCATGCTATTCGCGATTGCAGAATCATGGCTCCCCATAGAGTTAACGATATGAGGAATGAGAATTGAAATGTCTATGAGGATGGCAACGGAGATGGGCACCAATAAGTCCCACCAGTCTAGGAGCACCATGCACTAGAGCCTGTTGCCCATGCTGAATTCCGGGCAGCTATTCAGATGCTAGCACATGCCTTGACCGCTCAGGTCAACCAGCAGGCAGTGGCGCATATTCTGAAAAACAGGAATGCGGTGGCAACACGAGTCATAGAGTTCTTGAGGATGAACCCGCCATAGTTTCTTGGTTCCAAGGTGGACGAGGATCCACATGAGTTTATTGATGAGATTGTGAAGATCACCCAGGTCATGGGGGTGAGTGGGTTTGAGTGTGCTGCATTGGCTCCATATAAGTTGAAAGGCGTCGCACACATCTGGTTTCGACAGTGGAAAGATAGTTGGGCGGCCGGATCAGGCCTTGCCACTTTGGAGGAGTTCCATGTTGCTTTCCTATATCGATTATTCCCTCACTAGATGAGGGAGTTGAAGGCATCCAAGTTCGTGAATCTTAAGAAGGGGAAAATGAGGGTACAGGAGTACGCCCTTAAGTTCACTAGCTTATCAAAGAACGCCACAGGGCTAGTGGTGGATCAGAGGGCACAAGTGAGCTAGTTTATTCATGGGATGGAGAACTATTTGGAAAAAGTTGCAGGACCGCTATGCTCCACTAGGATATGAATTTCCCTTAGATAGTCTTATACGCCCAGTAGATGGAGGTGGCATATATAAGGGAGAGATAGGATAAAAGGGCCCAGAAAGACAGCGATAGGTTCACTTAGCAGAGGTCACTATCTCCAACACCATCATCAGCTAGTGTTCAATCCAGACCCAAGAATGATCAGAGGAGAAGGTCCTTAGGTTCGAGAGACCAGAGGGGCATGCAGGTAGGACGCACCTTTCCAGCCTGCGGGAAGTGTGGTAAGAATCATGCAGGGGAGTGCTTGCTCGGCTCAGATATCTGTTATGGGTGAGGTAGGTCCGACCACATGCACTGACCGTTTCTATTTACTAGATAGGATGATGATAGAGGTCGTGCAAAAACAGACAGGTAAGCAGCAGCTCCAGCATGCTCAGCTTCGTAGGGGGCATCCACTAGTGGGGGTGGCGGGCAGCGCCAAAAGAGATTCTATGCCCTCACCATAGATCAGGAGCAGGAGACTTCACCGGATGTGGTCATGGTATGTTACGAGTGTTTCACCTTGATGCTTATGCTTTGTTAGATCCAAGGGCGACCTTGTCTTTTGCCATACCTAATATTGCTATTAGCTTTGGAGTCAGTCCTGAAATTTTATCAAAACCATTCTAAGTCTCTACTACCGTTGTTGATTCAGTTGTAGCTAGATAGGTGTATGGGAGTTGCCCGATCACAGTATTGTAGAAAGTCACCTCTGTAGACCTAGTAGAGTTATCCATGACTGACTTTGATATTATTCTCAGTATGGATTGGTTGAATGCATGTTATGCTTCTATTAATTGTAGGACCCATGCGGTGGAGTTCATCTTTCCCGGTGAGTCAGTTTTAGAGTAGAAGAGTACTTCAATAGTGCTTGCAGGTCATTTTATTTCCTATTTCAAGGACAATAAGATTATTTCCAAAGGTTGTGTGTACCATCTAGTTAGGGTTAAGGATGTTGAGTCTGAGACCCCGACTATCCAGTAAGTTCCAGTAGTATGTGAGTATAAAGAAGTGTTCCCTGATGATTTACCGGGTGTTCCTCCCGAGGGAAAAATCGATTTTGGTATTGACCTTCTTCTCGGCACACAACCTATACCTATTTCTCCCTACAAAATGGCTCCATCGAAGCTAAAACAGTTGAAGGAGCAATTGAAAGATATTTTGGATAAGGGTTTCATTAGACCGAGCAAGTCCCCATGGGGTGCACCAGTTCTATTTGTCCAAAAGAAGGATAGTTCCCTTTGTATGTGCATTGACTATTAGCAATTGAGCAAAGTCACCATCAAGAACAGGTATCCTCTACCTAGGATTGACGATTTATTTGTCCAGCTTCAGGGTGCGACGTCTTTTTCGAAGGTAGATCTTCGATTTGAGTACCATCAGCTCAGAGTCCGGGAGAGCGAAATCCCAAAGAAAGCCTTCATGATGTGGTATAGTCATTATGAGTTTGTAGTTATGTTTTTTGGACTAACGAATGCTCCTATAGATTTTATGGACTTGATGAACAGGGTGTTCAAGCCATACCTAGATATGTTCATGATTATTTTTATTTTTGACATCCTAATATACTCTCGGAGTGAGGAGGAGTATGCCGCTCATTTGAGGGTGGTGCTACAGACTCTCAAGGATCGCCAGCTATATGCTAAATTTAGCAAGTGCGAGTTTTTGTTGAACTTAGTGGCATTCTTGGGCCTTTTGGTATCGAGTGAGGGCATAAAGGTGGACTCTTAGAAAATAGAAGCGATGAAGAGGTTTCCTGGACCAGTTAAATCTTAAGATATTCGGAGCTTTTTGGGCTTAACTGGCTACTATTGGAGATTTATTGAAGGTTTCTCATTTATTACTGCACCCTTGACCAAATTGACCCAAAAGAAGGTGAAATTCCAATGGATGGAGGCATGTGAGAGGAGCTTTTAGGAGTTGAAGACTCAACTTACCTCAGCACCGATTTTAACTCTACCCGAAGGTACCGATGGGTTCTTGGTGTATTGTGATGCTTCAAGGATCGGACTTGGGTGTGTATTGATGAAGCATGGAAAAGTTATAGCATATGCCTCCAGAAAGCTCAAATTTCATGAGAAGAATTACCCGACCCATGATCCTAAATTGGTCGCGGTGGT
The DNA here is from genome assembly GCA_018107945.1 of Datura stramonium. Classification (NCBI taxonomy): domain Eukaryota; kingdom Viridiplantae; phylum Streptophyta; class Magnoliopsida; order Solanales; family Solanaceae; genus Datura; species Datura stramonium. The sequence goes on along the minus strand of JACEIK010000567.1, from coordinate 108,780 downwards.
ATTCACCTTGAAGATATAGAGACACTATTTGTACGGGGTCCACGTGGATGTGTTTACGAACCATAAGAGTTTAGAATATGTGTTTATCCCGAAGGATCTCAACCTTCGTCAAATGAGGTGGTTGGAGCTACTCAAGGACTATGATATGAGTGTCCCTTACCATACGAGCAAGCCTAATGTAGTAGCGGAAGAACTTAGTAGACTCTCTATGGAGAGTGTGTCCCATGTGGACGAGGGAAGGAAGGAGCTGGTGAAGGATGTGCATCGACTCGCAAGGTTAGGAGTTTGGTTGGTTGACTCGTCCGATGGCAGTTTTATAGTTCAGAACGGATCAGAATCATCCTTGGTGACCGATGTAAAATCTATACAAGATGAGGACCCTATTTTGGTAAAGTTAAAGGAAGTCGTCCAGAATCAGAAGGTAAAGGTCTTCTCCAAAGGGGGAGATGGTGTGCTTCGATATCAGGATCACTTATGTGTTCCGAATGTTGATGATTTGAGAAATCGAATATTGCATGAGGCTCACAATTCTAGATGTTCGATACATCTCGGTGCCACCAAGATGTACTGTGACTTATAGGAAGTCTATTAGTGGAATGGCATGAAGAAAGACATCGCAGAATTTGTAGTTAAGTGCCCAAACTATCAGCAAGTGAAGGTTGAGCATCAGAGACTGGAAGGTGTGCTCCAAGATATTAGCATTCATACTTGGAAGTGGGAAGATATCAATATGAACTTCGTTGCATGGTTTCCTCACACTCGTCGACAATATGACTCCACTGGGTTGTTGTAGATAGGTTGACAAAAGCCGCCCATTTACTACCGGTCAAAACCACTGATCCGCAGAGGATTATGCGAAACTACACATCTGAGAGCTATTTCAGTTGCATATAGTGCCCTCTTCCATCATATAAGACAGAGGCACCCAATTTACCTCTCAGTTTTAGAGGTCATTTCAAAACGGACCTGGTACTCAAGTTAATCTCAGTACAACATTTCACCCACAAACGGTTGGTCAAGCGGAGTGGATAATTCAGACTCTTGAAGACATATTGAGAACATGTTTTATTGACTTTAATGGTAGTTGGGATGATCATTTGCCTCTTATTGAGTTTGCGTACAATAACAGCTACCATTCCAGCATTCAGATGGCTCCGTTTGAGGCTCTCTATGGGTGGTGATGTAGATCGCCTATTGGATGGTTTGAAGTTGGTGAAGCTACGATGATAGGACCAGATTCAGTCCATGAGGATATGGAGAAGGTTCAACTAATACAGGACAAGTTGAAAACGGCTCAAAGTCGCCAAAAGTCCTATGCCAATGTGAGGAGGAGAGAACTAGAATTCAAATTGGATGATTGGGTTTTTCTGAGGGTGTCTCCATAAAGGCAGTGATGCGATTTGGAAATGAAGGAAAACTCAGCCCTCGTTATGTTGGCCCCTACCGGATTGTGAAACGTGTTGGCAAGGTGGCATATGAATTGGAGTTGCCCTTAGAATTAGCTCTTGTGCATCCTGTTTTCCATGTATCACTTTTAAAGAAGTGTTTGGGTGATTCAGCTCTAGTTGTCTCGGTGGACAGTGTCGGTGTGAAAGACAGCCTTAGTTATGAGGAGGTTCCGATGGAAATAATGGATCATCAAGGAAGTAGCTTCAGTTAAGGTTTTATGGAGAAATCAGCATACTGAGGGAGCCACGTGGGAAGCTAAAGCAGACATGATGGATAGATACCCACATTTATTCTCTACCGGCTCAGTTCCAGCTTGAGATATCAGTTTTGCCCTAGTACTCTAACTAGTTTTCAAGTTCAGCTCATGTGCCCAAGATTCTTTTACGGAAAAGTATATATGTATGGTTTGTGAGTTCAATTCAACCATGTATTCCAGTTCAGAGGTAGTCATTCCATCAGTTTTCATCTCAAATGATCAGTATTTGAATATAATATTTACGTTTCTCCGCGTTTCTGCATGATTTTCAACATTTGAGGATGAATGTTCCCAAGGGGGAGATATTTTTATACCTCAAAAGCGCAAAGATCAGACCCAGGAGTTGAAACGGAGAAAACTAAAAATCTAGCACCAGGTCACAGAACGAGTCATTCTATTACCCGTGGGGTAAGCCATGAGTAATGAGGTGACTCATGGTGAGGTTCAGGAAGTGAGTTGTAAATTTTGGGATTTGAGGTCTCCACGGACATGAACGCGAGTCGTGGTTAGATCCCATGACTCGTTAAGTTAGTCGTGGGCAAGGATTTTTGGGAAAATGAAGGAAGCCTGGCAGTGTACCCTACGGAAGGTCCCCATGAGTCATGGTCAGTCACCACGATTCGTGGGATGGGCCGTGGGAAACATGTTGGATATAATTTGAAATCTAAAGCAGTGAAGGTGACGAGTGGTGACCACGACTGTAATGACTCATGAGCTTCCCCATGATGAGCCCCAGATGATCTAGTGGACAGTGTACTCCATGATAGGTGCCATGATTTGTTCCCTGGACGACGACTCGTCCAGTCCCTCATTGGGACTGGCAGTAAGTTATTTTCTGCAAATTCAGTAAGGGCTTTTCCGTAATTCCTATGATCCTAAGCCTAAACTACATCATTTTAAGCTATGAATAGTGGGTTTTAAGAGGGGAAGATCTATTTTAAGTTATTCATATTCATGCATGCAAGAGTAAGAGTCTAGAAGGGTGATCAAGGCTAATCCTTCAAGGTTGTCCTTCAAACCTTCCTTGGGAAATCAGAGAAGTGGTAGGATCAAACCCTTTAAGGTATGTAGGGTTATGAATGAGTGAATTCGTTCACACTCTCGTTCAATCTCTCTCTAAATCATGAAATTCCTGTGATGATTCTATGGGGTTTTAACCCAATGCATGAATTCCTGATTCTCTAAATGGGTATGATTTAAATGTGTTTTTATTATTGAATTATGAATCATGGGCAAGTTTTATGTCGTTTTCCACTAAAATCATGTTTCAAGCTTTTTAAATTTAAATTCCCATTTATGAGAAGTTCATGAAAGTTGACATTTATGAAGAATGTTCATGTGTGATGAAGTATTAATGATGAAAAACATGTTTTCAAGTGAATTGAGTATTTTCAAGCATTTTAAGGTATTAGGCAATTCTCACATGTTCAAGTATGATTTATGATTTATGATATGGATTTAATGATTGATTGATTTATGACGTTGGCCGATTTAAGGGCCCTTGATTCATGGATAAACATGTATATAAATGGGGTTTAATGATGTTATTGTTTATTAGGCTATGAATCTCATGAATGATGTTTATGATTAACATACGAGCCTAATGTGCATGTTTTTTGGAGTAGAGTCTAACACCGAGTAGCCCGGCGTTAATAGGACTATGCCGGTGTCTCATAACTATGTGCCACGGTAGGTTCATGTTAATACATTATAATGTTAATGGATCCCCTCTTTCTTGATATCACATAATGCACGTCCTTTGTCTGGCAAGCCTGGGATGACTCTGCCCACTTGAGTGAGATAGTTTGGGCATCATGTAAGGCTCTACCATAATGGTGTCGGTTATGACGAGTCCTCCCATTGTTTCACATGTTTTATTTAATGTTATGATGTTGTTACTTTGGCTCAAGTTATGATTTGTAGAGTTTTCTCTTATGACTATGATGATGAATGTATTACGAATGTATTGAAAACCTTAAGCCTTATGTTACATTATGATATCTATGTTATGAGAATGTTGTCCCACTCTTATGATCTTTTATACATTTAAAATGTCCATTTTACTTACCTTGCATACTCAGTATATTCCATGTACTGGCCGTATACTTTATGCTGTATTGTTTCATTATACAGGCTTCGATCTTCAAACCCAACACAACCATTAGCTCATCCCGGAGTAAGTATCTAGTTCATTGGTGGTTCCTTATCCCCCGAGGACCAGTTGACATCAGTTATCTCTTTACGTTTAGTTTTCTAGACTTGTTGGGTTAGTTTGGGGTGTTGTCCCATCAGCCTAACAGATATGTTAGAGGCTTTCATACTATATGTAGTAATCAGCTCATCATGTATCTTGTGATTTCCGACGTCGATGTTATGTTACGATGAGATTTCTATTATGTTTATTATGTCACGTCTTCTGCTTTATTGATTGAGTTAGATTTATGTTCATGCCATGGGTCGACTTGGAGTCTCTCAGAGCTCCTTGTCCCATGTGTCGATTCGAGCTTATGTTCGGGTCGTGACCACCATGATAGGGGCTGAGGCCTAGCTTCCAGTTCAGCAGCTCCAGCAGCATGCCCAACTCAGCAGGGCGCATCTACTAGTGCAGGTGGCGGAAAACGCCAGAACAGATTCTATGCCCTAGCATCCCACCAGGAGCAGGAGGTCTTCCCGGATGTAGTCACTAGTATGTTACGACTATTCCATCTTGATGTATATGCATTGTTAGATCCAGGGGATACTTTTTCTTTTATGATGCCCTATGTTGCTGTTAGTTTGGGATTCATTCTAGAAATCTTTTCAGAATCCCTCTCAGTCTCTATTCTAGTCGGTGATTCATTTGTAGCTAGACAGATGTATAGAAATTTCCCTGTCACAATTCTTCAGAAAGTCACCTCATCAAATCTAGTAGAGTTAGCCATGAACTACATTGATGTTATTTTTGGCATGGATTGGTTATTTGCATGTTATGCCTTAGTTAATTGTAGAACCCGTGCGGTAGAGTTCTAATTTATGGGTGATCCAGTCTTAGAATGGAAGGGCAGTTCACTTGTTCCTGTAGGTCATTTCATTTCCTACCTTAAGGCCAAAAAGATGATCTCTAAGGGTTGCGTATACCATCTAGCTAGGGTTACTGATGCTACGTTCGAGACCCCGACTATCCAGTCAGTTGCAGTAGTATGTGAGTATCCAGAAGTCTTCCCAGATGATCTACCAGGAATCCCTCTCAAGAGAGAGATCGATTTTGTTAGTGACCTTCTTCCCTATATGCAGCCTCTATCTAGTTCTCCCTATAGAATGGATGCAGCCGAGATAAAGGAGTTGAAGGAGCTATTCAAGGACCTTTTAGACAAGGGTTTCATCAGACCTAGGAAATCTCCATGCAATGCACCAGTTCTCTTTATCCAAAAGAAAGATGGTTCTCTTCGTTTGTGTATTGATTATTGGTGATTGAACAAGGTCACCATTAAGAACAGGTATCCGCTCCCGAGAATGGATGATTTGTTTGACAAACTTAAGGGTGCTAAGTGCTTTTCGAAGATAGATCTTAGATCCAGATACCATCAGCTCAGGGTTTGGGAGAGTGACATTCTGAAGACAGCCTTAAGAACTCAGTATGGTCAATACGAGTTTGTAGTTATGTCTTTTGGGCTAACAAATGCTCCTGTAGCTTTTATGGATTTGATGAACAGTGTTTAAGCCATACTTGGATATTTTCATGATCGTGTTCATATATGACATGCTTATATACTCTTGGAGCGAGAAGGATCATGCTGCTCATTTGAGGGTGGTACTATAGACCTTGAAGGATCGATAGTTGTATGCTAAATTCTGCAAGTCCGAGTTCTGGTTGAATTCAGTGGCACTTTTTAGCCATGTGGTGTCATGTGAGGGTACAAAGGTGGACTCTCAAAAGATAGAAGCGGTGAAGAATTTGCCTAGAACGGTGATTCCTTCGGATATTAGGGGTTTTTTGGGATTAGCTGGTTATTATGGGAGGTTTGTTGAGGGGTTTTCATCTTTGTAGCGCCATTGACCAAATTCACCCAAAAGAAAGTGAAGTTCCAATGGTCAAAGGCTTGTGAGAAGAGCTTCCAAGAGTTGAAGGCTTGAGTCACCTCAGCGCCAGTATTGACCCTACACGAGGGTACCAATGGATTTGTGGTATATTGTGATGCTTCAATGATCGGCCTTGGCTGCGTCTTGATGCATCATGGTAAGATTATAGAATATGCTTCCAGGCTACTAAAGGTTCATGTAAAGATTTACCCGACCCATGATCTGGAATTGGCGGAAGTAGTATTTTCCTTGAATATTTGGAGACACTACTTGTACAGGGTCCATATGGATGTGTTTACGGACCACATGAGCCTACAATATGTGGTTATGCAAAAGGATCTAAATCTGCACCATAGAAGGTGGTTGGAGCTACTCAAGGATTATGATATAAGTGTCCTTTACCATATGGGTAAGGCTACTGTAGTAGTAGATGCACTCAGTAGGCTCTCTAAGGAGAGTGTGTCCCATGTAGATGAGGGGAGAAAGGAGCTGGTGAAGGATATGCATCGACTTGCAAAGTTGGTAGTTCATTTTGTTGACTAGACCGATGGCGTTGTTATTGTTTAGAATGGATCATAATCATCCTTGGTGACTGATGTAAAAGCGAGACAAGACAAAGATCCTATTTTTGTAAAGTTGAAGGAAGTTGTTCAAAATCAGAAGGTAGAGGTCTTCTCCCAAGGGGGAGATGGTGTTCTTCGATACCAGGGTCATTTGTATGTCACAAATGTTGATGATTTGAGAGATCGAATATTGCACAAGGCTCATGGTTCCAGGTATTCCATACATCCAGGTTCTACAAAGATGTACTGTTTCCTATTGGAAGTCTATTGATGGAATGGCATGAAGAAGGACATTGCAGAATTTGTGGCTAAGTGTCCGAACTATCAACATGTGAAAGTGGAGCATCAAAGATCGGGAGGTGTGCTTTAATATATTAGTGTTCCTACTTGGAAGTGGGAGGAGATCAATATGGACTTCATTACAAGGTTGCCTTACACACGTCGATAGTACGACTCTCCATTTAGGTGGTAGTGGATAAGTGGACCAAAGCTGCTCACTTTCTAGCAGTCAAAACTACTGATTCAACGGAGAATTTTGTCAAACTGTACATTCAGGAGTTAGTTCGGTTGCATGGAGTGCCCTTGTCCATCATATAAGACAGAGGTACTCAATTTACCCCCAAGTTTTGGAGATCATTTCAAAAGGGACTTGGTACTTAGGTCAAGCTTAACAAAGTGTTTTATCCACAAACCGATGGTCAGGCGGAGTAGAATATTCAGACTCTCGAGGACATGTATAGAGCATGTGCAATTGACTTCAAAGGTAGTTGGGATGATCATTTGCCTCTCATTGAGTTTGTGTATAACAACAGCTACTATTCCAGCGTTTAGATGGCTCCGTTTGAGGCTCTCTATGAGTGAAGATGTAGATCGCCTATTGGTTGGTTTGAAGTCATTGAAACCACGATGATAGGACCAGATTTAGTCCATGAGGCCACGGAGAAAGTTCAGCTTATAAGGGATAGGTTGAAAACAGCTTAGAGTCACCAGAAGTCCTATGTGGATGTGAGAAGGAGGGAACTTGAGTTTGAAGTCAATGATTGGGTGTTTTTGAAGGTATCTCCCATGAAGGGAGAGATGAGCTTTGGAAAGAAAGGAAAACACAGTCTTTGTTATGTTGGCCTATACTGGATTGTGGAACGGGTTGGCAAGGTACAATGTGAGTTGGATTTTCCCTTAGAATTAGTTTCAGTTCATCCAGTTTTCCATGTATCGCTCTTAAAGAAGTGTTTGGGTGATCCATATCTAGTTGTTCCGGTGGACAGTGTCGGTGTGGAAGAGAGACTTAGTTATGAAGAGGTTTCGGTGGAGATACTGGATCGGCAGGTTTGTAAGCTAAGGAACAAGGAAGTAGCTTCAGTCAAGGTTTTGTTTAAGAACCAGCATGTTAAGGGAGCTACATGGGAAGCCGAGGCAGATACGATGGAAAGAAACCCACATCTATTCCCTTTCGGCTCAGTTCCAACTTGAGGTATCCGTTTAGTCATAAAACTCTATTCAGTTTCATGATCTATTCATGTGTTCCAGCTTCTTTCATGTCAAGGTATGTATGTATGATTCATGAATTTGGTTCAATTATGTAATTCAGTTCAGAGGTGATCGTTCTGTCAGTTTCAGCTTATATGCTTAGTATTTGAATGTGATGATTGTATTTCTTTGCTTTTCTGTATATTTTCCAACATTTGAAAACTAATTTTCCCAATAAGGAGATATTGTAATGCCCCCAAAACCCTAAGATTAGACCCTGGAGTTGAAATGGAGAAAACAAGATTTTCTACACCAAGTCATAGGATGAGTCGTCCTGTGACCTGTCAGGATGACCATGAGTCGCCAGGTGAATCATGGTGAAGAGTTGGACTTAAGTTGGAATTTCTGGTTTTTTGGTCACCACGGACATGATCACGAGTCGGGGTCAGAACCACGACTCGTTGAGTCAGACGTGGTCAAGGGCGAGGCGAAGGAAGAAGAAAATTGGTAGTAAAGGCAACGCGAGGTGACTACGAGTCGTGGTCACCAGTAATGACTTGTTAAGTCCCCCATGATGAGCCCCGTTGAAATTTCGGCAGTGCACTGGATGACTCCAGGCCACGAGTCGTGGCTAGTGACAATGACTCGTCCAGTCCCTCATTTGGAATAGCAGTCTATTTTTCTCTGCGAATCTAGTAAGGGCTTTTCCGTAATTCCTATGATCCTAAGGCCTAAACTACATCATGTTAAGCTCTGAATGGTGTGTTTTAAGGAGGGTAAGCTCATTCTAAGCTATTCATAATTCATTCAAGCAAGTTTAGAAGCCTAGAGGGGTGATCAAGCTCAATCTCTCAAGGTTCTTCCTCAATTATTCCTTGGGCAATCAGAAACGTTGTAGAATCAGATTCTCATAGGTATGTAAGGTTATAAATGAGTGAAATTATTCACACCATGCCCAATCCCTCTCTAATCCATGCAAATCTACATGTTGACTCCATAGGGTTTTAACCCAACACAAGAATTCCCTACATTTTTATCATGGGTATGTTCTAAGCATGTTTCTATTGTTGAATTATGATTCATGGGCATGTTTTGCAATGTTTTCAATAATAACTCATGTTTTCAAGTTTTATAAATTATGATGCTCATCCATTAAAGTTCATGAATGTTGAGATCTATGATGTATGTTCAAGTATGATGAGATATTTATGAGAAAAACATTTTTTCAAGTTACCCATCTTTATGATCATGTTTTCAAGTGAATCAATTATTTGCAAGCATGTTTAAGTATTGGGCAAGCCCATATGTTCAAGTATCCTTTATGATTTAATGAATTAGCTTACCACATAGTTTTAGAGTCAAGACTCCCAATTATGTTCAGCTAGTGGTATGGTTCGAGCCAAGGCTCCTCATGTATGATTTCAGATTTTATATGTACATGATTATTCAGCTTTGTCAATAGACTATGGTCAGCTTCATTGAAAAATAATGGAGAGCATATGCATGTTTTTTGGAGAAGTGTCTAGCACCGAATAGGCTAAGGGTCAATCAACCCTATACCTTAGAACTATGCGCCAATATAGATATGATCAGATTATTTGGTACCTCCTTTGGAGCTTTCCCCTACCCCGAGGGGCCTTCAGCTTGATATTGATATCATGGTAGCGTCTTTAGCACTGGAAAGGCTTTAGACGGATTTTCCCACTTAAGTATGATAGTCGGGGCCACATAAGCTCTATCGTGGTAATGTCGGTTATATAACGAGTCTCCCATTGTTACTCATGATTTCAGTAATGTATGTTTAATATTCATCATATATGTATATATATCATGCAAGCCTTACTCTCAAATTCTTATCTTTGTTATGTTTTATACTATGCATGTTCAAATGATTTTACTTACTTGGTGGTTTTACTTACCTTGGATACTCGGTACATTCCATGTATTGACCACATACTCTATGCTATATCATTTAATGATATAGGCTCCGATATCTAGACTTAGCGTCGTCATTAGCTTATTCCTAGAGTTAGCATCCAGTCTCAGTTGGTGAGTCCTCATCTCCCGAGGACCATTCCTTATCAGTTATCTTTGTATTTTCAGTTTCAGACTTAGAGAGTGTCATGATCCGAGTTTACACCCTAGCCATAACACTTGACAAGGAACCCCGAAAGGCTCCAAGTTGACCCATAGAATAATCATAAAATATTACATATCAAAGAAACAACCAACAACATGATTAAGCAGAAGCTAACTACAGAGTCAATTAGAAAATCTAAAATCATAAATGTAACAACACTCGATAAAACGCTAAATCAATTTAGACAAGTCTGAAAGCCTTCTACTAAGCTGATGAGTTGCTGGGAAAAGCCCCCAGCTGACTCCTAATTTCTGAAAATAGAATCATAAGAGAGTATGAACATAAATCACGTCCTCGGAAGATGAAGACTCACCACTAGCTGCTGAGAAGAGATGAAGCGTATTTATCCACGAGGAAGTGTCTGGAAACCTGAATCTACATCACAAAATGATATAACAAAAAAGGCGTGTGGTCAGTACTTGGAATGTACTGAGCATGCAATATAACATAAATAATTAAATAATTAAATATACGATAAGGAATTAATCAAATACATCAACATAATTGATTCAACATGCCACTACCCTCTTATGATCTACATACATGAAGCTTTCCTTTGAATTCTATTTTATGAAACATCTTCGAACTCATGCACAAGGGTCAAGTTCTGAACATTTATTACGAGTCGAATCTGAATTTAGCATCACACAGGGTACTGGATCACTAAGGATAACTGAGACTAATTATTATTATATTAAGCCTGTTATAATCTGAAATCTTGATCATACAGAACTGAGTTATGTTGATATCATCATTAAGGGAGTCATCCTCTACTATGGGAAGTCCCAGCTGAAATAAGGTGTCACTCTCTACTATGGAGGAACCTGACTGAACTAGGGAGTCTCTTTCTACTATGAAGGATCACGACTAAGCTAGGGAGTCACTCTGTACTATAAAGGATCCCCACTGAACTAAGGAGTCACTCTCTACTATGGAGGATCCCGACTGAGCTAGGGAGTCACTCCCTTCTATGGAGGATCCGAACTAAACTAGGGAGTCACTCCCTACTATGGAGGATCCCAAATGAGCTAGGGAGTCACTCTCTACTATGGAGGATCCCGACTGAGCTAGGGAGTCACTCCCTACTATGGAGGATCCGAACTAAACTAGGGAGTCACTCTCTACTATGGAGGATCCCGACTGAGCTAGATGAGGAGTACTGATCAAGCATCATCTATTCAATCCATGCTACTACAGCTAGTCAGAAACATAAATATACACTGCTTTCATTATACAATATTCATTTCGGAAGGATCGGGGCTACTTTCTGCTAACAACAAGCCTAGAATTTTGAATATATCGATCTCATGCTTTATCATCATAATCATGCCATCATAGAGTCACATCGATATTTCTTCAAATATCTTTCACTTAGAGAGTATATATATATTCACATTAAGCAATGTACTTCTACCACATTAAGTTTCGTCTTCATACCATTCAACATATATCATAGGGTCATTCATGATACATATATCCAATTCATACCTTAGCATGTGTACATTAACTCTTATATTCTGGATTTAAGGGTAGCCATATGTTTAACTTATAACATATACATTTATCAAAAAAATCATGGGAGGAACATACATTATCATTTCGTAAGACCCATTTCGAGATTTTACTCCAATTCATGAGAATGATGCAATAATTAGGTCATTACCATAATTTAACCCCTAACCAATCAATTCCATCAAAAATATAAAAGACATGCATATATTACTCTAAAATATTCAGGCCCGTGAACTCTAGTTTATTCTCATCATGTCTATGAATGGCACATTCATGTTCTTAGGGATAATCATAGGATCTTCACATATTAAACATGGATTAAAGAAATTTGCGATACTTGAGTGAGCAATAATAAGGCCTTATTAAAAATTCAAGCCATATATGAAGAACATTCTATAGCTCCATATTTTTCACCACCCAACACATTTTTCAAGGCAACCCAATTATTTTACATCATGCTTAACTCATAATCACAATAGATCTAGTAATTTAGAGAATCATAAAAGAATTCACCATCAATTTAAAAATCATAGGTCATGCTCTTCTAGTATAATTGATGTTTGGGGCATTTTGATAAAATATTTTGGGGCACAAGGATGGAAGATTATCCTTGTTGAAAGACCCGCATACCTGCTTTGAAGAATTCCCCACTTGCACTTGACCTTGAAGCCTTTGGAAAAATCCCTTGAGCCTTGGGAAAGAGAGGAAGAAGGTTTGGGGAAGGTTGTTTAATGAAGAATGAGGGCTTAGGCTAGATATACCTTTAAAACGTCCCATACAAATTTCAAAATGACACGGTTTAGAAGTTAAAAGCATAAGAGTTTAGAGAAATGGCCCTGGAACAACGCAGGAAAAATTCACCTTACAAATCCCCACAAGAGACTCCACGAGTCGTGGGGTCGGGCGACGACTCGTGGGGACAACTCATTGAGTACACTGGATGCACCCCCTCTTTCAGCTCTTCTCTCCCCATAGATCACTTGACGAGTCGTCAGGTGAGCGACAACTCGTCTCCCTCACCCATAATCACCATTGCCTCGGGACCCATCCTTGACATCCACCCTTCACTCGACGACCGACTCATTGAGTCGTTGCCTGGAAGGACGACCCGTTAAGTCTTCCGTGGTCACTGAGCTTTTCCCCCCTTCCTCACAGCTTCTAACAGGTTAGACCACGACCCGTTAGGTCACCTAACGAGTCATTCTCTTACTCGTTCTAAGGCAAGTTCCTGCTGGTTTTTCTACTGAGCTCCATCTAATTTCGGGGTCTGATCTTGAGGAATTTTTGGGTGTTATAATATCTCCCCCTTGGGAACATTCGACCCCGAATGTTGACTAAACATGATAGAAAGGTGGGAATGAAACCAATCAATCAATCACAGCTAAAACCAATGAAGCATCAAGCTTGGGGATAATCTTACTCATCCGCACTGAGTATCTAACTCGATCTGCATGCTATGACACAAGAGAGACCGAAGGACATAAAATGAACATAGGACTAGATAGAACACTTAAAGGAATTCTTCCCCTTTAACTGACACTGAACTCATACGGAGTGAGCCTTCGCTCTTAAGTCACTTTCTGTTACATGTTAAAATTCACAACATCTAGTCTAACTTCATTTAAAGGTCTCATAAGCATGAATCATCCATGACATCTAAAACTGAGCACATACATGAGATAACCTGGGTATTCTAAGCTACCACACATATTCTAGAGACTGAGTTCTAGCTGATCGTACTGGGAAACATGAATTAACACACATAACTGATTCATAACACAGGAGTGAACCTAGAGGGTTCGTGAAATACGATTGGCATCACTGTCTGAAATGATTATCAATAATCTGCTAGGAGTCTGCATATAGGGATAAGTATATCTAACCTTCAACTGAACTACCAAAGAAATTATCTGAACCTGAAGGGGTCGACTTATCATGGTCGTTAGGGTTTGAACTCCCCTACCATCAAATCCATGATCCGACTAGGCTCACATACTTACCATCTCCCCCTTAGATTTAAGACATCATTTTAAGGCTCCTTAATCTTTCTCAAGATTGGGACTAATTCACTAACTCGTAACTCCCATTTTGTCACCTGTAACCATCACAGCCCGCCTTGCAATAACAGCTATTCACATCACGCATTGACAACCTCTTCTCAACAAGAAACACAAGCTCCTTATTAAATTCTAGGGTTCTAGGGTTAGAAACATACAAGGAGTCATGCAAGATTCAAAACATTCAAGGAGTCATGCAAGATTCAAAACATACATGTGGTGCCTACTAGTGACTTACCCTTATCTTGGTGTGCTGTTCTAGCATAAGAGCGGTTTTGACGATGTCCGTCACTTGGGCTAGATGATGCACCCTGATGAAATGGGTGGGTTATAGGGGCTACTAAAGAAATAGACGAGGACCTACCCTCTCCTTGCTTTGCCACTACGCAATCTCGGTGCTTATGGCCTGATTGGCCACACCAGAAGCAAACATCCGATCCATCCATACACTCTCCCAAGTGGTGCTTCCCACAACTGGTACACATTGGATACATAGTCTTCCTACTCTGGGTCTGTACGGAGCACTAACTGTTGAAAATGCTGGGGCTTCCGACTTTTGATGGGAAAGTGAGCTGTGTTCACCACTCGTCCTTGGCGAAAAGGACTCTGAATCTCCTCTCCTGGCCCTCTTGGCCTCTCTCTCCTTTTCCTTCACTTGCTCTACCTCAATTTGTTGCATGAATATCACCAAACATGAAAAGTATATATCCCTATGAAACATGGCCGTCCTTCACTCTTTAATCAAGGAGTTTGACACTCCATTCACAAACCGCTCACTCGGGCCCTCTGGTCTTCTACCATCTCCGGGGCATACTTGGATAATTGGGTAAATTCCAACGCGTACTCTTGAACTTTCATGTCATTCTATTTCAGGTTGATGAATTCTGCCACCTTAGCCTCCCTCAACACTCTAGGGAAAATCCTGTCCAAGAACGCAGTCTTAAGTTCATCCAAACCTAAGGGGGCTGCTCCAATCCCTCCACTATCCCTCCAATGACAAAACTGTATATATGTAGCTCCTTTTAGATTGTAGGAAGCTAAGTCTGTTCTTTCAATTCCCGTCACTCCCATGATGTGAGTGATCTTCTGAATCTCCTCCAAAAACTCATACTAATCCTCATCTATATTTGACCCCAAGAATTCGGTTGGGTTCATTTGGAGAAAATCTCTCACCCTTGCCGCCACTACATTTCCATTCTGGGAATACTAGCCATAGCTTGCTGGTTAATTTGGGCGGTTACGGCCTGAGCCAACATATTAAGAGTTTCCCAAAACTCAGCATGGGTAACATGGTCATCCCACGGGTCTGCCGGGGCTGGTGGTGCCTGCTAGCGATCATTACCATTTCTCCTTCCATTTGATCATCTAGGAGGCATTATCTGCGAGCGCGTAAAGCGCGAATCAGGGGAAAGATCTATTTAGAGCTTCATACTCTGCGAACAATAAGAATCATGAAGAAAGGGAACATTCCTAAAACATCTTGTAGCCCCCTCATCATAAGTGTGGCGCGCTTCACACCCATTAAGAAGACTCTACTTAACGTGGATTTCAGACACCCTAGGACACTCTAAACCTTTGCTCTGAAACCAAGCATGTCATGAACCGAGTTTATACCCTAGCCGTAATACGGGATAAGGAACCCCGAAAGGCTCCAAGTCGACCCATGGCATAATAATAGCATATTACTTGTCAAAGAAACAGCCAACAACATGATTAAGCGGAAGCTAACTACAACATTCAATTAGAAAATCCAAAATCATAAATGTAACAACACTCGATACAATGCTGAATCTATTTGGATAAATCTGAAAGCCTTATACTAAACTGATGAGTTGCTGAGATAAGCCCCCAGCTAACTTCTAAATTCTGAAAACAAAAACATAAGAGAGAATGAACCTAAATCACGTCCTCGGATGATAAGGACTCACCACTAGCTGCAGAAAAGAGATGAAGCGTATCTATCCACAAGCCGAGTCTGGAAACCTGAATCTATATCATTATATGATATAGCACAAAAGGCGTGCGGTCAGTACTTTGAATGTACAAAGCATGCGTGATAACATAAATAATTAAATAAATAAATTTATGATAAGGAATTAATCAAATACATCAACATAACTGATTCAACATGCCACTATCCTCTTATGATCCACATACACATATACATAAATGAAACTTTCCTTTGAATTCCATTTTATGCAACATCTTCAAACTCATTCATAAGGGTCAAGTTATGAAAATTTATTAAGAGCCAAATCTGAATTTAGCATCATATCCTGTACTGGATCACTACTGATAACTGAGACTGATTATCATTATATTAAGCCCGTTATAATCTGAAATCTGGATCATACAGAACTGAGTTATGTTGACATCATCATTAAGGGAGTCATCCTATACTATGGGAAGTCCAAGCTAAACTAACGTGTCACTCTCTACTATAGAGTAACCTAGCTGAACTAGGGAGTCTCTCTCTACTATGGAGGATCCCGACTGAGATAGGGAGTCACTCTGTATTATGGAGGATCCCAACTAAACTAGGGAGTCACTCTCTACTATGGAGGATCCCCACTGAGCAAGGAAGTCACTCTCTACTATGGAGGATCCCAACTAAACTAGGGAGTCACTCTCTACTATGGAGCATCCCGACTGAGCTAGGGCATGAGGAGTACTGATCAGTAATCATATTTTTGATCCATGCTACTACAACTAGTTAGAAACATAAACATACACTGCTTTCATTATACAACATTCATTTCAAAAGGATCGGGGCTACTTTCTACTAACAAAAAGCCAACATTTTGAATATATCAATCTCATGCTTTATCATCATAATTCATGCCATCATAAAGTCACATCGATATTTCTTCAAACATCTTACACTTAGAGAGTATATATATAGATTCCCATTAAGCATTGTACTTCCACCACATAAAGTTCCGGCTTCATACCATTCATGTTACACCCCAGAATTTTTTTTGATGATTATTTGATGGTTATATGTCATAATAAGGGGATTATGGGTTGTATGTTGTCCGTAGGTGAGGAGGGAAACATGTGCAAAGGGAAAAGCGAAGAGTATGTGAAGTTTGTAAATAAGGATCAAATTTAAATGGACATATCTCCAAATATATAATGATTCAGAAGTCCTATGGCCTATCAAATGAAATATATTTGAGTCTAGTTTATAGTGAAAAAAACCGCTCATCAATCGGAGTTCGGAGTAAAAAGTTATGCTCGTTTGAAGACAGCACCGTCGACTAGAAAAGCGCCCATGCGCACGGGCGCCGAGAAAGGCAGGCAGAAGGCGCGCGCACGAGAGAGGGCACGTTGCACGGGCGCCGCACGCAGGCACCGCCCAGCTTGCCTATATGAATTAATTTTGAGATAAAAAGCTCATTTCTACACCATTTCACTAAATTTTTTTTTCAAAATTCAAAGAATTATGAGCTCCATCCAATGATGAAAACAAATCCCAGGTAAGTAATTGTATGCATAGGTCAAATTTCCTTATAGTCGAAGCTTGGAAATGGTTTCTTATGTTGTGAGCTTCTAATTGTCGAGTTGCTGCGTTTTTGGGCAGTAGGGAGGTGAAGTTCTACCTCCATATTCGTGAGAGTTGAGTACAAAATGAGGTGGTGTTTTTACTCTTTCAATTATCATGAATTAACAAGTTATGTTGGAGTGAATTTGGAACTTATGTGTTGCGTGGATGTGTGTTCTTTCTGCGGTTTGGCAGCATGGTTGCTACATTTTTGGAACGGAATTTAGATGAAGAGGAACCCCATATGGGCAGGTGATATACACAAGTGAAAGGTAAGTGTTCCTACTTGGTTTATCCGCTCAAATTCACAAGCTAAAGTAAGAAAATGACATAAAGTCAATATGTGTTTTATGTGATATTTGACTGAGGTTTCTGCACGTTTTTGGGAGGTTGTTACAGCTGTATAGATGATGGAATTTATCCAAAACATGGAAGGAATACACCACACCTTTGGGGAGGTTAAACACCAAAAGCACGTAAGCGAAACTCTCTTGAATTGCCTCAAGTTTAAGACGCCTAATGTACGTAGGGTTGCTTAAAATTAAATTATGATGTGGCTGTTTGGTTTTATGTTTTGGGACATGAATTGTGACTAGGAACTTGGCATAAACAGTACTCATTCCATTTAGTGTAAGTAAGGAAGTTGAAGGTGTCGGAGTTTCTAGAAAGCGGAAGAAATTGGCTAAAAAGACGCGAAGAAGTGAGGTATGTAAAGACATCCCTATTCTTATTTTCCAGGCACGAAATCTTGTTGTTGATCAGGACAATGTTCCTATGTTTGGTGTTCCTATTGAGGCATACATGATCCTGCCCAAAGCATTAGAAATACATCATAGAAGGCATGAAGAGTTAAATATGCTTGCAGTGAACGAATGTGAAGTGGAAGGCGACTTGTTTACGATTATGGTTGTAGTTGTAAATCGAGTTTGAAGTCCCCTCACCGTTGGCACCGTGAGCTGGTCCTTTATATTATTTCATGCATGTGATATCAAATGTGTTCAAAATTCTAGTTGCTACGTGAAATTTGTAAAAAGGCAAGAAGACGACACGCAAACGAACTTAACGCTAGAATACAATTTGAAACTAAATAAGGGTAAATGAGAACAACGAAATGAAGGTGCCTTACAATAGATATCCACCCTATTATGATCATGTTCTAAGGTATATAAGGCCAAGAGGAGATTCCTTGATTTCTCTCCCTTTATCTAACTGACTAGTTAACGAGTTTTCGAACAAACCGATACGTTGAA
>JACEIK010000567.1:53114-63637 GCA_018107945.1 Datura stramonium | reverse complement strand
AAGGGAGAATGACTATTATTCAAAGTTGAGGGAGGAGTTTAATTTTTACAGTAAAGTTGGGGGGTGAAGATGATTTTCACCCTTATAAAACATGAAATCATTTTATATATATTTTATATTAACTAGTCTATGCGTACGTGCCTCACGTGTGTCTTTATATTAATAAGAATAAATTGTCACATGGCGCTGAGGTGGCATGCCACGTGGCATCCACCCCACCTAAATGTCAGGCCACGTGTAATTTTAAAAAGCCATGGTGGACATCCATGTGCTAAGTCCTACTCCCACTGAAATTTCTAACTATGACAACTAGGCTGATAGATCAAACCTGATGTCGCAAGACTTAAGTCAGGAATACTTATCTGGAAGTAACCTGAGAGTTTGAAGGACCTGATAACTGAAACTAAGGGTTCTAAGACTGGCCAGAGTTACTTTAGCGTCGTAACCATCTAAAGAACAACCCCACAATTGATAACTGAGACTACAAAGTTTTACTAAACTCCTCAAGAGACTGAGTATAGTCAAATTGATCAGTTGATATTTCTGTAAGATAATAAAAAGGCTAAATATTGACTGGGACTAAACAATCAATAATTCAACTTTTTGGATAATCTAATTGTACTATTACGTTGACTATAAGAACTATCAGAATCAAGAAAGGTTTGTATCTGGACGATTATGCAAGACTCTTCAAATCACATTTACAGACTAGGGCTAAATACATATTTCAAGGAAAGAGATATCAACATAAAGTATAACTAACTACAAGCTTCAAGAATCATGAAAATTATAACAAGAAGGAATTTGATATTCTAACAGATAGACAACCCTAACATTGATACAAAAAGGGTTAGAACTGATAAAGATTTTAGGAAGGTTTTGGGACACAAGGGAAGAACAATTACCTCGTTAAAATCCCACAACCTAGAGTAGAATTCCTTAGAAGAAATCTTGAGAATCTGAGAAGGAAACTTGAAAGCCCTAGCTTGCTCTAAGAGAACTGTCCGAGTCCTTCGTGCTTCTTCTATTTGATTTTTGGGGAAAGAATGAGGGAGAGGGTAGACTATTCCTCTAAAATTCCTCCTAAATAATCTTAATACGACGTAGTTTAGGAGTTAAGATGATAGAATTTTACAAAAATGCCCCTGGAACCTTTAATAAAACTTTCTGTCCGTCAGGTGGTACGACTCAACCTATGAGTCGTACTTAGATCTCACGATCCGTAACACCACTCGTGGTTAGCGACTCTGCTTCAATCCAACTCTCTGAAGTTTTCCACGGATACATACTACGACTCATACCAGCATCCTATGACTCGTACTATGATCCGTTGTTCAGTCCTGAGTTTTTCCTTTGACCCCACTCATGACTTATCCTACGAGTCGTACCATTGTATCATTAGTCGTACCATGACTCTTGGTTACCCAGAGTTTCCCTGACCATTTCTTTGAACTTTTCTATGACTGGTCAGTATGATCCATATTAGGGTAGCACGATTTGTAACATGGAGTCATGGTTTCTCCAACCTCATTCACTGAGCTTCTCCATTCTCCAATTACGAGTCTAGGTACGATCCGTACCTCGATTGTACGAGTCGTACTATGACTCATACTGAGATCTTTTTCCCAGAAAATAAAATTTTAAATCTCAAGTCTAGTCTTAGGAAGTTCTGGAGTGTCACATTGTATCTTTGTGAAAAGCCCATTATCATTACTCTCAGTTGAGTGATTTAGGGAGATCAACCCTATGCGAGGATACTTTTCTATAATTTTCTCTTTATTGATTAAATCTTAATCATCATAGTCTTAGTTCAATTACATCCTTACGACTAACATGAGCAGATCATCAACATCCAAATCATATTTGCATCAATGATATTTGTGGATCTAGACGATGTCCCTATAGATACGATCCTAACTCCTTATTGGGTTATTATATTGCATCGACCACATACACTCTCCTTGGTGAGGTGGATTTTGGGCAATATCATATTTTTTGCACTATTGCCTGGGAATTTGGCATTAGGTCCTATCTAGCAATTCAAATTTTGGTTTGTTTAATTTGAGTCTATTCTATAACACTTGTTTTTCTGTGATTGTGAAACAGGTGAGCAACTAAGGATGGATTTGCCACTGGGTGAAGTAGAGAATTTCTTTACGGAAGTCAACAATGATGTATATTATTCTAGTGCTATCATACATCCGAGAGTAAAATCTACTTCATTCAAAGTTGATGGTAGAATCTACACAATATTAAAAGTGGAGCGTCAGTTGCACAATTCAACTGACCAAGACCCCATTAGCATCTCAAAAACTTTCTGGAGGTTTGTAATTTTCATAAGCAGAATAATGTATAATATGATGCAATCCTTTTGAGGGTATTCAAATATTCCTTGGCGAGGGAAGCCTGTGACTGATTGCACCACTTGCCCCCCAACTCTATTTGCACATGGATAGAGCTTGTAAATGTGCTCTTCAAAAAATGGTTCTCGCCGAGTAAGAAAGTTGAACAAAGGAATTTTTTTCTATTTCAGGTAGCTTTTGGGGGAATAATTATTTGAGAAATGGTAACGCTTCAAGCAATATGTATTGATGGAACCTAATCATGGGTTCCCTAATCAAATTTTTCTTGAAAAATTGTACACTAGCTGGATTCTTTGAGTCAATCGGTGGCCAACAATGCGGCAGGGGGCTGTTTTATGGACAAAACTTATAATTTTATTGCCACCATACTTGACGGGGTCGTAAAACACAACCATGCATGGAATTTCCATGACCAAAGTGGTGGAGTGAATGCTGGTATTCCCTCATTAACCCATTTCATGAAGGAGAATCAAGACCAAGATCAGATGATGGCTACTATAGTCACTAACATTGCTTTGTTGACCAAGAAATTGATTGAGAATAAAGTCAAGAAAGTTCATGCAGTTGAAGAAGTACCAGGTGTCCCACCTCACTATTCTCAAGCATATCCTCTTCCCTACCATGGTTAACAGATTCAAGATTGGGCCATCAGAATAATTTGAGGATCCTAACTATGTTGGAAATGCACTATGTGGTTATCCAAGGCCACATTACCAAAAAAATCAAAGCCATCCATAGTCCAATTACCAAAGTTAATGGAGACTTCACCATTAGGTCAAGGTCAATATTATGCTAGGAATGACTAAAGTGGTCTGAGTCAAAGTTGACAAGATGAAATTTTAGAAATTGAAGTGTTAATCCTCATGTGAAACTGAGAGGACCGTCATCTAGTTCTCACAATTGGAGAGATAGTTCACCACAAGACCAAAGGGTTGCCAAAATTGAGGACATGTTGGAGAAAATGCTCTTAAATTAAGAGAGATCCAATGCTTGTCTTAAGAATCTAATTGAAGTTGTTAGCTACCATATAGCCTCTATTCAGAAATTGGATCAACAAATGAGAGGCCTCTCTAGAGAGCACAATTTTAAATAGAAAGATATGACACTATGCCAAATCCCAAGGGTAGTGGAAGTAGCTCTAATGCTTATTGCATATCTATAGTGACTCGAAGCGGAAAAATGTTGCATTCCAAAATTGATGAGTCTTGTGTTGATAATGTTGACCAAGTTGAGAAAAAGGAAGCCTAATAATGTTAGATAAGAGGTGGTGCTGAAACTGCTTGTTGATAGTTCTAATATTGAGAAGATAGTGGACTCGACAAGAGAAGAAAAGGTAAAAGAGAAAGTGGGTTACATTGCCAAATCCTATCCTCAACATTTTTCTCCATTTACTCAAAGATTAGCTAAGCAATTGAAAAGCACATTGAAAGGTTAAAGGAGCGACTTTGCAGGTGCCATTTATTGATGCTACAAAAGAGATGCCTTGATTCACCAAGTATTTGAAAAAGTTTCTTATAAAGAATAGGCCAATTGAGGAAGAAATGATCCCTATAACCCACCGAGTTAGTTCCATCATCACTGGCACACATGTGGAGAAAAAGAAGATCCTGGAGAGTTAACCATTCCATGCAAGATCAAGCACTATGACTGCTTGCGAGCTCTATGTGATAATTGAGAAAGCATTAATTTGATGCCCTTATATATCTATAAATTGTTAGGGCTGATCATGTTGAAGTCCAACTCTATTCGGCTTCGAATGGTTGACAAGTTAATCAAAAAGCCGAACGGGGTGGTTGGAGATGTGTTGGTAAAGATAAGAAAATTCATACTTTTGGTCGACTTTATTGTTTAGATTGTTCCATGGACATAGACATACCTATAATTCTTGGTCAACCTTTCTTGGACACCAATAGGGACTCAAAAAATATGAAATCATGTTCCAAATCAATGATGAATCCATGACTTTTAAGGCTAGAAAAGGGCATGAGTTGCCTAAAAACTACGACATCATAACTGTGGTTGATGAGTGAGTTGAGGAGATCGGTGATAAAAAAGGGCAATCCAACCATGGAGCTAAGGAGACACCTAATAAGAAGAAGGCTAAAAGAAAGTAGGTGAAGCAATATCTCTACGGTTCCAAAGAGAGAAAATGGGAGAGCAAGCCCCATCCTAAGGATGACTCATCCTTATGCTGATTTAGGTATCATGCATCGTGCCGCAATGTTAAATTAGGAACTTGTTGAGAGGCAACCCAAGGGAGACTACATCCTGAGTAGTATCCACATCCCGTCGCGACATTAAATCAAGCGCTTCTTGGGAGGCAACCCAACTGTTGACTAATGTGTCTTGATGGATGTAGGTTTGAACTTAAAAAGGGTGGAGAAAAATTGAACAAAGAATAGAAGGAGCTTAAGCTTTTTATTAATGGATGCAGGAATATACCACATTTTAAAGATACAGACCATTATTTACTCTATTAATGGGAAGCAAAGTGAAGTAGTGAGTTGTTGAGTTTGAGCTTAAAGGACAGTCTGGTATACGGATCGCATCTTTGAAAGACGGTCCATATTTTAGACTGTCAAATGTTTTTAAAGATTAGGATATTTTGGTTATTTTAGGTCGAAAGTGGTTTAAAGAGTGGATTGTTTATTCAAGAGACAATGACTTTTAAAATACAAAACCTGACCCGATGTCCAATATGTTTGGAGGGTTTAAATCGTGCTCCCTACCGTTAAGCCCTCCTCTTTTTTTTTACTCTCCTTTTTTCTTCTTTATTCTCCTTCTACTAACAACACTCTATTGCTAAACCTCCAATCTTTTTGACTTGCATGTCCTGTATCACACATATTTTACACATACACACATCTTCCCTTTGTGTCTAGCAACTAAATTTCACATGCATTTGGGGTTTACTAAGCTCATGATTATCACCTTGCACACACACAGTACACTTTTCTCTGAATGCTTAGGTATTGTGCTCAATTTCATGCTTAACTTTGTGCATATTTCTTGTGGCTTGTTGATTTCCCATGCTTTGAACATGAATGAGGGAAGAGCTAGGTGATTAGTGTGATTTCTTTTGGGTTTGGACTTGTTATAACTTGTTTGTTTGATAAAATGGTCTGTCTATGTGAAAGACGACCATATCTTGCCCCATATAATAAATATTGGACTTTGAATGTTAAAAGTTTTGCTAAGTGCCCCATATAATAAATATTGGACTTTGAATGTTAAAAGTTTTGCTAAGTGTTGATAAAATCTCCAGTTTGTTCAAGAAGACCATCTTTTGAAGAAACGGTACGCATTTTGATTCGTTATTTGAATCGGAACATCAAGTTCATTAGGTTCATTTATCGATCCAACTTACGGTTAACATCTTCTAAAGACAAACTGCATGTTGTGCCATTCTTTGAACCAGTGTGACCTAATATATGATTTCAAAGGACGGTTCAAAGTATGGTCTGTATCTTCAAGACGTGGACTGTCTCTACACCCGCATTCCAATATTTTTAGATGTTTTATTCTATATTGTTCAACACCCTCATGCTTAATGTTTGTTGCTCAATTACAGGAAATAACACCAAAGCGATTAGCATTAAGGGGTGGCAAGGCCACAAACCCAAAGAGGTCCCGACTGCGAGACAAGGATATTAAGGAGTATCAACTCTTGACCATTAGGGAAGCCACCAAATAACTCCGGCCTTGTCACCCGCTCTCTCATCTAGGATGGCATCAGCAGATATTCCATCCTAGAGCCCTTTGTCCCAGCCTTCATAGGAGTAGCCTGTTGCTCGACCTAGCGGGCAATAGATTGATATCACTTCTAGCGAGTCCACAGCTCCAGACTCCACTAGTTAGACCACATCCCCACATGATGATCTAGCTAAGTGAAAGAAAAAAAAAGGGAAGGATATGATCAAAATCAGGTAGGTAGTAAAGGGAGCCCATGTAAGATACCTTAAGGGCCGGGCTAATCATATTGGAAAACCCCGGTGGAGCATCACCGAGGAGAGGGTAGTCAGTATTTTCGGATTAGACCAGTACCTAATTATTATGGAACAAATCCAATTCTAGCATTAGGACTTCCTTCTCCACCCCCGGGGCTAATACAATTAGACCTTCATCAGGGAGTTCTATGTAATATATGGTGCCCTTCTCCAGGAAGCAAATTTGGGCTTGAGGTCATTGGCGGAGCCACTGGAGTCTGACAATTTGAGAAGTATTAGTTGATATACACCGTGAGGCAACCAACCGATATTACTTGAGCGACGGATATGAGGTCATAAATACCTTAGAGTTGGATGCTGCAACTACTTTAGGAGTGCATGCCAGGCTTGTTAGAGTCATTGCCCGAGCTATACTCACATGGGCCACCCTTGACTTTGCTCCCATTTTAAGAGTGACTTGAGGCTACAAACTAAATTCTAGTGGAACATTATGTGTAGCCGTATCTACCCGACAAAGAGTGATAACAAGATCATACATGGACATGTACTGGTTATAGCATCGATCTTGGATCAGAAGAAGGTGCACATCATGTAGATGTTACCTTTGGAGCTTAAGGAGCGGGATCTGCAGAAGGCCACCTCTCTCCTATTCCCATGTCTAGTGATAGCCTTACGCCAGAGGGTAGAGGTTTTTGCTTTACAAAGAGAGGACATATTCATGGTGGCGCAATAGGTGACTAAGATCACCAATATGAAGGATGAGTCATTAATTACAGCTTCTCGACACACTAGCATATTTGTGCTAGTTGGGGGGCATTCGAGAGTGAGGGTGTCCAGTTTGAGGAACCCGATAGAGTAGTCACTTCACAGCCATCAACATCTCCAACAACACTTCCTTAAGATTCTACTCCCCAATAAGCTATTTCATCTGTTGCTATACCTGTCACAACTCCTTCTACCACTTCTAGTACTTTCCAGATCTTTTAGGAGATCTTTGCGAGCATGGATGCACGACTAGATAGAGAAGAGAGGCAACAAGCCTGACTAATTGAGGAGATGGGACCTTTTTGTCCAAGATTATTGAGAGGGCACTGTAGCTATTGCGAGACTCTATGTGGGCCACCTATGAATACTTACTAGAGTAGAGGCCATTGAGGCCAGGGTGATGCAGTTGGAGTGGGGCTCCAGCCAGATAGAGATTCAGAGCCCCTAACAGTCTTGGAGGAGACTGAAGCTGTAGTGTTGGAGCTACAAATTAGAGAGCCTCAGGTGGAGGATGTTGAGATTGCTTTGTTGGTGTTCGATAGTACCCGACCCATTTCCAGCCTGATGGAGTTGGTTCTAGATGCATCATGATTCGGACCTTTACCCACCTAGATTTCCCCTCCCAAACCACCCCATCTAGAGTTTCACCTTAGCTTGATTTAGAGTAGCGCATTTTGAGCACTTTGTGGAGCTCCTCTAACTTTTCTTCTTCATGTTTGTGTGCATTGGGAACATTGCACAAATTTTAAATTGGGGGTGGGGGATGTATTTTTGTGATGTAATAATTTTGCTTGATGTGACTCTTGATTTGTAATGAAAGATTGATTTTTTTGTGTTTAACGATGATGTGTTATAGATGTCCATTTATTGTTTTCATAGTATAGAGTCATCTTAGGTTTTCTTAACCATGATTCCTTTTCAAGAGGCTTAAATTTTATTAAATCTAGCAAAATAAAAAGTAGTTTAAGTGTCGAAGTGTGTGGGTCTGATAATAGATTGATAGACGGCTTAAGGGTACCAACCTATATTTTGAGTTTTTGTTGGTTGAATAGTATATATTTTGACTTAGGCGATGGTGACATGTGAGATTATTGTATGCTTTTGTGCTTCTTCAAAAATTTCCCTCATCAAAATTTTTGCCACAACTATTTTGTATTGATATGTTTACCTTTGTTTTTGATATCTAACTGTGTTGATTGTGGAAATGAATCCCTAGTTAAGAGTAGAGATGATTTGTCCATGTGATATCCATGTGCCAATATATGGTAAGAAAATTGTTGTTTTGGTAACTTATTGTAGTGACACTCTAGAACTTGCCTGATTACTCATGCTTTAGTTTAGAATTGATGTTGGGTTGTAGAAATGAACTTAGGCCTTCTTTGTGTTTCAAAATCCCATTTGCCTAAATGAGCCTACCAAATGATGTATGTTTCCCCAATCTCAACTTTGAGCCAATAACTCTTTTTCTTGATTAATGCAATGAAACCAAAACCAATTCTCAAGTTGATCCGCTTTTGAACCCTCATCCTTGACACTATGAAATGTGATGAAGATATGAAAAAGTATAGGTTGGGGGTGATAAGGTGGAAAAGAAAAAAAGGGGGCAAAAATGATTAAGTTTGATCGCTTCCCAAGGTATTTTGAGCAAGAAAGAATAAAAAATAAGTGAAAATAGAAGAAAATAAAAGAAAAAAAGGAAAAAAATAAATTGAGCTCACAAAAACTACCTTGGGTTGTGTGAAAAATTACTAAGAAAAATAAGGGGAAAAAGTGAAAAGTGAAATGGAAATATGATATAGTATTCAAGGATGGCAATGAGCAACTAAAATACCATGTTTTATATACTACCAACCTGATGGATCGATATTACAAGATTAGAAAAACCCTTATGTGATCTAAACCTATATTTCCAAAAGAGAAGGTAGAATAAAGGCAAGAATATGGTAGTTGTGACCCAACATGTGAATATCTTGTTGAGAGTTGAGTGTCTTTCTCTTCTCTCTTGATCTTGTGTCCATGTATTGTGTGTGATCATTAATTCTAAAAATGGACAATTTTCCTTGGTCTGAATGTGAGGCCACATGGATAATAATAGCTAGCATGAATTACTCCTCAATCTAGGTGTCTTGCATATTACAAGATGTCATGAGTAGATATTGCATGCTTAATCTTAATGGTTGTGAGAAAACTGATTTTGCATGAGAGGGGGTGGATTTCTTGAAAATTGTATGCCTTAAGCTATTTGCAAAAATCATCCTAGTCATTGCACTTTGTGATACCAAAACAAGAGTCTATGTTTAGGATAGATTATCATATTTTAGTTGATTGAGGACAAATAAAAACTTTAAGTTGGGAGTGTTGATGTGTCAGGGTTTTTGTGACACATTTTTACGTTGTTCCATACGTTTTGCATGATTTTAAATGCTAATTTAAGTCAATACAAACACTATTTTGCTAAGTTTTAGGAATACCATGATTTGATGAAAGAAGGCATAAAATTCACTAAAGTCTGCCAGATATAGGCAAAAGATGGACCACACATCCAAGATGCGGTCCGAACTTCCAACCGCAAGTTGATCTAGAGAGTGTCACATAGTGGTCTGCAAGAGATGACTTAAGATGCGGTACGCACATTCAAAATGCAGATCATTAATTGAACCACATGTTCCAAACTAATCCAAATGGTGAAGCAATTGATGGAAGTATAGACCTTCTCTTCCAAAGACGGTCCATTAGTCAAAATACGAGGAGCATCAAGGCATAATCCAATTTCAAGCAACAGTTTAAGAAACAAACATCACTTTCAATATGCGGTTTGTTTCTGCAATCTGGGCCCTCCAAATTTGAATATTAATAAGGATTTTGGGGCTTAGCATAAATAGTCTTTATTGATATTGTTACACCCCATAAATTCTTGACATTTAGATGGCCTATTCACATGTTGGTTAAGAGTTTTAGAATGCCATACTTGCTAGAAAAAGGCCCGGGGAAAGACCGGACAAGCGCCACGTCGAACCATCGCAAGAGGAGGCTGGGCAGAGCCCCTCCGCGATGGCCAACGTGTCACGGAGGGCTCACCTCCACGTTGGCCGGTGTGTCACGGAGGTGAGGTCCAGCCCCAAGTATATAAGCCCCCACTTCGGTTTTAAGTGATAATTATCAATATTTCCAATGAGTAAACCAAAGAACAATAGAGAAACAGAGAGCACGAAGGTTTCCATTAAAATTCCTTCCGTTTACGCTGTTAAACATGGTCCAAACTCAAAATAACCTCGGGTAGCGAGGTATTGAGCTGCAGGGAGCATTCCTACAGAGTTAGTTTCGTGAAATCTGGCTGGCGAATCGCCGTCTCACCGAGCTAAGGTAAGTGGAATTTCTCCAAATTAGTGTCAATATACTCCTAGCCCTAAAGTGAGTATTTCTCCCTTCTGGACTTCCGAGAAATAGC
>JACEIK010000567.1:4423-27348 GCA_018107945.1 Datura stramonium | reverse complement strand
GTTTCACCCCGTATTCCTATTCCTGTGGGTTCGACATTCCGATTCTTAAAAAGAGCCACTGTATTACTTGTACGACCCGTACACTTGCGGGCTCATCAATAACCCTTTGAAGTGTTGAAGATTGAGAAGATATCCATCGTGCCACGACGTTAACTAAAGAGCTTCTTAGGAGGCAACCCATGAATTTTTACTTTGAGTACTTTGATGTTTTTGTTGTTTTTGTTTTGTAGGATGCTGTGGATATGTAACAAAGAGAATATAAGAACAGGGCAGGTATTGTGATTGACCGATGAACCACCGGTCCATGTCCACAAAGCGCCACTGGAATAGGAGTTAAGGGAAAAAAGCTTGAGAAGAAGTAGGAAATCCGGTGATCAGCTGGCAAAATGTCGAT
Organism: Datura stramonium; assembly: GCA_018107945.1. Taxonomy (NCBI): domain Eukaryota; kingdom Viridiplantae; phylum Streptophyta; class Magnoliopsida; order Solanales; family Solanaceae; genus Datura; species Datura stramonium. The sequence goes on along the minus strand of JACEIK010000567.1, from coordinate 26,954 downwards.
GCCAAACCGCATACCGCCAGTTCAAAACAGAACACATGGGAGTTGAAGCACAAATGACAACCAAATCGTTGAAATGCAAGTGTGAATCCGCGAACCATCGGTCAACCGCTGCATATAAAGCAGTGACCTGAACAGGTTGTTGGGCACATGCGTTAAGGCGGACAAACAACGGTACTCATTGGTGATTGCTGCTTAAATGCAGGATAAGGTACATAATGTAATTAAAATATTGACCAAACCCGACCCAGGGATTTAAAAATTTGGTCAAAACCTCTCTAACTCCTCATAAACCCTTTTATCAACCTTTCCACTTCCCCAATTACACTTTTTAACTTCCCTATACACTATCGTTCCCCCATCCCATTATTAAACCCACCTCCTCACCTACAACTCCTCTCCACTCCATTCTCCTATTCTCATCACGTCTCACTCTACTTTTCACTAAGCTAAAGTATGAGTCTTGTGGAAACTCCATTGTTGATCAACACCAAGCTTCTATCTCTCTTTGCTCTTTATTCCCAAATTCATTCAGTATGTGTCTCCTACTTTAATTTTGATTACTTTTTGAAGATATGAAGAAGTTTGAGCATGCTAAAGTCAAAGTTTTCCCCACTCATGTCTCCCCATTACCCTTTTCTTCTGCTTTTCATTGCTGGTATATTTTTCATATTATGGGTATGCAAGGACGTTGATAAAATGTTGAATGTTAATGTAGGTAGCCTTTGTGGTAAAATGCTTGATCATTAATGTGCTTGATTTTAGTTGGAGGTAAAGTCTGAGTAGCCCCGTGTGTGCTTCGAATGCATGATTTTCATGATGATAGATGGAGTGACGTCTTTCTTAAGGGAGAATTGTCACTTTTACTTTGTTTTTGTTGTTGTGGTGTGGGTGAGTGAATCTTGGATATGAAAGATTTGTTGTTTCATTATTTGGGGATGAAATCTGAACGTCATTCACCGATGAACCGCCGGTTAGGCTCGACGAAACGTTGGATGGAGCATAGGTTGGGATACAAGGCTTTAGGCCACTACCCTAAACCTGCGTATCATCGGCGCTCCACAATTAAGACCAGTGAAATGCCGGTGTGGCGCCGAATGAACCATGTTATTCCCCAATCCACTGTACATGATCAGTGGCTAACCGGCGCTTCGCGAGTCCCCACCACGTTTTGCCGGTGTCCCGCCAATACTGCCAGCACTTAACCTCTAAACCGTTTAATTTGTTTTTCATCAAATCTTTACAATTTCCTTTCTTAGCTTAGAATAGATGTAACTTTTCTTTTCCATTATCAAAGAAAATACAAAAAGAAATATTACAGTATGGCACTAACATGGTCCTATAGATTATATCTTCATCTAGGAAACCAAGCAAAGGGAAGGCCCGACCTCATCTAAAAGCAAAGGAAAGGGGAACGCAAGGGCGACCCCATCCCCCAACACTAGAGAAGCTATTATCTTTTGTGTTCCTGATATGGAGGGGCACTATGCTACTTGCAAGTGGTGCTCTATCATGGTATAGAAGCGATTCAACTTGGTGGGTCTGCGGGGTGACTTCCCTAAGATCACAACACAATTCACTGACTATCAATGTCACGTCTTTGCCAATCCTCTACCTGACTTCTACCATAGCTTGGTGCCCGAGTTCTATGCATCGTACTAGGCTAGGTAAGAGAGCATGCATCATAGAGACAAGGTTGAATTCCCCTGCCTTCCCTCAGTTATGGTGAGGGGTCTAGAAGTTGACATCACACCGGCATCCATCAATTATTTATTTTGGGAGGATGAGATTGACCCCAAAACTGAGTATTCGATCAGAATTACCAATAAAGAGGATCAATTCAGTTAGATTGCACCTACCATTCCAGTTGACACACCATTCTAGGCTTCTATGGGTAGCGAGGTCTCCCGACATGATTTAATGTTTGAAGCCAAGTTGTGGCTTGATTTTATTTGCGGCTGCATAATGCCTTTAAAGTATGAGCAGAGGGTTAATTTGGAGGTGACCATCCTCATCACTTAATCTTGAGAGGGGTCCCTATAAACATAGGAGAAATAGTAGAAATTAAGATGAAGAGAAAGGTGAGGCAAGCTGGCACCTCAATGCCCAAAGTTGTGCTCATATCCCAGCTTTGCCTCCGAGTAGGAGTGCCACTTTTCCCAGATGAGGCCCCCCGATCTACTACTGGTGTGATCATAGTGGATAGAAAAATGGACGCGGATTATTTCAAGAGTAAGAGGAAGTGGAAGCAAGCCTTCAATGTCCCCAAATGAGTCCATCCCTCATGGACTAGTGCACGTCCCCACGGCCCCTAATCTCTACATGCCACATCTTAAGGCATCGGGCTAGGATTCCTGAGAAGCACCTACTAGGGGAGCCTTACCTTCTCCCACATCTTCTTAGCTAAGTAGCCTTCACAAACTTGCATAGATGACACACTTCTATGAGAGCCATCTTCAGAAATTAGCTAAAAGTCTTCCTATCCTGATTGCCAAGATAGTGAAAAAGGAGATAAAGTCAATATATGATAGATTGAGCAAGTTATGCTCGAGTGTGGATGTTGTGGAGGGGAATTTCACTTCTTTCTAGGATGAATTAAGGGAATGGAAAGGTTGGGCGTCAATGGTGGTGCCCAACATGAGCGCGCTTAACGCATCTATTGTTGCCCCTTCTACAGTACGAGGCCCCATAGATGACTTTTTCGAGAGCTTGAGGGATGATGATGAGGATTTAGGAGATGAAGTCCATGAGGGGGATGCTGGGGGCGAAGATGATGATGATGACGAGTGACCACTTCAGGGAATTCTTACCCTCATTTGTTTTGTATGCATACATTGGGGACAATGTATTGTTTTAGTTGGCGATGAAATGAGTGTATTATTTTGTGGTCATTGTTATTGATATTGATGTTGCCCTTTCCGGGCTTCTAGTTTTGAATTGTGATGCTTTGGGAGCCTTTATCATGCTCCAGGTGGATTTTTTGGGTTGTAATTGATGATGATTGATATTGCCCTTGCCGGGCTGTTGTTTTGGTAATTGTTGAATGGTTGTTGAGCCTTTGTCGGGCTCAGGATAGATGAAATGAAATTTTTTTCTTGAATTGTTAGTGCATGTGATTGGGTCCTTATTTAAATTGCCAAATATTTCACCACCCAAGTTTTATTTTCGCTTTTGTAAATAGTAGCTAGTGAATAAACTATGAGGGTTTTCTTTATACCATGGTTCTTTCCCGAAGAGCAATTTTTTTTCTTTTTTTTCCTATTGTCGAACTGGGCGATATTTTTCAATGATAGATTTAAGGTGACTTTTTAATGGGAAAATGCCATGTTTTTTAATCTTGTTGAAATTATTTTTGAGGGGTACCAGCAAATTTTTTTTATGTGGCATGAAATTTTTTTTGAAGAAATAGGGCATTTGAAATAAAAAATGTAGCATTCTCTTGTCATATATTGCACATTCCTTGTTTGTCTTGTTGATTCACATGCTCAATTATCTTAAAATCATGATCTGGCTGTGGTGGTGTATTGTGTGAACTCCTTGGAGTGTGATGTCTTCTGTGGTTTGGTTGATTGAATGATTTTCATGCATATACGTTTGTCTAGAACTCGCCCTAAGTGTGATTCAAGGCGAAATCCTAGAGGTAGTTTCACTTAGAACATGATTTTAGGATTTCTATTGCTAGTCAATTCACCTAAAATAACCTCCTTAATCATCTTCCTTTACTAGCCAATGTTGAGCCTTTGACCCTTTTTATTTTCTTTGGCACCCATCCTCCTTGGTTGCTAATGGTGAAAGATTCAAAAATGGGGCTTCAAGCCCAAGAATAGGGAGAGATAAGGAAATGTGTGGAAATGAGGCAAAAGCCTAAGTTTGGTGGTTCACAAGAAAAGGGAAAAGTGATAGCTTCAATGTGAGGTAGCACCAAATTGTGATTAATAATGAATGAATTGGTTGGTTAAAAAACTGTGAATCATTAAAAAAGAAATTATGGTGAATGGGGCTACCTCTTGCTTAGATGAGGTGGAATGTGGAACCTAAAAGTGTTATAAAGGTGGCTCTTGTTAAACAAAAGATGAAGATGATGAGCAAGGAGAGATAAGGTGGAATGATCTCAATAGTGTGATGGGATGTCAAAAATGTTCACGAATAGGCATTAGGGAGGTTCTAACCACTAAAACTCATTATTTATCCTACCTTAACCCCTAGACTTCATCATGACCCCCAAGTCCTAATTGATTTTGAGTGTAGCAACTCTACATTAGTGGCAAGTTACACGAAGGAAAAGTCTATGGGTCAAGTTGTGTGCATGGAGAATTTCTTTGTGAGAGTGAGCGTTATTGTCCGATTCTATAATCCCCTGCATGCATTGCTTGATGATAAAAAGGGATTCTCTCTTCTTATGAGTTGCATCATTCCCTTGGAGAACATGCTTTCATTGGTGCGAAGAAGTGATTGGGACATTAGTGTTGTGAGCTTCAAGGAAAGCTTTGAATGTGAATTTATAATGATTTGAGATGCTATGTGTGCTTGTTTTGATAAATCATTCTCTTGTTTTGAAGAAAGAAAACAATTATGAATCATGCCTATTCATTGTGGTTACCTCTAGAAGCTTTTGCAACATGGTTTCTCTTTTCCTTGAGTCAGTGAGCAATTTTTGGGTTGTCATAGGTTCACTGGTCCTTGGTGCATAAACTCATATGTTATAGCATGTTATCCCATATGCTCAACTATAAAGAATTGCATTAATTGAAGACAAGCAATGGTTAAAGTTTCAGGGTTTGATGAGTTGGTAAAGCAATGGTTAAAGTTTCAGGGTTTGATGAGTTGGTAATTTACCAACTCACTAGGCTCTTAAAGATTAGTTTTTGCTTAGTTCTAAGGTCATTTAGGTGGACATTATGCCCTTTCTCCTTGGTCTTTGCAGGTACTTAACTTGAGTAGAAAAAATGTGAAATTGAACAAAAAACATGAAAAATAGAGATGAGGACCAGCGCTCCACATGAGGACACCGGCGAAACATTGGCTGACCGCAGATTCCTACTATGCTGAGGAAGAATGTCTACCGGCGGACCACAAATTAGCACCGGTGAACTGATGGTGCCAACACCGAAGTGATTTGGAACCCACTGGCGATCAGCTGTGACCAACCGACAGATCGCGGACTAGCACCAGCAAACACTCGCAAGTTACGCCCATCAGAAAAGGGCAAAAGTGTCCATCTCAAAAAAAGTGGAGTATTTTTGTACCCTACTTTTGTACATCTCAAAAAGGAACTGAACCTTCTATTCCATTATGATAGAAATTGTATTAAATATTGAATAGAGAGAAGAGAGAAGTTGGAGAATTGAATTGTAGAGAGAGAAAGCTTCATCATCTTCTTTGAAAAGGTAGAAAAACTCCATTGGAGATCAAAACCTTGTGCTTTAATTTTATTACGCATTTTATTGAATGGATATTGAATTATTCCTTAATGCAATGTCTTCTTCTTCTTACATGAGTAGCTAAATTCATTACTAGGGGTGTGTGAATGATTGGGGTTGATTTGGATTGGGTATTGTTTAAGTGATCTTAGATTTACTCAATTACTATAATTCTAGTGTTTCATCTATGTTTTAATCTAAATACTCATAGTTTCAAATGTGGGTTGTATTTACTTACTCTAATTTTACTTGAAAAAGGTATTTAGAGTATAGGGGATGAAACATTAGTGGGTAATTGGGTGTTGATGTAGGGTTGGGCTAGAGATAGCCAAAACCCATTGTCAAACACCCATTGAGAATCAAAGCTAGAAATAGTTGATTCTTACCCAAGTTGATGTGGTTGTTGTGTAATGGACTTCGGGGTTTGAAAAAATCAAAGGTATAAGGCACCTAATTGGTTGAAAAACATAAGGTGTCACCTCGTTCACAACTAATTATAATATTGAATAATGCTAGGAGTTGTTAATAATCCCAATAAGATGATGCCCCGATAATATCACAGCCCTAGTAGTCTCTCCTTTGGTATTTTCTATGCTTTGTCCCTGTTTTATTAGGCAAATTTTGTAGTTCAATTGACAAGTTGTTATTTTTCCAATTTTAACTTTATTGTTGTTGACACACTGATGCAAGTTACTTCAATTTGATAGACAACTTTTGCGTGATCAACTACTATTCCCTATGAGATTTGACCCTGAGATTCATCGGGTATATTTGTTTTTCCAACGGCCGTTTACACTCTCTCGGTAAGAGGAGTGAATTAGGACATTATCACACTTCCAGCAGAGTGATTTTTATTCAATTCTTCTATTTTCCTTGTCTAATTTCAACACATGCACAATCAAATAGAAAAGGCATAAAACATTCCTAATTTGGGTAAAAGCAAAGCAATTTCTCATGCTTAAAAGCCTAATGAGTTGGTAAATTGCAACCTTATCATGCACATGATGCCCAACTATCTCGCTCAAGTTGGAAGAGTCATCCAAAATCTTGCCAAGGTAGAGGACGATCACAATCTAGGATCCTAACAATCAAATCCTTACCAGGGACTATCTTTGAGGAGTTGCCTGAACCAACAACATGATCCTATCCTACGTTGGCTACGTAGTTATGGGATTATAGGTTGTCTAAATCCTTTCACCTAATTCGGTAGACTCCTCCCACAAACAATCTTGCTCATGTCCTCATGCCTTTCTTTGGAAATATCAAAACATCATTATAAACCACATTAGTTATACATATAATGAATGTTTAAAATCAGCATTGGAGCCTTTCGCTCAAAATCTCTTTAAACATTGCTTACGAGCCTCTTGCTTAAAACACTATCTAAAAAATCCTTGAAAACATCAATAAAGAGCCTCTCCCTCAAAACAATCTTTAAATATCAATAAGGAACCTTTTTCTCAAAACCATCTCATGAGTTTTCAAAAACAATACTTTACTTAAGCTTTTGAAAATCATGTAAAAATCTTCTCTTTATGCTCAAAAACTCATCATGCGTACTCTCTTGAAAATATGCTCAATCTTTATGAAATAGTGCATTTACTTCTAAACACATGCTTTTAAAATCATGCTTCTTAAAATCATTCTTTCACGCAATTGTGTTCATGGGATAAGAGACCTGAACCAACTCATCAATCAACAATTAACGATCAACAGAGGATTATCAATAATTCAATAGAATAGTATTACAATTAATAATCAAGTACATCAATAAATAACTCAATATAAAGAATTCAATAATGGAAATTCAACATATATAGATAGGGTAGAAGATCATGAATTGAACAATAAACCCTAGAATTAAACTCACAATCTCATCAATGAATTTAGTACATGAGGAAGATTAGAATTCCTTAATTAGATTAGCCTTACATACCTGAAAAGTAGAACCTTAGACTCAAGCTTGAAAAATCCTAATGTGGGGAAAAAGAATTTCTAGCTTTCTTGGTGAACTTGAGAGCTATTATCTTTAAAATTATGTTGTAATGGAGAGAATAGGAGTTTATGCTTTAGGAACCCTTCAATAATCCCCTTAGGAATCCCAACACATTCTGGTTTAGGAGATAAAATTATAGAAATTTACTGAAATGCCTTTAAGTTCTCGTATATTAAAACTGTCCGTCAGTGGTCACGACTCCTACTATGAGTCATACAACCTTTACTATGACTCTTAGTAAGTGACCTTTCCCTGGAAAATACTCTAATCATCATCTTATGCCTCCTCAGTATGATTCGTACCTTCCTGGTACGAGTTGTGGGTTGTTGTCATGACTTCCTGGCAGATTTTAACTATCTCTATAATCCTCACACTACAAGTCTTGGTACTGATGTGATGTGAGTTTATAGAATCTTCAACGCTTAAAAATGAGAAAATAATATGGACTTAGGTATGTTTATATGGATATGAGACACTTTTACTTTGATTTCAGGGAAAATTGGTGTTTGAGCAAACTTGGGGAAAAGAGGCGTAAAAATGCAAAAAATCAACCAAGTACAAGTCTCAGTATGAGTCGTACTGAGAACCATGGTGAAAGTCAGAAGGATGGATTTAGAGGAAGGCAACATATGACTCTCAGTACGAACTGTACCAAGATGGTACGAGCTATAACTGGAGTCAAGGAATTGTTCAGAGAAATTTTCACAAAGGCAGTCTCTTGGTGAAGGTGGACTCACAGATCGTAGACATACAACCCATACCATGAGCCATGGTGATCTTCAAGTAATTCTTTAGGACTTGGTAGAACTTCAGATACAACAAGCAGTATGAGTCGTAGGAGGAAGGGTAGGAGGCGTACCACAACACTCGTGGAAAACTTTAGAAGATGTCGGAGTTCTCAGGGCCAAACCACGGATGTATTGTATGACTCATAGTACTATGGCACGTGTGGTACCAGTCTGATAATAGTTAGACAAATCTATAACAGACAAGGATGTACGAGAAGCAGGTATGACCCGTATAATCCGTCTACGAGTCATACGATAAGTCGTGATATAGTCGGTGCTAAATATGGAAAATTCCCTATAAGCTTAGGAAAAGGTTTTTAATGTATGTATAAGTACCTTTATATGTTTTATTTTAGTAGACAACATAGAAAAGAAGTAGTAGAGACGTGTGAAGAATATTATTTGTGAATTTTTATCAAGCTTTGGAGAGCAATTCTTAGGATGAAGCTCTTGATTTCATCCATTGTTCTTGCGATTGTTCTTTGATATTCAAATTAGGTTTTCTTCCAAATATTGTTGTACGTATTTCATTATATATTTGTCTATGAATGCTAATTGTAATCTTACAAACATAAGAGGATAAAACCTAAAACAACTAGGGGTTGTGGGAACCATGGTGGATTAACGAAATATGGTTACACAAAACTGATTCAAAATCAATGCTAAACGTTTGTATTGTATTCTCTTCATCTTTAAACATTTCTTAATGGTGTACAATGTTAGGACTTGCCCGAATTCTCTACTTTCTTGAACCTAGAGAAGTAGATATTAGGAAAAGAGAATTACAACAAAGCCTTGGTCTTTATGATCATTGTATTAACTTGAGTTGTGGTCGTAGGATAGTTAAATTTGGAACATATTGATAATGGTTAGTTTGAAATAACTCATGAGACCTGACCTAGAGATTGAGTATAGTAATCAAATAGGGATGAACCAGTCATTTGGATGAACCCTAGTTATCAGTTCTACAAGTAAGCATTGGGATTGATCACATNCTAGAGATTGAGTATAGTAATCAAATAGGGATGAACCAGTCATTTGGATGAACCCTAGTTATCAGTTCTACAAGTAAGCATTGGGATTGATCACATGTCTATACCCGAAGTAGTTATGAATCTACAAGGAACACTTACCCTAGTTATTTGCAAATTTTGATATCTATCACAATTATAATCTTGCTTTAATATTGTTTTTCATTGAAAACCCCCCAATTTGGAGATGACTCACCAACAAGTTCAAGTACCGGCATTAGACTAGATCTTAGCCTATTCCCTATGGGTTCGACCCCAAACTCTTTGTTGGGTTCTTTATTGATAATATCCACTTCATACAATTCCAAGGAGTTTGAGTTTGAGTGTTATCAAAAAGTGGCTCCCTTGCCAGGGAATACGTCAAAGATTAGATTAATTGCTTGTATTTGACTTTTGGTTGTTATTTCCTGAATTGTGTTTTCTTTTTAATTTTGGATATCCACAGGTTGTTGCTTGGTGAATTCCAATTACTCATCGTAGTGGAAACCCCCTAATTCCTTTGGATCTCACACTCGAAGAATACTTCAAATAATGGAGAACCAAGTGTAGAGAGATGCCCATTTGCTAAAGAAGCTAGGCAAGCCGAGCTAGCTCGGGAAACTGCACTTCAGTATGCAGAGGATGCTTGGAATGAGGTTGCAATGTTGGTCGCCATGGAAGGGGTAACAGAGGTGAAAGATGTGCCCCTCAATTCTTCGATGAGGATGACCTGTACATTAATGAAGTGGGGTCAACCGGAGCAATTATACCACCACCATTTACTATTGGGTAAAATTTTGACATCACTAGCACCATGATCCAAATATTGGAAAGGGATGTTTAGTGGTCATGCAGCTGATGATGCCAACCTATACCTGAAGAACTTTGTAGGAATATGCAAGGCATATAGGTTTCCCGAAGTCAGCCAGGATGCTATAAGGCTAACACTCTTCCCCGTCTCTCTGTCTGGGGAGGATACTTTATGGTTATTGGAGTTTCCCAATGACTCCATTACAAATTGGATGGAGCTCAAGCAAGCTTTTCTAGAGAGATTCTTTCCACCCTCCAGGATGCTGCAGATTAAAGACAAAATCTATAATTTACGACAAATGAAGACTAAGGCACTCCATGAAACCTAGTTGAGGTTTAAGAAGAAGTTGAACAAGTTCCTGAACCACAAAATTCCTGATGACAGTCTGTTGGAGATTTTCTATAGATCCTTGAACAACAGTACAAAAGGAGTAGCAAACACAGTGGCGGGAGGAGCACTGATGAGCCATACCTAGGAGCAAGCTGCCACTATTCTAAAAAGAGTGACCAAAACAAATAGTGAATGGCACATCCATAAAGCGGAAGCAACGGCTGGTACATACATAGTAGGTTTGACTGTAGATCAACAAAAGAAGGAATAAGAGTGTGACTGGGAATTCGCTCATATGTGCACATCATTGGGCTTTCTCACTAAGTATATCATAGGAGCTGGAGCCAAAAAAGTTAATGTAGTGGGGACACAGGAACAAGAGTCAGGGCCTGACCATTCAAATTTCGAGGAGGAGGAAAACTTCTTGTACAACCAGGTGGCGGGTTTCTAAGCCAATGCCCAAGGGTCTGGACAAGACACTTTATACCAAGGTTTCAGAAACCAATACAGAGACAATTATAACCGGAATGGGTACAGAAGCCGAGGTCGTGAGCACAAAGGAGATTGGAGAAGGAATGAAGGTTATGAAAACGACCGAGTAGGATTGTACTTGCCTCCGAATGTACGTGAGGGGGAGGCTGGACAGTCAAAGTTTGAGATCATGATGGCTGAGATGCTAAAGAAGGTGAGATCCACAAATGATCAGCTAAAAAACATCCGTAGTGATTTATCGAGCATAGGTTAGAGAGTGGAGTCACATGCCACGGCTATCAGACAGATTGAACAATAGCTTAGGCAACTGTCAGCATTTATGAACCCTAGGCAAAAGGATACACTACCTAGCAACATAGTCAAGAATCCAAAGAATGATGATCACTGCATAACTGTGATGACTAGGAGTAGAAAGACCAAGGTTGATCCCCCTATGCCGATTGTAGTTGAAAGGAAGAAAGAGAGCATGATCGACGATGAAGAAGATGTTTCTGAGAATGAACACAATGAGGATGCTGAGTTGACTGAGGCTCCAATTGTTGAAAATACGCCTGAAGCAGAACAAGGGGAGAAGCAAGGAGCCACACAAATTTACAAGGATATTCCACGACCACCGCCATCGTTCTGTCAAATAATGAAGAAGGCAAAGAATGGTAAGTTTCAGAAGTTCCTATCAGTGCGAAAGTAGTTATCTATAAACATACCATTGGTCAAGGCATTGGAATAGATGTCGGGATATGCCAAGTTTATGAATGATCTTGTTACGAAGAAAAGGTCCGTGAGCTATGACCTTGTGGATAATGTGCATCATTGTAGTTCTATAGCCTCACCGGTCCTTGCCTAGAAGAAGGAAGATCTAGGTGTCTTCACCATTCCATGTACAAGCGGCGCTGTTGAGTTCGCGAGGGCACTCTGCGATTTAGGAGAAAGCATCAATGATGTCGTTAGCTATGTTTAAGCAGTTGGGATTGGGTGCCCCCACACCGACTACTATGCATCTACCGATGGTTGACTGAACTATGAAGAAGCATGTGGAGATCTTTTTCTATGTGCTTTTTAAAGTTGATAGATTCATATTCCCAGCGGACTTCGTGATCCTTAATTGATTTTGATATCCCCATAATCTTGGGGAGACCATTCTTTGCCATTGGGAGAGCTTTAGTAGATATGGAGGCTGGCCAGTTGAAATTCAGACTCAATAAAAAAGAGGTCACCTTTAATGTATGCCGGTCAATGAAGAAACCAAAGGAGTACAGAGTTGTCTCAGCAATAGAGGATGAATCTGAGTTCCTTGATGAAGTCTGAGTAGTCAAGATACTTGCATCGTGCTACGATGTTAAATCAGGAGCTTCTTGGGAGGTAACCATGTGGTGGTTTGGTGAATTCTGAGTAACTGAACAACTTGCATCATGCCACGACATTAAATCAAGCGCTTCTTGGGAGGCAACCCAAGTTGATTAACTTATGTGTGTTCAGTGTGCAGGGGAAACAAAAACAGGTGGCAGAAGAATTGTTGAATAGGCAGGTGCTACGATTCTTAGTACGACTTGTAAGAAGATTGTACGGGCTGTAGTACGAGTCATGGTGAGAAGCAGAGAGGTATTTCAGTGCATGAGTTCAGGGTACGGTTGGTCCTAGGACTCGTAATTTCATTGTACAGGTCGTAGTACTCACTATAGTTATGAACTATGCAAGGCATGGACCTCAATTTAAGAAAGACCTACAATTCATAGTACGAATCGTACCCCCATAGTACGAGTCATAAGTTGTGCTCATAGGTCCACAGGTACATTTCTCAACCTCTTTGTTATGAGTCCAATGTCTAGAGGATTTATCCAAGAGAAGTCCCGGACTCTAGCGGCAGCNTCTCAACCTCTTTGTTATGAGTCCAATGGACGAGTAGTAGGGCTTTCCTATGACTCGTGGTACGAGTCGTGATGGGTCAAAAAGTTTTAAATCACCTGATTCGGCCCAGATTTTTCAAATTTGTACTACAACCTATTTAAAACTTCAAACACACCATGCCCTTCACCCACGCATTCAGAATCGAAGTCACAAATAGAACCATGATTCCATCAGACCCATAACTCAAAATCAAGATCAAATTGAGCAAGTTTTTGCTCAGATAACACTGAGAATCCCAATTCAAAACCTAGTCCCGGTTCTCAATCGAAGTAAGCAACCTTCAAATAAGTATATTCTTTGAATTTGATAATAATGACCTATTGTGCTTGAAGCAAACCTGCTTAATCCCTGAGAATCCTCTCAATGCTTGAGATTTTTAAAAAGTACAATGACCAAGGATAAGAACAAGTTGGTGTGCGACTAGGTAGGGATGTAACTGGTAAAAATCATGCAAAGAACTATTAAACTTGAGTTACGGGTTATGATTAAAAAGAGGAGGAATGGCTAACTGTAAAACATGATAAATGCATGACTCGACTTGGGGAATTCTGAGTACCCAACATCAAGGTAAAATCCCCTGCAAACTGAATAAAAAATAAGACAGGGACAGGCTTCACAAGCCTTCCTACAACTCATGGTTTCATACTATGACTCGTAGGATGACTCGTTGGGACTGTCCCAAGCCAAATTTGTAATAGTCACGAGGTACAAATCCTAGTATGGTTCGTGGTATCCTGCTATAAGTCATACCTGGCAATCGTACCAAGAATCTGAAAAGGTTCAAGTCCACAAGTGACAGTACGATCCCTCCTACGACTTATGGAATCGACTTATTGGTTGTACCATGAGTCGCAACAAAATACATAACAATTTTTCAAGAGGCATCCTCATACAACTCGTGGTAAAGACCATACCTTCATGGTACTAGTCATACCTCAGAGGTGTAACACTAACTTGAGATATTATGAGTCTCTACACGAATCATACCTACAAGGTACGACCCATACTGTAGACCCATGATAAATTACAGAGGACTTTTTTCTTTCTTTATTTTTCTAAGATTTGGAATTCTAACCTTTTTCTCCATAGGTACAATGATGTAGAAATGAAAAGCATCCAAGGCAACTACTCGGAGGGCATTGATTGATGAGACCTCCGAATCCGACCAAGCGGGCAACTTCCCTAGTGGTTAATTAAAGGGTTACCGAGTCGATACATTTGATACTAACGGGACCCGAACCACTAGGGAGAAGGCTAAAGAGCAGGCCGTGGTGGCTACTGCCACATCTGTTGGTGCTCCCTAGTTTGATGAATGAGCGGAGGAAAGAGCCCAAGAGTCCGAAAGTGATCTAATGAAGAAGACGGGTCCGAGAAGGCCCAATTCCGAGATGCAAGCAGTGAGTTCAGATCAGATGAGGAGGCACCCATTGCCAAGCAGGAGCAGACTCCACATAGGGAGAATAGCACCATTCAGTGAAGAGTACCAGGCCCATGAAATATATGAACAGGGAATGCTCTCACCTCCAAAAACAAACCTAGACGGAGCATTCAAGAAGAGCCGCAGATCCTCACCAATTCACAAACGAAGTGGAGGAGATGAAACGGATATTTAGCTTTTATGGATTTGATTGGATAGCTAGGGTCTTAGATCGATAAACTTCATAAATCGTCTGGGAGTTCTACGCCAATTACTTTGCAACCATGGAGAAGAAAGCTAAAGAGGGGAAAAAGTTAAAAGATCAGCCTAAGGTGGAGCGCGTCATTGTTAGAGGCCGAGAGGTTAATATATTCTAGAGCACTATTGCTCGGGTGTTATATGGGCCCTAATTCATACCACCACATGCTACACCAGAATATGACTATTGGGTGGAGGCCTTGAAACAAATCAAGCAGCTGGGTTTTGATGAGAGGCCGAGGCAAATTCAATGGTTGTTCGGAGTGATTGCTAAGGACAAAAAAGAGGTAGAATGGGTCACTAGCGGCAAGCAGTCACAAAGAACTCTCTAAACTTCATAGAAAAAGTCTGTTGGACATTAGTGCTCCACTGGTTTTCCTTGATAGTAAATGATAACACCCTCAATGCAGACAGAGCAGCTTTGGTGGCTTGTATCATGTCTAGATATACCATCAATCTCCCAAGGGTCATCGCATAGGATATTGGGGATTGGTATATGGTATTGAGCACTACCATCCCATTCCTAGTCTCATATTCACATTGTGCACGGAGGCAGGCATCACGGTGCATCGTGGTGAGGAGCACCTGATCAGAGGATAGCGGATCACTGATATTGGTCTAATCCGCAGTCCCATTATCATGGATAGTTGGGGGCACACAGGTGAATGCCCCCACTTCACAGAAATAGGGTGAGACACCGACTACAGATGTTGGTCATTCGGCTGCAGCTCCTACCACCTCCGCCGCACCACCTAAAAGCCTCCCGAGCCAGAATCCAACCAGGTACGTACTAGTGCCTCAGGAATTTATCGAAAAGTTGTCCAAGAGACTGATCTTAGCTAAGAAGAAGGTTTATTCGATGATGGAGAATGCCAAGTCTTGGGTAAAGGTTGAGATTGAGACAGCTGAACAGGCCCTACCCACCATGATAGATGGTTTTGAGAGAAGGTTCAACAGGCGTATGGCCAGGCAGACTGACATGGACAGCCTTCATGAGGAGTTGGAGGCTCTTCAAGGTTAAGTGGGCGATCTGTCATCATGGCAGTCGGCAATCATAGTAGCCCCTACTCTTCCTGACCTCGACATTGTTATTGACGAGGAGCTTGATCTAACGGCTTATTGGGAGCCCACAGGAGTTGATAAGGAGAAAGGGAAAAAGAGGGTCTCTTAGGATGTTGGAGATGAGACCCCAAAGAAGAAGAGAAAAAGAGAGAAGATAGAGCGCAAGCGGGCAAGATTGGAGAGTCAGCGGACTCACGAAGAGCAACAATTGGAGCTGCTTGAGAGAGCTAGAGAAGCGGGTAGCTCCACCATGGCCCAGGAAGAGCTTGCAGGTGGCAAGGACCCTTCAAGTGATCCATATTCATATGAGAGTCTTATCGGACCAGATTCTGAAACTGGGTTTTANATCCATATTCATACCCGATGATTCCATAGGTAATAGAGGCGAGTGTCACTACTGAGGGGGTAGCCACTCCCCCTACGAATACACTAGTGAGTGCATCGGCCACCACCAGCACCACAATTGCAGCGGAGGTACCTCATCCGCAGGATGACAGGAGCACTTAATGCACTGCATGTATGTTCCCTTCCTTCTGATTTTACATTCTATGCTTCGTGGATGAAGCATGCTTTTTAAAAAGGGGAGGGATGTACTTTGATTTTTGGATTTTGATTCCTCCGAGGTTTTTATTGTTGTGTTTCTTTTCCCTCGGGCATGCTATCTAGTAGAACTGGCATTTTTAGGATTTTATTTTTGTGATTTTTGTTTAAATAGAAAATAGCTTAGGAGTACTCAGCCAATAAATTGCACTAGTTTTGAATTTGTAAAAATTGACCCTGTTTAAATTTTTTTGATGATTAGCTATGTACTTGTTGACTACAAAGCATGATTTCTGTAGATCTTTTTATGTCATTTAGTATATTTGCATGAATAGTTTTTGTTAGCCATGTATAAACCGAACAGGTAGAGTGAATGCAAGACATGTACCATGAGTGAGTGAGGTCTGATACCTAGTTCAATTCTGTGTAGAGGATCTAGAACTTGTCTGATTGGTCGTTACATAGGTTTTAGGATGTTTGGTTAGGTAAGGATCATAGACAATTTTTGCTCAGTCCATTTTTAGCTTGAATGACCTTACCAGAATGATATGATTCCCTTGATCCCGTTTTTGAGCCTTAAATGAACCATTTTTCTCAGATTAACCAATTAACCGTACCCATTTTTATAATGAATCTATTTTGTCCATGGTACCTCCTTTGACATTATGAACCTCAATATAGGAAAAATGCCTAAGTTGAGGGTGGCTATAGTAGGGGTGCATAAATATTGGGGAGGTGAAAAAACGAAGAGAAGAGAAAAAGGTGAAAAATGAGGTGTGGTGTGACAAAAGACAAAAGAAAAAGAAAGAAAAATTAAAAAATAAAATACAAAAAGAGAATGATGAATGAAAAGTTTGAAAAGAAACACACCACACTCATACAAGTGCATAAAGAAGGGTGAAAATGGAGGAAAAAGTGGAAAAAACAAAAAGGGTGAAAAAGTGAAAAAATGGAGCCACATGTATGTAGTGCCAAGAAGGGGTTTAATCAATCAAAAGATTCCATCTCCATCATACCTAGCCCGAAAGCCTATATTACAAGCAAAAGAAAGTCCTCCAGTGATCCTACTTTGACCATCTGACAAATCGAAGTAGAGAAAATAAGGGCAAGCCTATGGTATCCGATATGCAGTATTTGAAACTTCTTTGTGAGAGTGGGAGTCTTACTTGTTCGGTCCCATGTTACATATTTCACTATATTTGTGAGTGGGGGGACTTCATTTGTTCATAGGATACATGGTTTGTGTTTAATTCTACCAGTTATCTGTGTGAAAAGCATTGGTGATGACTTGACTATCTGTTAATAGCTAGATGAAATATCTTGATACCTGTTTTATCATGTTTTGTGGTTACTTGATGTGCATGTGCTGATTTGGTTAACAGGAAAAAGGGTCAAAAGTTGTTTGAGTTTATAGTGCAAAATATTGATTAGTTATTGGTTGTAGTATCCTAGGTTTATTTTCTAGTTAAGCATCATATTTAGTTTTTTTCTTTTCCTGAAGACATGCAAAAGTCTTAAGTTGAGGGTGTTGATGTGCTGTGAGTTTACAACATTTTCAATGTTTAAAATAGAAAATAGCAGACTTAGGTATGTTTATATGGATATGAGGCACTTTTACTTTGATTTCAGAAAAATAGGTGTTAGAGACAAATTGTGCAAAAGAGGCCTAAAAATGTAGAAAATTAGCCAAGTACAAGTCTCAATATGAGCCGTGACTTGATTGTATGAGTCGTACTGAGAATCGTAGTGAAAGTTGGAAGGATGGATTTAGAGGAATGTAACATACGACTCTCATTATGATCCATACCAAGATGATAGGAGCTGTAACTGGAGTCATGGAATTGTTCAGAGAAATTTGCACAAAGGCAGTCTCTTAGTATGGGTGGACTTACGAATCGTAGCAACCACATACAACCCATACCATGAGCCATGGTGAGCTTCAAGTAATTCTTTAAGACTTGGAAAAACTTCAGATACAACAAGCAGTATGAGTCATAGGAGGAAGGTACTAGACATACCACAACACCCATGGAAAACTTCAAAAGATGTCGGAGTTCTCAGGGCCAAACCGCGGATGCATTGTATGATTCATAGGACTGTGGTATGAGTCGTACTAGCCTGCCAACACTTAGAAAAATCTGCAGTAGCCAAGGATGTACAAGAAGCAGGTATGACACATACAATCCTAATACGGGTCGTAGGATCAGTCGTGATACAGTCAGCCCCGGATATGAAATTATTCATATTAGCTTAGGAAAAGGTTTCTAATTTCTGTTTGAATACCTTTTTATGTTTTATCTTAGTAGACAACATATAAATGAAGTAGTAGAGATGTATGAAGAATATTATTTGTGAATTTTTATCAAGCTTTGGAGAGAAATTCTTAGGATCAAACTCTTGATTTCATCCACTATTCTTTAGATTGTTCTTTGATATTCAAATTAGGTTTTCTTCCAATTATTGTTGTAAGTATTTAATTATGTGTTTTTCTATGAATGCTAATTGTAATCTTTCAATCATGAGAGGCTAAAACCTCCACAACTAGGGGTTGTGGGAAACATGATGGAATAACAAAATAGGGTTACACAAAAGTCATTCAAAACCAATGTTAAATGCTTGTACTATATTCTCTTCATCTTTAAACATCTCTTAACAGTATACAATGTTAGGNCCAACCATTCAGGGTTGTGGGAACCATGGTGGATTAATGAAATATGGTTACACAAAACTTATTCAAACTCAATGCTAAACGCTTGTATTGTATTCTCTTCATCTTTAAATATTTCTTAACGGTGTACAACATTAGGACTTTTCCAAATTCATTACTTGCTTGAACCTAGAGAAGTAGAGATTAGGAAAAGAGAATTACAACAAATCCTTGGTCTTTATGATCATTGTATTAACTTGAGTTGTGGTGGCAGGATAGTTAAATTTGGAATATATTGATAACGGTTAGTTTGAAATCACTCATGAGTCCTGACTTGGTGATTGATTATAGGTATCCAATAGGGACGAACCAGTCGTTTGGATGACCCATTGTTATCAGTTCTACAAGTAAGCATTGGGATTGATCACATGTGTATACCCGATGTAGTTATAAAAATATGGGGAACACTTTCTCTAGTTATTTGCAAATGTTGATATCAATCATGTCACGACCTGAGCGTACACCCAGATCGTAGACATGGTACAAGGGACCTCGGAGACACCAAGTCGACCCATGGCATAAGCATTCAACTAACTCATTTAAGAACATGAAGAAAGCATAATTATAAACTCAACGGAAGTCTCATAAAACAACACATTAGAATAATATCCGAAGCTATACATGCATAAGTCCGAAAGCCTCTATTCTAGATGAGTTGATGGGACAAGACCCCAACTAACTCCACAAAACATGAAACTGAAAGTCTAGTCCTCGAAAGATGAGGACTCACCACTCACGCAGGTGCTAACTCTAATAAGCGATTACGAGCGGAGCTAAACCTGGGAAACGGATCCTACATCAGTAAATGATGCATCACAGAAAGTATGTGGTCCGTATGTGGAATATACCTAGCATGCAAGGTAAGTAAAACCTCTTAAGTAAAATAAATCATTTAAAGCAATTCATACACATCATAAGATTTTAAGTATAAGTAGAAGGCTACATGCATTCATTCTGAAATCGTACTCTTATCATAAGGTGATCATGCATAGCTTTAAAACATCATGACTGACCCGAATGACTCAAAGATGAAACATGACATTTATTTTAAATGCTAAACAATGAGTCTAACCCTGCTTTTAGAAAATGCATGCGTAAACCAATCACCTTAAGTAATGAATATGCAAATCTGAATGACATGGATAGTGGGAGACTCGTCACTTAACCGACATACCACGATAGAGCTTACGTGGTCCCAACAATCACACTCAAGTGGGTAGAGCCGTTCATAACCTTGTCAGGGTGATGGATGATACCATGATATCGATATCAAGCTGAAGGGCCATCGGGCCGAGCATAGCTCACAAGGGAGGTCCCAATAATATAATAGTATTAGCCTACATTGGCACGTAGTTCTGGGGCATAGGGTGATAGACCCTTAACCTGCTCGGTGCTAGACTCTTCTCCCAAAAACATGCAATGCTCTATATCGTATATAACGAAGCTCAACATTGTCTATTGACGAAGCTCAATATGAAATCATGCATAACTTAACATCGTATGAAACGAAGCTCAACATTGTCTATTGACAAAGCTCAATAACGCAATCATGCATAGACTCGACATCATATGAAAATGAAGCTCAACATTGTCCTTTGACAAAGCTCAATAATGACATATATCTCAATTATGAATTCATGCATATGAGAAGCTTTATTCCAAAACATACCACAAGCTCAATCATAGGTGGGAGCATCTACTCCAAATCATGTGGTAAGCTACATGTAGAAATATTTACTCAACATACCACAAGCTAGAATTTATAATACAAATTGAGAAATTTTACTTCAACAATGTGGTAAGCTTATGTCGGGAAAATCATCACTTTAAATCAACAACACCCAAATCTTTATCATTCTTGGATCTAGTAAATTCATTTTGACAACAACAACATAATCGTGGGTAGTTTTAGAAATATTCTTTTCATCATCAACCTCATCATCATCACACATTTATTATAAATCACTTCTTTTATGAACTCATCATTCATGGGCATTTTAGATTCAAAATTTGGAAAATAATTTTTATATGGAAAAACAATTTAGAATCTGCCCAAGCTTTATAATCCATCAATATAAATACAATCTAATCATACCAATGTATAGAGATTGAAGAATCATGCAATTGGGTAAAACCCCATACTTGGTCATAGATAATTTATCACATTTTGATAGGAATTGGGCATGGGTGTGGAAGAAGACACCCACTTATAGCCTTACATACCTGGGAATGGTGAATTCTAACACCCTCTAATTGTCCAAGCTAAGATTCCAACGGAAACCTTGAGATTTTTCCTTGAATCCCCTCTTCAAACTTTCAAACTTGCATGCATGGGAAGAATGGTTTAGAATAGGTTTTCCCCTGCTAAAAACCTACTAAAATGAGCTTTAAACAATGTAGTATAGGCCCCTAGAACTTTGGAATGACGAAAATACCCTTACTAAAATCGTAGAAAATCTGCTCACTGGACCAAACAATGGACGACCCTATGGGTCGTTGGAGGATACCATGACCCATGGTGTCTACCCGTGCTTTGCACTTTCCAGGCTAGGCCTCGGCTCACACAATGACCTAAACAACGGGTTGTTCAATTCCATAACGGGTCATCCAATCACCCGTTGTTTCCTTCATCGACCTATGCACTTTCTCAAACGACGAGCATTACCACGACTCGTTACTGGAACCCACGAGTCGTGGTCTTATTCTATCACATACACTGACCACCTCACTATGCTAACAACGGCTGCTCACCACAATCCGTGGTACCTCACGAAGGGTCATTGGGTGGCCCATGGAATCCCTGAACCTCAAGTCCAACTCTCACCACGGTTCCATACGACAACTCGTTTTACCCTATAATAAGTTGTTGGAACGGTAGTTGTCTCCATTGACCCACAACCAGACACCTTTCGCGACTCACTCCCACGGGTTGTTTCTTGATCCCATGATCCGTGGAACCTCTCATTCTGTGATAATTTTCCCCAGTTCAGCCGTTTAAATTTTTAAACTCCCGGGTCTAATCTTAGGCACTTCTGGGGTATTACCATATCTCCCCCTGGGGTACATTCATCCTCGAATGTAGGAAACAAGCAGAAAGAAGAAACATGCAATTATCATATTCAAATATTGATTTTTTGAACCAAAAACTAATGGAATTACTACCTCAGATTCAAAATATACAACTGAACTAAATTCACAATTCACATACACACCCATATTTATAAAAGAAACTTGCGCACATGAACTGAACATGGAAATTGATTAGAGAATTAGGTCAAAAGTTGATACCTCAAACTGAAACTGAGCCGGTAGGGAACAAGTGAGGGTATTTAACCATCATAGCCTCTTCGGCTTCACACGTAGTTCCCTCAACATGTTCGTTTCTCCATAACACCTTCACTGAAATTACATCTTTGTTCCTCAGCCTCCAAACCTAACGATCCAAGATTGCAAGTGAAATTTCCTTATAACTGAGGCTATCTCCCTCACCAACTCTTTCCACCGGGACAAGTAAAGATGGATAACCCAAGCGCTTTTTCAAGAGCGACACATGAAACACGGGGTGAACTGAAGATAACTTCGATGGAAAGTCCAACTCATACGCCACCTTACCCACTCTTCTCATAACCCAGTAGGGACCAATATAGCAGGAACTGAGTTTTTCCTTTCTTTCCGAACCTGTGTTGGACTTTTCTGCGTTTCAGGTTCTCTAGATAGTCCACACCGTAGAGGAGACTCTACCAAAACTTTTCTAAGTATTAGTCAGAAGAGTTAACTCCTTTAAGCCTGAAAATGACA
>JACEIK010000566.1:390811-416077 GCA_018107945.1 Datura stramonium | reverse complement strand
GTAGTTGTGTTTGTATTAGCTAGAGATTACTTGGTCAAATCAGTTAGCAATAGAGTTATTGGTTTGAAGCCTTGTAATAGAGTTGTTGCAAGGAGAGTGGGATTAAGAGATTAAACCTATGGATTATAAGTTGCTTGAGTATAGTGAAGTTGTTGAGAAATCCTACGTGGTAGGTCATGATTTTAATTCCTTGAGCAAGGAGGTTTCACCATAAACCTCCTGAGTCATTTATTTTAATTGTCTTAGCTATTTGTTGTTTGATTATCTATTGCTTCTAGTCAAAGGACTTGTGATGGACTCATACAGGCCAACAATTGGTATCAGAGTCTATACTCCCTAAAGATTAACACCTAGGATGGATCTTGAAAATGGTTGTTCCACCTAACCTTGAAGAAGGTCAGTCAATCATAAGGCCACCTCATTTCAATGGCCAGTACTATGGCTGGTGCAAGACTCGTATGCACGACTTTATCATGGCTGATGATGGACCTTATGTTCCTATGAGAAACATCACTAAAGGGGAAGTTTCCTCTATTCCTAAGATTGGGAAGGAGTATGTGGAGGAGGATAGGAAGAAGATTGAAAAGAACTATAAGGCTAGAAATTGCTAGTATGTGGAATAGAACCTGATGAATACAAAAGAATCTCGACTTGTGATTCATCCAAAAAGATCGGGGACTGCCCGAGGGCCGCTTATAAAGGGACCAGTCAAGTCAAGCAGTCCAAAGTGGATATGCTCACAACTCAATATAAGTTGTTCTCTATGAAAAACTGCAAATCCATTCAAGAGATGCATACCAGATTCACTTCTATTATAAATGAACTCCACTGTTTTTGTGAAGTCATTAAGCCTAGTAAGGTTATACAAAAAATTCTCAGCATCTTACTCAAGTCATGGGAAAATAAAGTTGATGCCATTACTGAAGCCCATGATCTTTAAACTCTCACCATGGATGAGCTGATAGGAAACTTGAGACTCGTGAACTCAAGAAGCAGCAAGACCAAAGTAGAAAGGAGGCCAAAAAGAAAAAAGTCTAACAGGCTCCCAATGGTGACTCCAGCGAAGAAGATGAGGACATGACATATCCCACCAGAAGATTTTAAAAGATTGTCAAAAGAAATTATGGATTTCCCAGAAAAGGTAACACAAGCAGATTCTCCAGTGGAAATGACTGTTGCCATAAGTGCGGGAAACATGGACACGTTATCAAATATTTCCCACAACATAAGGTCGAGTACAAAAACTATGTAAAAAATAGTGCTGAAAAAGGAAGAAAGAAGGGCAGGGTCCCTGACAAGTTCAAAAGGAGGGCAACTGCAGATCACGTAGTCAAACAAGCATTAGCTGCCTGGGGAGATTCTTCTAGTGAATCGGATAAGTCTGAAAATCTCGAAGATGTTTCAATGATGATGATTGAAGATGAAGATTCAACATTCAATTCATTGTTTGCTCTTATGGAAAAATCAGATGATGCAGACATAAAGAGGTAACCTTTTCTAACATTAAAAGGAATCGTGTTGATAGATGCATTCTGTGATCTCACTAGAGAAAATTAATCTTTGAACAAAAATCTTGATTAATATAAAACTAAAAAAACTACCATAACCACTCAACTCGCTAAGTTAGAAGAAAAGTGTGGATTGTTTGCAGCTGAGAACCTTGCACTGCATGGGAAGTTAAAGACGGAACTTCAACTTGGTGAACAAGGGAAAGATGAAGGCAATGCTCTCAAGTATTAGCTTGAAGAAAATTTGAATAAATCTCAACTAGATCTCAACTTCTCTAGAGAGAAACATGGAACTGAATAGGGATTTGGTGAGGGTAAAAGCTTATCTTGAAAAGTCTATCCGATGGACACCCTCCCCTAAAGTCTTAACTAACTTAACTAATCAAAGATCTAACAATGGTGAAGGCCTTGACTATCATAAGATAAATTCTCCCTACAATCCTCATAGTGAATATGTATCTGATCCTAACAACTGGCTTTGCAACTCACTGTGGTAGAAATGGTCATCTTAACAGTGCATATCCAGCAAGATTCTCTGATGTGAACAAGCATCTTAATGCTTATGGGATCAAAGCAAACACTAGGGTACTTGGTCCCTCTCATGAAAGGACCAGGCTGCCAACATGGACAAAGGGAAGCTTGATTTACCCTCTATCTCATTTCTAGTAACTTAAGCTAAAATGAGTTTCCAAGTCTAACAAGTGATTCTCTATGCAGGAAAGAGTGAGAAGGAGTAGTCAAAGCTGATTTATGAATAGTGGCTGCTCAAAGCATATGACAGGTAGAATGAAAAATTTTCTCTCACTCAAGGCCTTTGAAGGAGGAAGTGTCTCCTTTGGAAATAGAAAGAAAGGGTACATTCTTGGCATTGAAAATATTAGAAAGTCTCTAGCTCATGAAATAGAGTACATGTACTATGTCAATGGGGCTGAAGTATAGTCTGCTAAGCGTCTCCCAAATTTATGATAAGGGAAACGAAGTGAAGTTTTTATCAGCCTCGTGCACTGTGACAAATCTATAATTGGGAGAAGTTATCCTGATAGCAAAAAGGTGTCGAAACATGTATTTTTCTGATCTAAATTCAATCTATGGTGACGAGCTTACTTGGCTCAGTGTTGTAGATGATGATGCTACTCTGTGGCACAGAAGATAAGAACATGTGAGTTCGTCTCCTCTTAACAAGCAGGTGTCCAAGGACTTGGTTTGTAGACTTCCCAAACTAAAGTTTGTTGAAGACAAGATTTGTGATGTGTTTGGGAAAGGAAAGCAGACCAGGTCCTCTTTCAAGCAAAAGAAATAAAAAAGCCCTTTTAGGCTATTAGAATTGCTCCATATGGACCGGTGAAGATTCCTAATCGAGGTGGCAAGAAATACTATTTCATCTGGAAAATGTTCCTAGATCTAAAGATAAAACTATTTCTGTATTTGAATCCTTTGCAAATCAAATAAAAGTTAGATAGCAAGATTGTGTGAATCAGATCAGATCATGGAACCAAATTTAAGAATGCAAAATTCAGTGAGTTATGTGGAAAGGGGAATCACGCATAACTTCTCAGCTCCTAGGACTCCTCAATAAAACGGAGACATGGAAAGAAATAATAGGACCCCAGTGCTTTTGGATGCAAATATTTTATACTGAACAATAGGAAGGAAGACTTGGGAAAATTTGATCCCAAAAGTGACGAAGGAATCCTTTTAACATACTTCTCAATCAACAAAGCTTACAAGATCTACAACAAAAGAACACAGTGTGTCGAAGAAAGTATTCATATGATATTTGGTGAGTCTAGTGATGTAAGAAATAAAAAAAACTTGGATGATGCCGAGCTGGAAGAACTACTATAGATTCAAAAAGGTGCTCTTGATGATAAGGAGATAGATGATCCAGTCAAGTTGGATGGTGATGAGGAATCAGTTCATGTACCATTGGGACAACGTGAAAATCAAGGTCCCTCAGGAAATGGAAGTCAAGGAAATAACCCAGAATATCAACCCACAGAACAGTACCGGAAGATCAACTAAACGAGAAACCCGGTACCCCTCAAGGTCAACCAGTTGTGAGGGTTTCAAACTGAAAGCACAGATCCTCACATCCTCTGAAAAATCTTATGTCACCAATAGATTCAGGCATGCAAACCAAGTGTAAATCTAGAGACATGTTTGCTTCTTCAGTATTCATATCACAAGTCGAGCCTAAAATTGTCAAAGAAACTTTAAAAGATGCAGACTAGGTAAATGTCATGTAGGAAGAACTTTATCAATTTGAAAAAAATAAGGTATGACACTTGGTCCCTAGACCTGCAAACAAAACTGTCATAGGGACCGGGGGTATTTAGAAACAAGCTGGATGAATAAGGAATCACCACAAGAAATAAAATAAGATTAGTATTTCAAGGATATAATCAGGAGGAAGGCATAAATTATGATGAAACCTTCGCTCCAGCTGCCAGAATGGAGGCTATTAGAATTCTAATTGATTTTGCCTCCTTCATGGATTCAAGTTGTTCCATATGAATGTAAAGAATGCATTCTTGAATGGGTACCTGAAAGAAGAAGTTTGTAACACCCTAAAAGTCCCTAAGATAAGATTTGAGGATTGAACTGGAGAAAATAAAAAAATATACACCAGGTTACAGAATGAGTCATTCAGTGACTCGTGGTGTGACCTAATGGGTCGTTAAGTGTCCCGTTAAGTGGTTCCCAGTTTGAGGAGATGACATATTTCAAATAGTGGTAAAGGATGAGACAATGGGTCATCGTGACTCCCCACGAGTCATTCCATGACCATCAAGTCTATGGGGTGAAGAAAAGGTGACTTTTGCAGTGTTGGCAATGAATTAAGGGGATGAGTCATCGTGCCCCTAACGACTCGTCAAGCTGTCCATGGGGTGAGGAAGATCAGAAAAATGGAAATTTCCAGTGGGGACTATGGGTGAGGACCATGAGTCGTCAGATGACCTAACTACTCATTAGGTCCCTCGTTATGACTGGCAGTAACCTTTTTCCAGATGAATCTTTAAGGGAATTTTCATAATTTCTAAACTCCTAACCTCTCAATGACATCGTTTTAAGCCCTGAAAGGAGTATTTTAAGAGGGTTTTTCCTATTCTAAGCCGTTAGGCTCACATGCATGCATGTTATTTGAGGACCTTGTTAAAGATCAAGCTAGAATTCTCTCAATTCTTTCCCAATCCTCTTGAGCTTTCAAGGATAGTTTGAGAATCAGTTTACCCAAGTACGTAGGGCTATGAATGAGAGTTTTCTTTCACTCTCATTCCCAAATTTCTCCTCAAGTTCATGAATTCAAGTATATGGATTTATAGGGTTTTAACCCAATTTTATAAAATACACTATGATATATTTATGGGTCTAATCCCCTCATGTTCTAAAGCATATTTGAAGTCTAATGGGCAGATTTTCTACACAATTTGATTATAAATTCATGATTTTAAGTTATTAAAAATTATATCCTACTATGCAAGTTTTATGAAAAAGTCAAGTTTATGATTTATGATTTCAAATATGATGAGATATCTAGCATGAATGAATGTTTATAAATTTACCATGTATGAATCCATAATTTTGACTTATGAAGTCTATTTCAAGCATGCATGATTTTATGATTTGGGCAAGCTCACACAAGTTAAGTATGTTTTCATGATTTAGTCAAGGCTAATAAGATCAGCTTATCATATGTTTTGGATTCAATACTCCCAATGCAGCTTATGATATATTTTGAATTCAAGACTCCCAATGTTCAAATTTCAGAATATGCATGTAACTATGATTTCAGCTTCGTTGAAAAAAGATGGGAGCACTATGCATATTTTTGGAAGTAGTGTCTAGCACCGAGTAGGCTTGGGGTTCCAAGGTTTTTCGGTCTTAGAGCCACGTGCCAATGTAGGTATATTTGTATTTGGGAGCTCTCAAGAGAGTTTTCCCCTGCCTCCAAGGGGCTTCAGCTTGATATCGATATCATGGTATCGTCCTTAGCCCTGGCAAGATTTTGGACGGCTCTGCCCACTTGAGTGTAATAGTTGGGCATCACGTAAGCTTTATCATCACGGTGTCAATTATGATGAGTCTCCCATTGTTGCTCATGATTTCAGCTACCCATGTTCATGACTTATGATATTATGTTTTACAACAGATTTGACCCAATGATCACTTTATGAACTTTTATTTACGATTTTAGCTATGACAAGTGATATGATTTTTATTTCTAAATCTTGGGTCACTATGTTAAGTTATGATAATCAGCTTATGACTATATATGTCTCAAATACAGTTTTTAGCATGCAGTCCTTACTTTCATGATTTAGTAATTTATATTTATATACATGATTTTAGTTAGCATTTTCTAAGAATATTTTTACTTACCTTACATACTCATTACATTTAAAGTACTGACCACATACTCTATGTTATATCATTTTATGATATAGGTTCAGGTGATCCAATTCAGTCTCACCGATAGCTCGCTTCCCCTATCAACTCAGTTCAGCCCTGCCTTGGGTGAGTCCTCATTGTTCGAGGACATCTATCATTTCAGTTTGGTGTTGTCATTTTGTTTCATACTTGGAGATATCTAGGAGCTTGTCCCAGCATCTCATCAGTTAGTAGAGGCTTTTCAAATATAGAGTAGTATGTTCAACTTGAGAATTAGCATTGTGATGTTATCGTTCAATATACATTATGTTATTTAGACTTCAGCTTATTCATGTTTAAGTTATCAGTTTCTGATTTAATATATGCTTTTTAGTTGCTACGTTCATGTCATGGGTCGAGTTGGAGTCATTCGTGGTTCTAGGTCCTGTGTCTCGGTCCAGAGTCCCAGCTCGGGTCGTGACAAAGTTTATGTTAAGCAACCCTATGATTTTGAAGACATCAATCATCCTCATTATGTGTAAAAAAATGGACAAGGCATTATATGGACTAAAAAAAGCACCAATTGCATGGTATGAAAGACAATCAAAATTGATCTTGGATAATGAGTTCAAGAGAGAAAAAATTGGCAATACCCTGTTGATGTAGTGGAAGAAATTTGTTGATTGTTCAATTTTATGTGGATGAAATCATTTTTGGAGCTACTCTTGATTCACTATGTGAGAAATTTTCCAAGTTCATGGAAAGTGAATTTGAAATAAGCGTGATGGGAAAGTTGAATTTCTTTCTTGGGTTGCAAGTGAAGCAAGTTCAGAATGAAACCATGATAAGCCAACAAAAGTACACCAAAGAGCTCCTTAAGTGGTTTCATATAGATGTTACCAAGCCAATTGACACTCCCATTGACACTTCTTCAAAACTAGAAACTAATGAACCTGGTCCCCTTGTGAATGAGACCATGTACATAGGAATCATTGGGTCTCTCTTATATTTAAAAGCTGGTAGGCCCAACATTGTCTTCAGTATGGGGATGTGTGCTCGATTCCAAGCCTGTCCCAAGGAGTCCCATCTTAAGGCTGATATTTCAAAGGAACTCCTGATCTAGTCTTTTTCTATCCATTAGATGAATTTCGATTTGATTGAGTGTGTTGATGCTGACTATGAAGGGTACCTGATTGATAGGAAAAGTACCTCCAAAATGACTCATTTTCTTGAATCCTTATTGATTTCATGGTGTACCAAAAAATAAAACTCGATAGCCCTTTCTATTGTAGAAGCTGAATATGTAACAACTGCATCGTGTTTGCGCTCAATTATTATGGATAAAGAAGTAGCTGAAGATTTTGGGATCATATTTGACTGTGTGTCATTGCTTTGTGACAATATTAATGATCTTAACATGGTAAAGAATCATGTTCAACACAAGAGAACCAAGCATATTGACATCAGACATCACTTTGTAAGAGATAATATTGAGAAAGGGAACATCTGCATTCAGTTATGCCTGATTGAAGACCAGAATGTTGACATCTTCACAAGGGCCTTAAGAAAGGACTAGTTCAAAAGAAATTGGCTGAAGTTGGGCTAATCAAGATGAATTAACTACTCTCTTTCTCCCTCTCTCTTCTCAAGAACTCCTTTTTAATAGTTATGATCAAGAGACAGGTATCTAGGTGTGTGTTTATCGAACTAGGTTAACTCAGTCTCATACCTTGACATGTATATACACATGGTAAGAAAGGGAAAAGCAAGGATAGAGCTAGGAGAGATATTTGAGGAATAGAGTTTAGATCATCAGCGAGGGGACCTGGTCTCCCTCACAGGTCAATATCATATCTATTACTTATGAAAGTTTTTTAAATTTCTTGAGAAATGCCACGTAGAAAGATTTGTCCCCGCCTCTTTGTAATGTTGTCGCATCTTTTCAAAATCCAATCATCATCTACCTTCCTTGACACAACATGTTGCTTCCCTCCCTTTAATACCCTCATCTCAAAAGTTCTTCTCATTTTACTCTTTTGCTCCAAAAAAATAATTTATCTTTTAGATCTGCAAATCTCCCAGTTCTCTAACCTCAAACACTCATCAGCTCCCCGTAGCAGTTCTTCCTTCTTCTATCATTCCCCAACCTCCATCTCCTTCATAATCTCCAAGAGATTCTGCTCCATAAATCATCATACACTCTCCTTGTATCACTTCATCTCCTTCAACTATGGGTTTTCAAAACCTTTTCCTGAAAGCCCCGTCCTTTCCTCTTCTTCTCCTCAAATGGAAGATTTTTCTGTTTGTGCCTGGCACTCATACTCTCCTAATGCTCTGACTCCATCCTCAATGGTGGAAGAAGTCCATTTTGAATCCTCTGTGGGTCAAAAGGAGAAGTTCCTCATTGACGATACCTCCACTGATGCCTTGAATCAAACCTCCTTATTCGATTCCCCCATCCTTGTCGCATCTCTGCTAAGACTTGGTCCCTTGTCTGTCTCTGGGCATGAGAAGGAATTGATACCTAATAATGTTATATATAAGGGTTTAGTGGATTATTTGTTCAAGGGGGATCTGCCTGAGTAGAGATGGCAATCCTCTAATATCCTTGTCATGGGAGATCAGTTGATCGTGGACAGTCTTACTATTAGTATGGCACTAGGTGAGTCCAAAGCCGGCGAGACTGGGAGAAATGATGAAGTCTCCTTTCCCCCTCATGATTTTAGTTCTCCGGTGCTCTCTCCCACTCCTAAATGGAATTAAATACTCGGGGCTATAAACATTCAACAAGGGGTGGAGGAACCAGAGGAAGTAAGTAAGGATGATCAGCCCATCTCCTACAAAGTTCAAAAAATCACCTCCAAGAATCCACAAACCCATTCGGGAGATATAGCGTAGTACTAGGTCGAATACTAAGAAAGTGATGGATGAAGCTTTGAAGGAAAACCAGGCAAAGACTGCTCGCATAAAAAAAATTTAAAAAGAGAACTATAGTTGAGGCAGAAGTACAACATGAAAATGTACTTGATCCCAAAGGAGGGGAAACAAAGAATGATGTTGTCACGCTGGGAGTTATGTTTCAGCGTGAGAAAATCGTATCTTAATCCTCCACTAGAGGAAGGACATAGAGACCTACTCCGACAAAATCGACAAAGAAAGCATCCAATAAAAGCGTTCTTACAGGGTCCGAGAGGAAACAACAGGAGGTGTCTGTGGAGGAGGGACCTGATGTGGCTACGGAATCATTCAGATGTAGGAGAGGAAAGGTAGGTAAAAGATCAGTGGCTGAGGGACCTGGTGCCACTTCAAGGTCGACCAAGCAAAAAGAAATTGTCAAGCCTCTTACTCGGGCAGAGAGACAAGATATTTTGAAGAAATAAAAGGTTCTTTGAGGATGAGTATTTGACCCTGAGATTCTAACCTACAAGGTATGGTAGACCTAGTTGAGATGGTGAGACACCAGGATTGGAGTCATTTTTTTCCCTCCGGTTCCTGATCTTCACGAGAAGGAAGTGAGGGAATTTTATCATGAATTACATTTACTGATGACGGTAAAGAGTTGAGCACCAAGTTGAATGGAGTGGAGATAACCCTTGATGAGAAGCTACTTGGGTAGGTTCTGAAGGTATCTACCAAAGAGATTAGGTAGGTTGAGGGACAATGTGCTTCTAGGAAGTTTCTATCTCTTGTTCGGAAATTAGAAGATCTGAATTTTGAGAGACTCTTCAAGAAGAAGCTGAAGGGGGAATACCAAATGGTGTTTGAGTTTGTTAACAAGGTTGTTCTCCCTTGGACCGAGAAGCGCACTATTGTGGGCATTATCGACCTATTTCTTATGGAAACCCTTAGCACCTTCAAGGCTATCAGTCTCCCTATTGTCATGATTGAGCATATGCAAAAGATGATGACTGTGAAGGATGAGAAACAGGCCTGGCCTATGCGTTTCTCCTTAACCGCGTGTTTGACTTCTTCAAGGTCCCTATGACAAGGGCATTGCAGAGAGTAAAAAGCAGATGTTCACCCTGACCACATTGGAGGAATATGAATATGTACGAAAAAAAGAGTGATGTTAAATCTCAATCCATCTTCTCGAACCTCATTTCAAGCCAAGAGAAATCCAATGCCGAAGTGGAGAAGTTGACTGGGTTGCTCGCACAAAGGGATGCTAAGATTGTTCTTCTGAAGACTACATTGCAATATGCATCTACTATGCCTGTTGAGGGATCTGGTCCCATGGAAGCTTTTCATCAAGAGAATGAGGAGTTAAAATTGAAAGTTGGGGACCTGACACAGAAGTTGTTGCAAGCCCATGACACTGCTAAATGAGAGAATGACCCTGCTTCTTTAGAAATTATCCGGCCTCTCATCTTGATCACCTAGTATTACCTTTTGTCCGTCCCATCTTTTTTTGCCTACCAAATCTCCTCCTTTTTTTTCCCCTTCTTGTTAGTACCTTTGCGGTAGTTCTCGGCAATTTCTACTACTGTTTGTAGTGGTTGTGATTTGATCAGTAATGAATAAAACACTCTTCACTCTTTATATCTACTATTCTCTTACCTTTTGTAATCTTTTGTTCATTCGTGTTAGTGTTGCTTTAGTAGCCATGAGTTAACCTGATACGATTATGCTCCACTTGGTTTACTGTTTGTCCTTTTTTTTATGCCAAAAGAGGGAAGTTTTGTTCAGTGAAGAGAAAATGTAGTAGGAGATAGGAGTATAGCCAAAGGGGGAATAAGCAATTGTCTGTTCTGTTCAATGAAGGGTCCTGGTAGAGAGGATATTGTAAACAGGGGAACAAGCTGTGGAGAAGTAGATATGAGCGACGGGGGAACTTTTGATTATGATAAGCTTGTTACTATCATTAGTGTGTCATCATCAAAAAGGGAAAAAATATTGTACTCTTGGTTTTAATGATCAACAAATTCACGAAGGGACCAGGTTCGCGTACTGACTGTTCTTTCGAAATATCCGGTGGTCAAGCTTACAGCTATAAAGTGTATTTTCTCTACAACAGTTGATGGAGCTGCAATAGAAGTACTACAGCTCGGGTGTACTTATCCAATAGCGTCACTCCTAGGCTCTTGTCTCTTATATATATGCATAGAGATGTCAAACATGAAAACCTAGTTTTTGCATTCAACAAAAAGTGATATATTCTTTGCAAAATCCTCCAGTATTCTTGAAGATTCAAAGTCTGATTAGCAACAAAGGACCTGCTCATAATCAACTGAAGTTGTCTCTTAGTTCTTGTTGTTTTTAGTCTTTGTAATCTATTTTCAAAGTGTAAACCTACTCTTCATTTGTGAAGCTTGTGTAGGTGTTTTTACAAAATTTTCTTGTGTCATTAGAAAGAGGTATCAACTAGAGTTAGTTAGTTGTAGGGCTAGATATAGCCGTGTTTGTATCAACTAGAGATTAGCTGGTCAAATCAGCTAGCAATAGAGTTATTGCTTTGAAACCTTGTAATAGAGTTGTTGCAAGGAGGGTGGGATTAAGAGTTTTATCCTATGGATTACAAGAGTCTGTAATCAACGTTGCTTGAGTACAGTGAAGTTGTTGAGAAATCCTACCTGGGAGGTTATGGTTTTAGTCCCTTGAGCAAGGAAGTTTCCATATAAACATTTGCTTCTAGTCAAAGGACCAGGTCCCTTAGACTTGTGGTGGACTCACACGGGCCAACGTAACTATAATTAACTACTATGTATTTAAAATAAATTCATAATAAATGTTAATTTATCTTCCATAGTTAACTGTATCGGGTGTACAAGGAAAAGTTTTTACCAATTTTTCCCAGTCCGTTGAAGCAGTTAAGTCTGGCTCGCTTTCCATTTAACGGCCTGGCAGGTGCGGGCTTTGTTTTATTTCTGGTGGGAAACGGGTCAGGTAAATGATACGATGAAATTGTAGCCTTTGGTAGTAATTGCTGAAATTTCTTGTCCGATAGAGTGGATATGTAACGTATGTATCTGGCGTCATGGCCACCATAAATTTTTTTTTTCTTTTTAATAATATTTTCTTCACCATCCAAATTAATAACGCATTACAAAACTCAAAAGCCAGTCGTTTCATTGGGTGCCTGAAACAGGGGAAGAAGGAGCCTGACAATGGCCATGGCAACGGCTCTTCGTAGACTTTCCTCTTCTGTTGACAAACCCATTAAGCGTCTCTATAATGGAGGCTCACTCTATTACATGGTTCGTCCTTTTTCTTTTTAATTGGAATTTTCTTTGTTTATTTGTAGTTGCAGTAGGTTTATTCAAGACTTAAATATTATAGGTTCAATTTTTAAGGTTCTAACTTATTATACTTTTATAATTAGGGGTTCAAAAAGTTTAGTCTTTTGCTAAAATTTTAATGGGTTTTCACTTATCTACTTTTATGTTCTGTGTCGAAAGTACTAAGTGCAGTTGAACTCGCTGCATAGACCTCTGGTTTTGATGTTAATTTATTGGAGGGTTAAGTTTGTCTCATTTCATTCTTGCAGTCGTCCTTGCCTAATGAAGCTGCTTACGAGACGGGAAAAAATGGTGTCACAGTAAGCATTTGAAGTTCTATGAATTTGGAGTTGTATTGCTATTTGATTTCTGCTCATGTTTTGTATGTTCTCTAACTTGGAGACCTGCAATTCCAGTGGCCGAAGCAACTGAATGCCCCTCTAGAGGAGGTTGATCCAGAAATTGCTGACATTATTGAGCATGAAAAAGCACGCCAGTGGAAGGTTCCATCTTTTCTTCCATTTCTTTCTTTTTCTTCTTGTATTTATACTTAATCATTCATCAGTTTGAGTCCACGAGTTTATAATCCAATCTACAGAAAGAAAGAAGTGTTCTGTAGATCGGTTTAAAGTATAGAAATGAACTTAATTCAATTTGTTGTAAGCTGGAAACATGAATAATAATTTTTTGAGTCCACGTGTATGTTGTTTTGGTTTCTATGAAATGAACTTATTTCAATTCGTTGTAAGCTGGAAACATGAATAATATTTTTGAGTCCACGTATATGTTGTTTTGGTTTCTAACTGAATACTAGTAATAAACCAGTCTGTATGCTGTTTTGGTTTCTAATTAAAGACTAGGTAATGAACTAGTCTTTTGAAATTTCTTTTCGCGTAGTAGGTTGGAAAGCTTAATTTTTGAATTTTTCCTATGACCCTTACCTTAAAGATATATGATGCCTTTGAAGTTGCTAAGATAAAAAAGTTTGTTCCTTTAGTCATCTTATCTGCTGTAGTTATCTATCCCCATTGGTACTCTTTTCTTTCATGTAAAATGCATTGTTGCAGTTTGTCCAGGAAGCTGATACTTAATAGTAGTAGCTTACAAGAGTTGAATTTTTTTATCTATAGGGACTTGAACTCATTCCTTCAGAAAATTTCACTTCTGTGTCTGTAATGCAAGCTGTTGGATCTGTTATGACAAACAAATACAGTGAAGGATATCCTGGGGCTAGATACTATGGAGGAAACGAGTACGTAGAAATGCTCTAAATTTTCTTTGTTTTCCTATCCTATGGATTCTGATGCTATAGTATATTTTTATCAGCGATTGTATATCAGCAGCCGGTATTTTCTACTTTTATTCTGAAAAAGTGGTTGTCTAGGTATATTGACATGGCGGAAACCTTATGCCAGAAACGTGCTTTAGAAGCATTCCGGTTGGATCCTGCAAAATGGGGAGGTAATTTACTAATCAACTTCTGCATAGTCTTGAAATAACTTATATTTCAGAATGAAATACTATATTCACCTCCAATTAACCTTTCTGATGCAGTAAATGTGCAGCCTCTGTCAGGATCACCTGCTAATTTTCATGTTTACACTGCATTATTAAAACCTCATGAAAGAATCATGGCCCTTGATCTTCCTCACGGTGGACATCTTTCTCATGGATATCAGGTGCTTCTATGTTCTCTAGTTTCTCCTTCTATGCTTTCTGATCGGGATTCCACGGACCAATATTACTAGGTAAAAAGTCCAATCACATAGGACACTTACACAGTGGTTGTGGTGTGAATACTTGCTCATTCCTGAATGATTAATTGTTTTCTCGGATTCCTTTAAGAAGATTTGGTTATATTGCTTCTTTGTTTCCCCTGTCGTCTGCTTTAGCTTCCTTGTGGATTCAGAACTTCACTAGGTTCCAGGCCATGTACCATAAGCTTTATCTGATATACAACTTTGTACTAAGATTTTGCTAGTATGAAAATGCTACATATTTCTGCATTCATTTTCTATCAGGTTGATCAGTATTCTGCTGTTTTCTTTGATACTGAATTTCGTTGACACCATATCACCTAAAAGACATAAAATTCTGCTTCCAGATCATGCAAATATACATGAAATTCTGAAGACTTACAGCATTTCCAGAATTTCTGTTATTCATTAGTTGACTCTATCTCCTGTAAAAGTTCATTTACTTTTGTGCACACTTGTTCTGAAATCTACAACTTCAATTAGTGTAATTTAAGAAGGGGAACTCATTTTGGCGTCCGTGTATCGATTATGTGTAGTAAGTGTCTGGAGTTGAAGTCAGAATATGTGTTCACAAAAAATTTAATAATTTCTACTTTATCATGTAGCTATTCAATAGATTCGTTCTAATTATGCTATATATGGTTTGTCTTATGTTGTATTTAAATATGACAGACTGATACAAAGAAGATATCTGCCGTCTCTATATTTTTTGAGACTATGCCATACAGACTGAATGAGAGTACTGGCTATATTGATTATGACCAGGTAGTTTTCTGCTATCTCATTATACTTCTTTCTTTTATAGCCCTCTTCTTGAATAGTACTCTTTTATCTACATTCGGCATTGCAAAAATCAGTTTATTTAGTTTTATGTTAAGGGTTGATGGTGAAAATAAAACAAAGTAAAAATGACAAAAGGCAGTTCTGCTAGAGGTACATCTTTTGTGATTGGAGCTGCAGCCTAGTGATTGCAGCTTCACCCTGCACCACTTAGTGCAAGATTCAAATCTTAAAGGGCCTTTCCTTCTTCTACCTTCTCATTCCCTCCATTCCTGGATCCACACCTGCCCTAAAATATGTTGAAAAAGCAAAAAAGAGAAATAGGAAAAAGAGAAGAAAATGCACATTACATTATTAGTTATTAACCAATCCACACTATTTATCCTGTCGACAGTATGAGAAATTAAGTTGGAGTTGAGTAATAATTATTTGAATTAACAAATTAATATCCCGTCCTTTGAACTGTTTATGTTGCTATTTACCTTATTAACGTATTAAGTGAATTTTGCACTTAACATTCTTTATTTGTTTGAAGAAGTTCCAAAATAATTATAAATTTAGAAGCAAAAAATGTTGACTTTCATATAAGAAAGATGTAAGACGATTTCAGATACAATATTGGAAGATATTTGAAAATAAATTAGCGGGTGCCACGTCAATGGCTACACAGGTGATTGGATTCTAATGTGAGGGATTCTGGTCTAGTTCTAGTTCTAGAAGGTAGGTGTCTATGATATTTCCAAACTAGAATTGGAGTAACTGTAACTTATTGGTGAACAACTACTCTGCACCCGTTGATAAAAAATTTCTCAACTAATTGATGAGGTTCTTTCTTTTCTTTCCCGTGAGGGGGGACAATAGTTCACCAATCAGAATTTGATTAATGCAATGTTACCTATAAAAAAATAGTTCACTATATCTTTCTGAAAATTGGAAATGAAATTGACCTTCTTACACTTTGCATATATAAAATGCCTATGCAGTTTGTCTTGAATTAGCCCGCTTTCATAGTCCATTACAATTTACTGTCCTGTATGATTTTAGGTGGATTTCAGATTCTTCTGGCCTTCCTTTTTACATGTTACAAGTAATTTTTCGTCCAGTTATATTAGGACGTATGCAGGAAAGATGGAAATGTTTAGTCTGTAACAAGAAGTATTATTCAAGATCAACAAGCCATCTACTTCTCTTCATAATTTGTGACATTAAATTTGCAGTAATTGATGCCTCTCCTTCTGAGCTTTCTCCTTTACTTGTGATTTTTTGTTGCAGCTTGAGAAAAGTGCCACACTCTTTAGGCCAAAATTGATTGTTGCTGGTGCTAGTGCTTATGCACGTCTTTATGACTATGCACGAATCCGAAAGGCAAACTTTATCAGACTATTACACAGCAGTTGCTTAAGTTATTTAGATCAATTTGATGGAACAAAATTGAACTCCTGTCTCCTGTGTATTTTACAGGTTTGTGATAAGCAGAAAGCTATCTTGTTGGCAGATATGGCACACATTAGTGGGTTAGTTGCAGCTGGAGTCATCCCATCACCATTTGATTATGCAGATGTTGTGACAACCACAACTCACAAGTCCCTTCGTGGACCTCGTGGTGCCATGATTTTCTTCAGGAAGGGTGTGAAGGAGGTTAACAAGCAAGGAAAGGAGGTTAGTATTTGGCACTTAACTATCACATCAATATTGCATCCAGTCGTCAAATCATAAGATCTGATTTCAAGAGATATAACCCCCAGTATTTCAAGCTCTATCACATCAATATTGCATCCAGTCGTCAAATCATAAGATCTGATTTCAAGAGATATAACCCCCAGTATTTCAAGCTAACTTCTTTGCTAGCTAATATAAGACATATCACCCAGCATCTGATTTAATTAAATAATAATTTTTTTGGGTACTTTGTGAAGGTATTGTACGACTACGAAGACAAAATTAACCAGGCAGTCTTTCCTGGACTTCAAGGTGGTCCTCATAATCATACAATTACTGGCTTGGCAGTCGCTTTGAAACAGGTTTTGTACTCCCTCTGTTTCAATTTGTTTGTTTGGTTTTGACAAGACACGAAGTACTTTAAGAGAGTAAATAAGACTTTTGAATCTTGTGGTCTTAAACTAAATATATGTATAATGTACCAAAATGTCCTTTAATCTTGTGGTATTAAACATGTCACATGGAAAGTTGAAATTAAAGAGTTTCCAAAGAAGGAAAGAGTCATTCTTTTTGAAATGGACTAAAAAGGAAAGTAAGACGAGCAAATCCAAAAGGAGGGAGTATATTTTAAACAACGTTCATTGGTAATATTTACAATTGCAGTGCAACAGGCTTAATATGTTATGGTTTAACTCACTTCGTGCAAATAGTAGATCATCTCCTAGCTGATGATTGATAAAATAAGCCTTTTGGGAATTAAGAACTGAATGGTTTCGAGTCGGGAGTGTTTTTCAGCAAATGGTTTTGAGAAATATGTAAAGTTCAATTACTCATATTTGCATAATTGTTTTACAATCAGCTGCTGTTAGCACTATCATATCTGGAAAATCTTAATATATTCTTGAAAATTTGAGAACTCATGAAGCAGCTATTTGGTCTAGAATACTGCAAACTGAAACTAAAGTTTTAAAAATACAAAAAAGAAATGTTACCTTCTCAGAAAATAAAGTAAAATAAAATTAAATAAAATAAAAGACTGTAATTTATGCTGTAATGAATTCAAAAGAAAATTTCTGGAAGAGTGACCTCCATACGCATGGAAATGATTCATTCTTTTTTCCTTGTCTGACTTCAATACTTTTTGGAATCACTTTATTACCTCCTGAAGCTTTCCACCTCTCTTTGATTTTTTCTTCAGTTAAATATGAGAACTGTTTTTGGTTACTGTCATTCTCAATATGCATCTTCTACTAAAATCTTTTCTTGAGTAATAAGTGCTCATGAGGAACGGAAATGCAGGCAATGACTCCAGAATACAAAGCTTACCAAGAGCAAGTCCTCAGCAACAGCTCAAAATTTGCACAGGTAAGATGCATAAGTGATTTCCATTTGAAGTACAATTTCATTAATCCAGCAGTTTAATTTCAGCTAACTAATTGATAGTTCAATCATAATATCTGCAATATTGGTTTCCTTCATTACTGCTGCAAATTCCAATTTCTTACAGTAGTTTAATTTCAGCTGACTAATTGATAGTTCAATCATAATCTCTGCAATATTGGTTTCCTTCATTACTGCTGCAAATTCCCCATCCTACAGGCTTTAGCGAAGAGCGGTTATGAACTTGTTTCTGGCGGAACAGAGAATCACTTGGTTTTGGTGAATTTGAAAAACAAGGTAATGTAAAAGCTTTCAACCTCTGATGACTTGGGAGACAATTTTCATCCATGAGTTTGTTTAGAAAAACTTTAAATTTAATTGGTGTTTTGTGGTAAGCCTAACAAAGTAAGCAAGGGAACTTGTTACACCAACCTCCCGTAAATAGATGAGGTGTTGGTGAATGAGTTTGCAGCATATAATATATTGATGCCTGTTGTGCTTTATTGTGAAAGATAGAAAATGCCACAATTTTGACTTTTGGTTTTACAGGGTATTGATGGTTCTAGGGTTGAAAAGGTTTTGGAAGCAGTCCATATTGCGGCCAATAAGAACACTGTTCCAGGAGATGTGTCTGCCATGGTCCCTGGTGGAATCAGAATGGGTACATATTTTTCCCTATGTGGTTTTCAATACCATTTAGTTATTCTTCCCAACAAACTTGATGAAAATTTGTATGTAGGAACTCCTGCACTAACTTCCAGGGGATTTATCGAGGAAGATTTTGTGAAAGTTGCTGAATTCTTTGATGCTGCTGTGAAGATGGCAGTGAAAATTAAGGCTGAAACTTCAGGTCAGTAAGCTTCTAAATATTACTGAATACCTGTAATGACACAATCTTAGTCCACAGACTTCCATCGGACTCTTTATGAATTCATGAATCTCAAAGTACTAGCCATTTCTTTTAATTTATTGAGCAATGTGCACTACATTTTTCTAGTTCTTGACAGAAAGTTGTTACCTCAGTTGCTTACATCAGTTTCCTGGTGTTGTTTTTAACCAACAAAATCCTCCCTTTACTATATTTTCACCATTTATGTTCCAGGAACAAAGTTGAAAGACTTTGTGACAACACTACAGTCTAGTGCTTCCATCCAGTCTGAGATTGCAAAACTCCGCCATGACGTGGAGGAGTATGCAAAGCAATTCCCTACAATTGGGTTTGAGAAGGAAACCATGAAGTACAAAAATTGAGAGACTGCGTATATATACACAAGGTACTTTGTTGAATAGTATTTTGTAAGTCAATGACTGCATCCTGAAGTGTGATGAATAGAAGTGCAATTGAAACTGTAAAATGCCATGGTGCTTTACTTCTTGTATCTTGTAATGTGGAATCCATCGGGAGCGTTACTCCACATAGTAACATGTTTTTCAAGGAAAGTTATGCTGGAATTCACTCGAGAACTGGGTCAGAACAAATATAAACTGTCAGTGACTCAGTGCATATAAATAAAATTCTTTCAGCATTAGAAAATCAAATCAGTAAAACATTTGAATACTATTATTTCTACTGGAAATACAAATCTGGTGATATTCACTTTCTCATCATAGAATGTACTTGAAAGAAACTAGGTACTCTATATGCATATACTTGTTAATGGTGGGATAGCTTGATATTCAAGTTATTTTGCTTCAGACCACTGAGATCCTGATGTACTTGGCAAGTTGGCATGGGTATTAGCTTCTAGTCTTTCTTTATGCCTACAAATTGTGGTTCTTTTCGTGTTCCTTATCACGTTTCTATGCTCTTATCTGATTTGTTTTAGGATGATCGTTTGAACAGGGACCAATGTACAACTTCCTCAAGGTGAATGGGATAGGATTTTCATCTTATAATTCTATGTAAAATCCAGCAATGTTGGTTCCCAAGTTTGCCACTTTGTTTATGAAGGATTGTAAATCAACTGAGGTCCTTGAAAGCAATAAACTCCTGTTATCTCAGTGCTACAATCTTGTCAATCTACTTATGTTATCTCAGAGTCTGTTTTTCTTCACACTGTTGAGATAAAGTTATAGCCAGAAATAAATGCTAAGGAAAGCAACCTCGTGGATTGCACGTCCGTACTGAAATGTAGCACTCCCTCCGTTCAATATCATATGTGGTGTTTGATTGGATTGAGCACAAAACTTAAAAAGACAGAAATGACCTTTGAAAATTTGTGATTTAAAATAAATTTTATGATATTTCCGTCGGATACTTTCTTTTTGAGTCTAGGGTCTTTCGAAATAGCTTCTCTATCTTGCAAAGGTAGAGATAATTAAGATATGTGTTCATTTTGTCTTCCCTAGATGCAACTTGTGGAATTTTACCGAGTATGTTGTTATTGAGTAGCTATAACTCATTCCATTAAGAACAAAATAAAAAAAATTCAAATGAACTGTATATTAAAATAAAAAGGTATTGTTATCGGTCTTAGTTTGATTTGACATTAGGGATAGACATTCAGTTCTTCAATTTTGATTATGAAAAAATGTGCATCGAATAGCAAATCGAATTAGTCCGATTAATTTGATTTTTTTCAAATTCGATTCGATATTTCTATAATAATTTTTTAAATAAAAATAAAGGAAATAAAATGAACACCAAATTAAATAGTCCAGCACTCAACTCACCCAAGCTGCGTCCCCAAAACCCTACTCAATTCCAATGGTCACAAATTCACAATGTATGGCATGTGCCTGTAGTAGTAGTACTTATGTACTACTAAACAGAGGAGAAAAAAGAGATTACAAAAGTGAAAGTAGATCCCTAATTCCTTTGGCTATTAGTTCAATCTTCGATCAAGTGCATCATTTTGTCTTTTAATAATATGAATATCAATAAATAATATTTTAAATTAATTCTATAAAGTATGTATATAAAATATTTAATTTGATGAACCGATCATAAATTTACCTGCACCATAATTTTGGCACTGAATTCGCCCCTTGAAACATCTGTTTATGCTCATATATGCTAGCAAGGCCTACCTTTAACAAAAAACACAAGAAGGAAATAATTAGATTTCCAGGATCTTAATGGAGAAACGAAATATGGAAATGATTTTCCAAATGCTACAGGGGATAATTGGAAGGAGTATAACTCGCTGGATGACACTTTTTGAGTTACTTCACAGCATTCAGCAAACGGTAGGATTTTTCCACATTGTTTGTAATTTAAAGTCGATATATTTTCATGTTTGGGCGCAAATCCTGAGTAGTGAGTATTAATATATTTTTTGAACACATGTAATATAAGTTCGATTGTTTGGTGTATTAAAAAATTGGAATTCTTCAATCGAACACCAAATTTAATATCAAACTTTCGGAACAAATAAAATCGTATTTGAAATGAAACATCGAATTAGTTCGGTTCAGTTCGATTTTTATGTCCAGTCCTTTGACATGGAGTATAAAGAAAAATGAAGAAAACTTTTAGATTTTATTATCTTAAACTAAAGATATGTGTAGTATATCAAAATACTCTTACATCTTATAGTTTTAAGTATGTCACGTGGAATGATAAAGTTAACTAGTTATTAAATATACAAAACGACATCTTTTTAACAAACTTTTTTTTTAGAAAAAAAGAAGTAAAGCACACAAATTGAAAATGAGGAAGTATCATTCTTTTAGAAAAGATTTAAAAGGAAAATATCATATAAAATATGACAAATAAAGTAGTGTTAAATTACGAAAAATGACAAAATTGCCCATAATCTATTGAATTTGGTATAAAAATCACCCATAATTCACATTTTGATAAAAAAAATGACCCATTGTTTTCTTTTGGCCCAACAATGCCCTAAAAACTAGCGGATAATTCAAAATAAAATGAATGTGTCAAAACTACCTTTGATCTGTTGAATTTGGTTAAAATTGCCTTCATAAGAAAAAGGACAGTTTGTTGCACAAAGCATTCCACATTAGTATAGTTGGAGGAAAAGTCGCACCCCAACTGGTGTGAGACACCTTACCTTAATGCAAGCATTAGTGACTGCTTTCACGGCTCGGAACACGTGATCTATAGATCACACAGACACAACGTTATCACCGCTCCAAGGTCCCATTCTTAAAATTGCCCTTTTTTTAAGCATATAAAATTAAAGGGTAATTTTCATAAATAGTGTCACGATCCAAGTGGCCGTGATTGGCACCCATACTGACCCCCTCTGTGGGCGAACCATCGTTCCCGACTAACCTATTCCTTTACTCACTCATTTTAATCTAAATCAAACAACATATTGAGCAAAATAGCAAAAGTATTAAATCAGCAATTAGAAATCCAAAACTCATTAGGAAACTAACGATTAAATCCTCAAGAACTGAATGTCATTGTACGTAGGACTCTAACTTACACGATATCTAAGAGTAATGAAAATAAAATAAAATAATAAATTAATGTCTAAA
The DNA here is from genome assembly GCA_018107945.1 of Datura stramonium. Classification (NCBI taxonomy): domain Eukaryota; kingdom Viridiplantae; phylum Streptophyta; class Magnoliopsida; order Solanales; family Solanaceae; genus Datura; species Datura stramonium. The sequence continues at coordinate 393,961 of JACEIK010000566.1, read as the reverse complement.
ATTAAAAGACATTAGCTAAGGAAGATCAGCGGTAGCTTGGGTAGAAATCAACTCACCCTCAAATTGAATGCTAGCGATGAGGGTAGGATGGACTTCTTGGATCACAGTCTGCACTCAATAAAAAGAAGTATAGGAGTAGCATCAATACAACTACTTTGTACTGGTAGACATAATAGACCGATCTTAAATAATAACAAGTATATATCGTAATTAGATAAATAAATAACAATCGAAAACAGACAACAATTAATCAAGCACAATCTAATATAAATAAGTTCGTAGTTAAAAATTGGTCAACTCACTGGTTTAGGCCTCGCTATAACGGTAAAGGTGTCACTGCAGTGGTACTACTTTATGCAGTAGCTCGCCTATCGCTAGCAACCTTAATCTTTCAATAGTTCACAAATTTTGTTCCTCAAAAACAGAATATTCAAACATCAACCTAATATGTTAATCAACCGAACACGTAACAATCCTCAACAATCAATTCATCATCTCTTCACAGGTTTATACGTAATAATCCTCAATAATTAATTTGTCAACTCTCCATAGGCTTGCAATATAAGCAAAATAGAAATAATGCAAAAAGTCATATGCACATTGAAACACACGGGTACATAACCCTATCTTATAAGTTTCATCTCTGAAACATCTGGGTCTCATAGGGACCACCCATCAATCTCGTATAATTTGATGTCTGTAGAAACATCCTCTGTCACACATACTATATATTTGTACACACATGACAGAGCGTCTTATTTCTTTCCTTCCAGTCATGACTTAAGGGGGACTCTAGAAATTCGTGTATTGTATCGGCGAGGTACCCTTCCCACTCATCTGCTTGTCCGGATGCTCACCTCAGACACGAGCTACTCATATCATAGCCGCTCGTCCGAATACTCATATCGAGCATGAGCCGCTCATTTGAGGATAAGGACATGTTATCCAGTTTCATCTTTATAGTCCATATACTATCCAACAGTCAACTCGTATGACAACTCAGAGATATAAATTCACATTTACCAGCACAGTTTAATATACCATCAATTTAGTCAACACATATGACAATTAAGAGATACATATTGATCATCATAATGCACCTCTAATTCACAAAAACAACAACGACAAAGTATAAATCTCAAAGTTCGTTCACAAGTATGATTAAATTATCATACTTCTAGCACAACCAGTGTTTGAAGATCAATTAATCTAGATCATGTTAGTCAAATCACAACACATATAAATATTAAATAAAGTCAAACTCCTTATAAATCATAACTTACTTCAACCGAAGAACTGAAATATGCAGCTACTTCATGGGGATTTTGCCTTTTCTCAACGCCTCCGAATGTTCAAAGTCTAGAAACAAGAAATTAAAGAATAATTCAACAGTCTACTTCTTGAATCAAGGGATTGGGAATTCAAATCCACCCCATTCTACTTGTTCTCAAGATTCACTTCATTACCCATGATTTAAGTCTTCAAAATCTAATCCCACATGATTATTGCACCTAGTTCATGGAGTTTCTACTCCCTTAAACCCCTTTCAAGCAGTTTTTAATGCTAAAGGTCTCAATTTTATCGAATTCTAATTCTCAAGTTATCGTATTGATGAATTGGAATATGCATATTTACCCTAAGAAGTGTAATTTAGTAAACGTAGGAGGTTAGAATTCAAGAATTAACAACATCCATGCGAATTACCCTAATATTCATAACTCTAGGGTTCTAACCCAAATTCTACCATTGATGGACCTTCAATGATCCTAGGAGGTTAGGGGAGATGATGGGTGAAAGAGTTGATGGGAAATTCTTACCTTGGGAGAAGAACTGTTCTTGCCCTTGAAGAATCGTCCTAGATCATTTGTACAGATAGACTTTTTGGGTGCTAAGGTCCAAAGTATTTTTTTCTAAAATTCCACTTTCCTTCACTTAATATCATACCTCAATGAATATTCACTTTAGATTGCTTAGTCCATCTTATTACTAATTCATTTGTAACAAATGAATTAGTAATGAGATGGACTAAGCAATCTAAAGTGAATATTCATTGAGACGAAATATGATATTAAGTGAAGGAAAGGGAAATTTTAGGAAAAAAGACTTTGGATCTTAGCACCCAAAAAAGTTCGTGCCTAAAATAATGCGGTGAAAATTCCAAAATTCCAACTTAAATAGACATTCTACCTCTTATCATCCACTGCAGCTGTCCATTTTCCGCTGCAGCAGACTCGCTATGGCAACCGGAGTCTCGCCACGGTGGACCTAGAGGTTTCCTCTATGACCGCTATGGCAGACCTCCAACTGATATGGCGGTCTTGCTACAGCGGAACTCCTACCGCTGCAGCAGTCCTCACTAATTAGTAGCTTGGTAATCTTGCACATTTTCCCATCCCACAACACAAATCCTTCATCTAGACTTCCCAACACTTTTTAATCGTGCACTTAGAGGTAAAATGGTGCTAGAAATTCATTCGTAATCTCAGAATTTCCTACAGAGGTCTAGTTCACTAGGTCACCCCCTAACAGAAGCACAACACACAAAAATCAATAGAAATGGACACTATTCAATTTTCAAAACCATCCTATATTGAGTTCTTATCAGCTCACTTTCGCTATGGGAGTTTTACCAGGGTGCTAAGGTCCTAACCAACCTATAACGATTGAAGGGGGTCATTACAAATAGCTATAGTTTTGACCATAATTATCATTAGTAGTTATAGTTTGGGTATTTACCATTCATAGCAACCATTTAAAGTCTTCTAATCTCTCACATTCTCTCTCTCTCTCTCTCGCCACCACTATCCTCTTTCTTAATCTCTCACTCGCCTCCCTCCTCCTCCTCCTCCTCTCTCTCTCTCTCTTCTCTCTCGCCCTATCCATTAGGCGATTGAATTAATTGTATTCATATGAATATAGTCTGTATCAATGCATACAGTCCAGGTGTATACAAAGATACAAACAACTATATCAATTGTTACTAGTTTGTATCACTTGTATTCATTCACTCTAATGGTTGAATCAATAGATACAATCTTGATGTATACAATCAAGCAGAGGCGGATTCAGGATTTAAAGACCGCGGGTGCCACTATTTTATATATATAAAGTATATCTATCACTAGCGATAAAGATTAAATAAAAATAATA
>JACEIK010000566.1:337123-363032 GCA_018107945.1 Datura stramonium | reverse complement strand
TGAACATGCAATTCCAATTATGTGAGACAACAATTGATAATTTCATACTTAACCCATTACGAATTGTAGCATTGCATGATTATCCGGCCTTAACTCTAGTGTTGTTTTGTATTGCTTCCAGATTATTTCGTGTCACCACTAAGATTTAATTATAATTTATACAAAACTTCTAAAATCGACTTCTTAACTAACATTTGAACTTGATAATTTGCTGAACCAGTCCCTGTGGGTTCGACATTCCGGCTCTTAAAAAGGGACACTATATTACTTATACGAGCTGTACACTTGCGGGGCATCATCCTTGACCATCAGACAGGGTCTTTTAGACCATCTCAGTTATTATAGTTATTCAGTTCAGTAGCTCCAGTAGGTCATTGCATGTCTTTTCAGTTTAGTACTTTTATTTCTTATGTATGGTTTCTCTCACTTACTCAGTACATTCAAAGTACTGATGCATACTTTTATGTTATATCATTTTATGATACAGCTGCAGGATCTTAGTCTCAGTCTCGCTAGCCGATCGCTCTTAGAAGGCTTCATCGGTTCTAAGTGTGAGTCCTCATCTTTCGAGAACGAAGATTATTTTACTTAGTTTTGCTTTCTTCTATTTATATTAGGAGTTAGCTGGGGGCTTGTCCCAACAACTCATCAATTGTAGTGGCTTTCAGATGCAGACTTGGTTTTTCAAACATGTAGTTTTTTTCAAATGTTTTCAAACATTATGAATCAGCATCATTCTCATAAATGTTTATATTTTGCTTTAAACTTCCGTTGTACATATTTATATGCTTACTCAGAATCCTAGTGTATAATAGACCAGGGGTTGACTTGGAGTTACTTGTGACTCCAAGTACCGTGTTTTATCCAAGGTGTAAGCTCGGGGCGTGACACCCTCTCGGCCTAGCTAGCAGTATGTTTCTTTAATTCATGGGTTGTATGACCCCACACTTCAGCTCAAAACGTGCTCCTTAGCTTTAATTTCGAGTACTCAAACTTTCCCTTCTCTATACACAAAAGCAGACAAAAGTGACACTATATAAAAAAAATTAAAAAATACACTATTACAAATTGGGTTGCCTCCCCAAGCACCTGATTTAATATCATGGCAAGATGCATCTCTAAGCTCAAGATATATGTTTTCTCCTTTTTGGAGGTTTGTCAAATTCATTCCTTCTTCACTTTTGCTCCACCTCACCACCAGTCAGCTCATGCTCCAACCACGTACTGAATATGAGAAACTTGACATTGCTCTTTACTATTACATCAACACGGGATTTTACCGCTTTCTCTTTCTTTACCCCACACTTGTCATGGACCACCTTCATGATTATGCATAAGTCTTTGTAGTGTGAAAGGATGGAGATAGCTTTGTACATATTAAAGGTGGCCTCTTCATCATGTACTCTCATCTTGAGCTTTCTGGCTCTTAGATCAATGAAGGCCCTTCTAGTGGCTACGGATGGGTGCTCCAATATGACTGGCACTTTTGTATCTACTCCTAAATCAATAATTATGAAGTCAAAAAAAATTAAAACTCACCAACTCGAAGAAGCACGCCCTCAATGATGTTGTCTGGAGTGATATAAGATCTATCGACCAGCTGCAGAGTGACGGTAGTGGGCCTCAATTCTCCTAAACTAAGTGTATTGAACACGAATTAGGGCATCAAATTGATATTTAACCCCAAATCACAAAGAGCTCACCCCACTTCACTTTCACCAATTTGCATGGGAGAGTGAAACTCCCTACGTCTTTCTAAGGAAGCTTACTCAACACCCTTAAGTTGCACTCTTCAGTGAGTGCAACTGTCTCAAACTCTATAAGTCGCTTGCAAGCAACTACATCCTTGAGATATTTAGCATATTTGGGCATTTTTTTCAGTGCATCGATTAGGGGGATGTTTATCTGTAGCTCTTAGAATATATCAAGGAACTTCTTGAATCAAGCCTCATCATTGTTTTTCTGCAACCTTCCCCGAAATGGTGGTGGAGGTCTCTCAACTGTATTTATAGGCTGCTCAATGACCTTTTCCTCAACTCCTCTTTTCTGTGCAGACTATGTGATAGGTGCTGGAGTGAGACTCTATGGAAATGGTGGGGGAGGATTACTTTCCTTCCACATGATTTTTCTTCTGCGTTCTGGCTCTATGCCTTCTGCCTGCACTTTTAGCGGAAGCAGGCTATAGTAACTCCTTTTCACTTCTTAAAAAAATAGCCATTACCTGCTTAGGATTCTTATCTATGTCTCTAGGTAAGGTTCCTGCATGTCTAACATGCTATAAAGAAGTCATTATACCATCTACCTCTCCAACTCATGTATAGATTTCTGTATTTTATTTATGACAGCCTATAGGTGAGTTGCAACCTATTGCTGCTGTGCTACAGCCTGTTGTTGTTGCGCTATCATCTGCTTCATTATCTCCTCCAGATAACTGCTCATTTGCTAAGGTAGAGGCTGCTGAAAGTTTGCCTGAGGTTTATAACCATTTTGATTTTCACCCCACGCTTAGCTCTTTGTATTCTGATTGAAATTGTTATCAAACTAGTTACCCTAGTTACCATAATCTCTGTTTTGTTACCCCACATAGTAAATAGATTATAGATTTAATGGGAAACTCATGTATGCATGACCCTCTCCGTAGAGTTCACAAGTTGTTTGAACTCTCTTAACTTGTTGAACATGTGGTGTAGCTACCAATTTGTGTATAGCATTCACAAGCTGACTAATGTCTGAATATATGGTTGTGACACCATCAACCTCAAACATACCTGGTCCCTTCTGAGCGGTGAATTCTCTACTTGGCTCCTGATATCTTGACTACCTGCAAACATCAAATGTAACAAAGCCTCAATTTCATCATATCTCTTGGATAAAATTTGCCCTTGAGCTATAGAATCTAGTAATATCTTGGATTCATGCCTCAGTCCTTCCATAAAGTTATGGCCTATAATTTCTTTGGGCTGCATATGATATGGACAATCTCTCGAATTGCCATTATATCGCTCCCATACCCGAGCCAATGATTCTCCATCTTTTTGAATGAACCCTGAGATCTTCCCTCTCAACTCTTTTGTTCTTCTTAAAGAAAAACTTTGTTGAGGAATTTATTTGAAAAATCTTCCAAGAGGTAATAAATCCCACAGGCTCTTGGCTTCTCCAATTAGTGAGAAGAGAAAGAGTGCCAGCTTCATATATTAGTCTGAGACATTCTGATAGTGAAAATTCTCGCTCAGCTCAAAGAATGTGACCAAGTGCTTATATGGTCTTCATGTAGTTTACCCTGATACTGGCACATATTCTGCACCAGCTGCACTTTACCTTCTTTTAGCTTGTAATTTCCTGTGATATCAGGCTTCACAATAGGCTTTGATTCATTCTTCAAGCTAGGCCTAGAAAAATTTAAAACAGGAATCCTCTCCGGTACTGCCTCGTGAGCCAATCTCGCTTACCTATTCTCAGCAGTGTTAGAATTATGAATTTTCTTCCACCATTTGTCTCTGCTCTTGGAGTGTTCTTTCGATTCAGTATCAAGAGGAATCAAGGGATAGCCTTGACTCTGAGTATTTAGCATACACTAACTTGTGACCTGAGGTGCACCAAAAACAAGAAAAAAAATAAAAATTGAATAGCTAAATAAAAACTCAAATTAGAAAAATAATCTTTTCCAAGTCCCCAGTAACGGTGCCAAAAATTTGATGCATCCAAATGCATGTGAAAGCGCATGCTATTTCACGTACTATAGGACGATGAGTCCAAATATCATACCCACAAAGACTTGTAAGATTGTTTGTCCAATTTAAATTCTTATTCAAACTATTCAAAAAAATAATAATAATAATAATTCTTGGAGAGTTATTTATACTACTAATGAAACAAATGAAAGACTTAAGGAAGCTCTTAAATGGTTTGTTTTCTTTCGAATGATATAAAAATCTAGGGTCTTGGCAATTTCTGTAATCCAGTTGAAGTGTCAAATCACTATATTTATTTATTTATTTATTTGAGTTACTAGTTGCAGGTATATATTATTTAATTTAGCAACTATTCAATAACTCTAAGACTACTTGACTACCCTTAACGTCTATATTTATATGGTCGTCAGATAATAGTGAAGTGCATGTAAGATATCATATATATCAAGTAAGCAAGGCCAATGAATATATTTCTATCCACATTAGCGAATCGTTTCGCTTCCCTATAAGTTTCACAAACTAAACCTATTCCTTCTTATTTTTCTCACAATTCCCTTTTTCAGGTTCAATTAGTGAGTCGTATATATTGCTTAACTATTTCATCAAATAATCAACCAATTCAGCTCAAGAAGAAATAAATAACTCAATAGAGGAAAGATTTAATAAATATAAATAAAAATAAACATTCAACCTTCATGTTTATGCCAAAACCCTAGAACTATAAAATTTAGCTACTCATAATTCTCAAAAAATAAAAAGAATTCATGACTTCACAAGAGAGAATAGATAGAAAATAGGAAAAAGAAATAACCCGAGAGAGGAACTCGTTGTGCCCTTGCTCTGAGATATCTTTTTCGTCCTCCTCTAAAAACATTTAGGGTTCATATATGTATTAGTGGAAAATACCCCTTATCTCTACTTAAGTTCGAAATAAAAAATTTAAATATCTATTTTTGGAAAGCCTTAGGTATGGTGCGCCTCCCAATGTGTCTACCTGCTGGATAAAATTTCTTCTAAAGTTTAGGCTTTGTTGTAGTGCACCTCTCAATGCACCAGCTTAGTTTTTTCTGAAAACTCATTTAAAGTTGCTCTAAAGCTCCAAACCTTCCTTTATAGCTTATTCCAGCTCGATTTCCACTACATTTACCTATAAAATCACAACATAGAAATATAAGCATAATCCATAGTCTTAATACTCAAAGCGACAACAAAAATACTAAACCACAAGGAGAATAGTGGCTAAGAATATGTAATTTTCACCTCTCATCAATAGTGCAGCTGGATTGGATGGTTTTAATGGACTCTTTTTCCAGAAATGTGGGCACATCATCAAGACAAACATGGTCAAATTTGTACACAGATTCTTCTATGGTAAAAGATTAACAAAGGTTTGTACTCATACTTGTCTAGTCTTGTCACCTAAAGTTGATGAACCTACTAGTTTTGTTCATCTTAGATCTATCAGCTTAACAAATCTTTCAAACTAGATTATCTCTAAAATTATGGCTTCTAGACTTAACAACTATCTTCCTAAAGCAATTTCTCAAAATGAATCTGGTTTTATTAGTGGGAGACTTATCACAGAGAACATTCTCATTACTCAAGAGATAATTCATTGAATGAATAGAGGTCATAAATCTAATGTGATTTTTAAACTTGATATGAAAAAAGCTTATGACAGGGTCTCTTGGTTGTGTGTGATTTTCATTCTAAAAAAGTTTGGCTTCTCTGAATTCTTTCATTGATATTATTTGGAGGTTGATTTCTGATGTATGGTACTTCACTATTGGGGAGAGAAAAGGTTTTCCCCTCTACTAGAGGATTGGAACAGGGAGACCCTCTCTCCCCATTGTTGTTCATTCTTACCGCTGAACTTCTATATATTATTCTTAACAAAGTGTTTGATAGGGACAGATACATAGCTGGCAGCTTTCTATTCATTTATTTGGGATGCCCAATCTACACTAGCAGGAAGAGAATTAGCCACTTTGCAGACATGACCTCTAAGATTTTCAAGAAAATTTTAGTATGGAAAGGTAATCTACTCTCACATGGTGGCAGGTCTTACAATCACAAACAATGCATTTTTTATGAGTCGGTAATTTACCAACTCATTTGGCTATTAAGGATGAGTTACTACTTTATTTTTACATCATTTAGGAAGGTTTTACACCTTTTCTCTTTGTTTGTGTAGGTAGTTGGCTTAGACAAAGAAAAGAGAAGAATTGAACCAAAAATACTCTACTGGAGGCAAAGGACATGTGTGCCACATATTGGCACCTGTGAAATGCAGTTACCACGTAGTTGGCACTAGAAGATTACTTATTTCAACATGCAAAGCGCACATTGGCACCTGGGGAATGCAGTTGCTAATGTAGATGGATTTGAAATAACATTGCCTCAATCTGTGAAGCACCTGCGAGCCGCAGAAAGGCACTTGCGAAACGCAGGTGCCTCGCAAGTGGCCCAAATGCTGGCAAGGACAAAATTGCTCAGATTTAGTATAAATGTACTTTAGAAGCTTCGAAGGGAAAACTTTGAATGCTATGCAAGAGGAATGTACAGATTGTTACCCTAATTGTATAATTCTCACATAACATGTCTTATTATAAAATTGAGTATTGTAGAGAGAAGTAGAGAGAGATAGAGAGTAGAGTACAATTTCCTTCTTTTTCTTCTTCAATTTCATTGGGTAAAACACCATTATTGTAGATTTTAAAAGCTTAATTTGTTGTTCAATGTGATGATGGTTGAGGAATTTTTCATGGGTATAATTTCTCTTTCTTCACTCATGATTAGCTAAATTATTATCTAAGGGTGTGTGCATGATGGATATTTAAACTCGATTGGGTGTTGATGATTAGTTCTTAATTTAATTTATAAGCATGAATCTATTATTTTCTCTGAGTTTTAATTGAAAAATTAGTGGTTGCAAATATTAATTTAGCTTAGCTTGCTTATCTTACTTTTTCTTGAGAGAGAGAAGCAAGATTTGGAGTGTAGTTGTGTGGGCTTGAGCTAGAGATAGTCAAGACATTTATCTCCATTCCATTAAAGGGTTGAGGCTAGATATAGTTGACCCTTCCTCTAGCTTTGTGGCTGATTTGAGATTGTGACTTTGGGGTATGAGAAAATCCAAAGCAAAAGAACCCTTGTGGTTGAAAAACAAGAGGTTGTGGTGTTATCCATGTCTATCCATGCTAAAAGTTGAGTTTAAGACATTTCAATCACCCCTCAATCTAGTTGACACCCCATCAATAGCACATCCCTAGTTCCCTCTCATCAATTGCAACAATTCAATTGCCCAATTTCGTTTTACTATTTGATTCAATATTGTTTCATTTTTTCCCAACTTTAACTTTTAACATGTCAAACAATGATGTGTACTAGTTTGAATTAATTTATGACTTTTGGATTATCTTTCTCAATTCCTTGTGAGATTCGACTCCGACATCTATTGGGTATTTTATTTTTTGACAACAACCGTTCGCACCTACTTTAAATGGGATAGACGTATTGAGGTTATAAAAAATTGATGTTGTTGCCAGGGAATTGAATTACGATTGTCATTATTTGTTTAGTCATTCAAATTTGTCTTTGCATCTTGTATTGCTTTTACTTTATTTTTGGTGTTGTTGTTGATTGCTTAGGAGTGTGAAGATGAGCCATGCTAGTGATGCTGGTAGCGTGAAGGGATCTATAGATGTAGAGGATGAACCTATGGCCCAAAACGTAGCTAGTGCCATTCGTCTACTACCCATGGTAAGGAATGTCATATTCCACATATCAAGCAACATGTTACATCTATTGCAAATGAAAGAGCTGTTCAGAGGACAACCAAGTGAGGATGCTAATCGGCACCTCCGTAACTTCATTAAAATTTGTCAACCGTTCAATATAACCAACATCAGCCAAGAATCAATCCATTTGAGATTATTCACATTCTCTTTAATTGGAGAGGACACGGTGTGATTGGAGAAGTTTCCCTCCAAATCCATCACATCTTGGAACGACCTACCTAACGCGTTCCTCGATAGATTTTTTCCACCTTCCCAAATGCTTCAATTATGGAATGAGATTTTAGGCAGCTTCTGTGAGAGCCTATTCATGAAGTGTGGCTCCCATTTAAGAAGAAGGTTGATATTTGCCCAAATCACAGACTACCCGATGGGGTTGTCACACCCCGAGTTTACACCTTGGATGAAACACGGTACTTAGAATCACAAGTGACCTCAAGTTCACCCCTGGTTTATCATGCACTGACATTCTGAGTAATATAAAAGTACACATAGTGGAAGTTTAAAACAAAAATATAAATACATGAAACAAATAAAGTTGGTTCATAGTGTTTGAAAATATTAAAACAACACTACAAGTCTAGAATACCAGTTTGAGTTTGAAAACTTAATCTATGTCTGAAAGCCACTATGAATGATGAGCTGCTAGGACAAGCCCCTAGCTAACTCCAAATCTAAAATTCTAAATAAAGAGGAGTGAAAGTATAACTGAAGTAATAAATTTCTGTCCTCGAAGGATGAGGACTCACCAACTAGTAAGGCTGAGGTCTTCGATGAACGATCAGCTAACGAAGTTGAGACTGAGGTCCTACAGCTGTATCATAAAATGATACAGCATAAAAGTATGCGTCAATACTTTGAATGTACTGAGTAAGTGAGAGAAACATAACACAATGGAATAAATAACAAGAAATGCTGAACTTAAAGACATGCGATGATCAACCAAAGCTACTGAACTGAATAACTGAAATACTGAGGTGGTCTAAAAGACCCTGTCTGATGGTCAAAGCATGTTCTAAGTCTGGAATACCGATATGAACTGAACTGGACTGAGACTAGACTGAACTGACTAGTGGGAGAGTCTATAACCGACATGTAACCACGTGAGCTAGACGTGGTGTCTGATGTATACACCCCATCAGTAGGAACCAATATACCTTGTTAGGGTATAAAGGCATGAACTGGGTGATCACAAAAGTTTGGAGTCAATCAGACCAATAAATACTATAACCTACGCTGGCAACGTAGTTCTAGGAACCTGGGTGCGCTGGAACCCCGGTTCGCTCGGTGCTAAGTACTACTCCCATTAGATAGTCCTAGACTGAATACTAAGCTGATAGCTTGAAACTAGGGCCCAAGACTAGTCAGGTGTACATATCTAGAAGCACCCTGAGAGTCTTATCGAACCAGATTCTGAAATTGGGTTCTAAGACTGGTCAGAGTTGCTTATCTAGAAGCGTCGTGACCGTCTAAAGAACAAACTAAAATCTGAAACCGGATCCTAAGGCTAGTCAGAGTTCTTTATCTAAAGTGTCATGACCGCCTAGTGGACCAATAAAATAAATTCTAAATCTGATTCTGATAACTGGGAGGTACTACTGATACCTCAGAAAATTCTGTAGTCAAACTGATCATCTGACATTTTCTAACTGACACTGAGAATTCTAACATTCATACTAAAATTGAGTTGATAATATTCTAATTTAAATTCAATGCTACTATCAACATGGAAGTTCCCAACAATGATAAAATCAAGCTAAAATTCGACATTCAAGCTCTAATGCAGATTTCAAGATTCTCTAGTTCAAGAAATAGGGCTACATTTCACTTCACAATATTTAACATCATTTAAATCACATACTAATGGAAAATATCTAATATTGACATGGTATAATATTTCACATGATTTAGATGAAGTAAGACTAGCAATTTCTTGACATGCAGTAATCTCAAGGCTACATCTAATAGAGAAATATAGGGAGGAATTTGAGGACACAAGGGAAGAACTGTTCCCTTGTTGAATTCGCACATACATGATAAAGAAATCCAACAAAATTCCTTGAGAATCTGAGGAGAAGTAGACTGTCCTAGTTCTTGCTCTGAGAGTCTTTGAGAAAATTCTACGATCTGTTTTCTGAAGGTCTGAGTGGGGAATGAGGAAAGAAATTGTTTAACCCCACTAATAAATCTGATATTATGACTAAAATGACGTAGTTTAAAATTTAGAAGGGTAGTAAATTACTAAAAGACCCTTGGAAACTCATAGGGAAAAACTGAGTGTCAGTCCGCACGGGTGACCTAACAGGTCGTGGTCAGTGACCACGACTCGTGGTCACACTCGTGAGGTGCACTATTTTCAATACACTGCTGGTCACCACGAGGGACCTAACAAGTCGTGGTTGGTGACCATGACTCGTGTTCACCTCTCGTGGACCACACTGCCCCAAAACTCCCAGGAGTCCCCACGGGTGACACCACGACTCATGGTGTCCCAAATGAGTCGTGGTGAGGACCCGTTGGGTACACTGCCTAATATTTCCCGGCTACAAATTCTCCTTGACCATGGGTCATATCACAACTCGTGGGGGTTGACCACGACTTTTGGTCACATCGTGGTCACCCAAACACCAAACCTCAAACTAAATTCCCAGGCCTCACCACGAGTCACTTAACGACTCGTGGTCACTCCCCACGGGTCATAGAATGACTCGTTCTGTGACCTGGTGCAACTTTTTAAGTTTTCTCTAATTTAAGTCCCGGGGCTAGTCTTTGAGTTTCCGAGGCATTACAATATCTAGGAACATTCATCCTCGAATGTTGGAAAACATGCAAGAAAACAGAGATTGGCAATCTTTATATCCAAATACCAATCAAGAAAGCTAATAACTAGCGGAATGACTATCTCTGAATTGAATCACAAGTCTGAACTGAATTCACTAACCATGCACATGTTCATTTACATGAAAGAAATTGAAACATACGAACTAAAAGCAGTTTTGGTAAGGGAGTTGATACCTTGAAATGAAACTGAGTTGGAAGGGAACAAATGGGGGTATCTAGCCATCATATCCACTTCAGCCTCCCACGTAGACCCCTCAACCTGCTGATTCCTCTACAAGACTTTGACTGAAGCTACTTCCTTGTTCCTAAGCTTACAAACCTGACAGTTAAGGATCTGGACTGGGACCTACTCGTATGAGAGACTATCTTTCACTCCCACACTGTCCAATGGCACAATTGAAGTTGGATCACCGATGCACTTCTTCAATAGTGACACATGTAATTCATGGTGCACATATGCCAACTATGAAGGTAATTCCAGCTCATAAGCCACCTTTCCAATTCGCCTTGTAGATCTATAGGGTCCCACATATCTCGAACTAATATTTCCCTTCTTCCCAAACCTCATCACCCCTTTCATGGGTGAAATTTTAAGATAGACCCAGTCATCCATAGCAAACTCCAATTCTCTTCTCCTCATATCAGCATAAGATTTATGACGGCTCTGAGCTGTTTTCAATCTTTCCATGATGAGTTGTACCTTCTGCATAGCTTCATGAACCGAGTCTGGCCCAATTAAAGTTGCTTCACCAACCTCAAACCATCCAATAGGAGACCTGCACCTTCTACCATACAATGCCTCAAACGGGGCCATCTGGATACTGGAGTGATAACTATTGTTGTACGCAAACTCGATAAGAGGCAAGTGGTCATCCCGCATGACCTTGAAATTGATCGCGCACACTCTCAACATATCTTCTAGGGTCTGAATAGTCCACTCATCTTTCCCATCTGTCTACAGGTGAAAAGTTGTGCTGAGCTTAATCTGGGTGCCAAGTCCCTTCTGAAAAGACTTCCAGAAATGTGAGGTGAAGTGGGTACCTCGGTCTAAGATGATGGATGACCAACTCCCGAATATAGAGCCTAGCATAGTCCTCAGCTGAATCTGTAGTTTTAATTGGAAGAAAATGTGTTGACTTAGTCATCCGGTCTATTACTACCCAGATAGAATCATGTTGCCGAAGAGTTCGAGGTAGACCCCCATATTCACTTCTTCTCACTTCCATGTGGGTATGCTAATATCCTGGGTCAAACCTCCTGGTCTCTGGTGCTCTACCTTGACTTGATGGTCGTTCGGGCACTTAGCTATGAAGTCAGCAATGTCTCTTTTAATGTCGTTCCACCAGTAAACATCCTGCAAATCACGTTACATTTTTGTAGAAGCAGGGTGGATGGAGTACCTCATACTGTGTGCTTCAGCCAATATCTACTACCTCAAATCCCCAACGTCTGGTATACACAATCTGCCCTGGTAACGGAGCACACCGTCTCCCCTTTTGGAGAAAGCCTCAACCTCTTTCCTAAGAACCGCTTCCTTGAGTTTAAGTAAAATGGGATCTTCATCCTGTTTGGACTTAACTTCAACAACCAAATAGGAATCTGACCCGCTCTGCATCACCACTCCACCCTCAGCTGAGTCAACCAACTACACCCCTAACCGAGCTAGTCTATGAACATCTTTCACCAACTCTTTTTTGCCTTCCTCAACATGAGCCACACTACCCATAGACACTCTGCTTAGGGAATCAAGCACCACATTGGCTCTGCCCGGGTGATATATAACGCTCATGTCATAATCCTTCAGGAGCTCTAACCACCTTTTGTGATGAAGATTTAGGTCCTTCTGATTGAGTACATACTGAAAGCTCTTGTTATCGGTGAAAACATCAACGTGAGTCCCGTACAGGTAATGTCTCCATATTTTCAACGCATACACTACTGCTGCCAACTCTAAGTCATGAGTTGGATAATTCTTCTCATGAACCTTGAGCTGTCTGGAGGTGTAGGCTATCACTTTGCCCCGCTGCATTAGAACATAATCGTGTCCAACTCTGGAAGCATCGCAATATACTACAAATCCATCTGATCCTTCTGGTAGAGTCAACACTAGAGCGGTAGTGAGTCAGCCTTCTTCTGAGTCAGCCTAGTCAAAGGAGATGGGGACACTAAAGAACAAACTAAAATCTGAAACTGGGGTCCTAAGGCTAGTTAGAGTTGTTTATCTAAAGTGTCATGACCACCTAGTGGACCAATAAATTGAATTCTGAATCTGATTCTGATAACTGGGAGGTAGTACTGACACCTTAGGAAATTCTGTAGTCAAACTAATCAGCTGACATTTTCTGCCTGACACTGAGAATTCTAACATTCTTACTAAAACTGATTTGACAATATTCTGATTGAAATTCAATGCTACTATCAATATGGAAGTTCCAAACACTGATAAATCAAGCTAAAATTCGACATTCAAGCACTAATGCAAATTTCAAGATTCTCTAGTTCAAGAAATAGGGATAAATTTCACTTCACAAGATTTAATATCATTTAAATCACATACTGATGGAAAATATCTAATATTTACATGGTATAATATTTCACATGATTTAGATGAAGTAAGACTAGCAATTTCTTGACATGCAGTAATCTCAGGGCTACATCTAATAGAGAAATATAGGGAGGAATTTGGGGACACAAGGTAAGAACTGTTCCCTTGTTGAATTCCCAATACCTGATAAAGATATCCGACAAAATTCCTTGAGAGTCTGAAGAGAAGTAGACTGCCCTAGTTCTTGCTCTGAGAGTCCTTGAGAGAATTCTATGATCTATTTTTTGAAGGTTTGAGTGTGGAATGAGGAAAGAAACTATTTAATCCCACTAATAAGTCTGAAATTATGACTAAAATGACGTAGTTTAAAGTTTATAAGGGTAGGAAATTACTGAAAGACCCTTGGAAACTCGCATGAAAAAACTGAGTGTCAATCCTCACGGGTGACCTAACGGGCCGTGGTCAGTGACCACGACTCATGGTCACACTCGTGAGGTGCACTGCTTGCAATACACTGGTGGTCACCATGAGGAACCTAACAAGTTGTGGTTGGTGACCATGACTCGTGGTCACCTCTCGTGGACCACACCGCCCCAAAACTCCCAGGAGTTCCCACGGGTGAAACCACGACTCGTGGTGTCCCAAACGAGTCGTGGTGAGGACCCGTTGGGTACACTACCTAACATTTTCCGACTACAAATTTTCCAACTACAAATTTTCCTTGACCACGGGTCATATCACGACTCGTGGTCACCCAGACACAAAATTTCAAACTAAACTCCCAGGCCTCACCACAAGTCACTTAACAACTCGTGGTCACTCCCCATGGGTCACAGAACGACTCGTTCTGTGACCTGGTGCAGCTTTTTCAGCTTTCTCTGATTTAAGTCCCGAGGATAGTTTTTGAGTTTTCGGGGCATTACAGGTGTACTTCCCCAAAGCTTCTATTGGTCTCTTAATTCGATCAACAAATATATGGTAAACAATATTGTTGGTTCAATTATGGACCAAAATTTTAGAGTTTCCAAGGACTTTCTTTATAGGATGACAAAGATTAATAGAGCTTGGCACACTAGAGACACCAAGGTGTCTGCAAATGATGCATCTTCCAACCACCTAGCAGCTGAGTTGATAAGGCGAGATGAAGAGTGGAACGATACATTAGCCAAGATGATGATCCAAGTTGAGTTGATGGCCAAGAACATGTTAGGGTCCAAAACCAAAAGCATTAAAATTGTTTGGACCCAAGGTCACAATTCATATGAAGAGGCTGTTCCGCAGCCAAGATATGATGAAAAGTGTTGGTTCATGGCGGGCCAAATGATGGGTTTTCTCCAAGGATATAAAGTTTCCAATCAAGGCCCTTGGCATCCTCGTGACAGGAATCAAGGTTGGAGGGATAGAGATGATCAAGGATGGAGAGATAGGGATAACCAATGAAGAAATCATGAGCCTGGACAGGATAGGGATAAGTACCACCGAAGTTCAAACCCATACATTCCTCTTCCAAAAGTTGATGTAGCCCCGATGTATCCTAGTGTGAGTGATGTGGGTAATTCCAATATTGAGGAGATGTTGGTGAGAGTATTGAGGAAAGTAGAGTCTACCGATAATGGTGTAAAAGAATTAAAAGGGGAGGTGTCCAACCTTTCCCAAATTGTGAGCTCTCCTTCAGCTTCAATCAAACCCTTGAAAGTCCAAATGAATCATCTATCCACCCAAATGAATCCAAGAATGAAAGGAACCCTTCCAGTGACACTATGCTACATCCAAAGAAAGATGGCTATTGTATGGAAATAATCACAAGGAGTGGGAGAATAGTCACACATGCGGGTGAGAAGCCAAAGTGGTTATTGGTTCCAAACCAAATGAAGAAGCATTGAATGATGAGGTTCCAAATGCACCTATTTGTGTTAATGATGAAAAATGATAGAGACGAAAGAGGTTGAGAGTCCTCCTAAAACTTTGAATGTTGATGAAGAAGGCGAGGAGGCCCCAAGTGCTAAAGGCCAGACGCCTAAAATTCCCCTCCTTACCCCCAGCGGTTAACCAAGAAGAATGAGGACAACCAGTTCAAGATGTTTATCAATATGTTTAACAAGTTATCTGTAAACATACTGCTGGTGGAAGCCTTGCTCGAAATGTTGGGATATGCTAAATTTATGATGGAGCTTTTGAAAAAAAAGAGTTGTGGATATGGTCACAGTGGAGGTGTCACGTCATTGTAGCGTAGTCATGGCTAGTAACCTTGCTCCAAAAAGAGATGATCCTGGAGCATTCACTATTCCATGCACCATCGGGGTGTATGTGATCAACTAAGCTCTCTGCGACCTAGGGACAAGTATAAACTTGATGCCCTTTGTAATATTCAAAAAGTTAGGATTGGAAAGTCCCAAGCCTACCACAATGAGGTTGCTAAGGTAGACCGATTTATCAAGCGCCCCATCGGAGTACTTGATGATATGTTGGTCAAAGTAGACAGATTCATCCTTCCAGATGACTTAGTTGTGTTAGATTATGATGTAGACTTGGAGGTACCCATTATCTTGGGGAGACCATTCTTGGCCACAGGGCGAGCGTTAGTGGATGTTGAGCTCGGTGAGCTAAAATTCTGAGTTGGTGGTGATAAAGTGACATTTAATGTATGCCAACTAATGGAACCACCCGATGAGTGTAAGGTGATAGATGTGATGGATGATGGAGATTAGAAGGAGAATGATCTTGTTGTTGAATACAAACCTTTGGATGATTGAAAAATTGTGAGGTGAAACCTTCGTGCTGCGACGTTAAATCAAATGTTTCTTGGGAGGCAACCCAAGTGTCTTTAATTTCTAGTTACTTCATATTTTTGTTGTTCTCATTGCGTAGGATGATTGAATTGTGAACAAAGTGGAAGAAGCAGAGCATGGGCATCTGTTGGACCTGTGAAACGCAGGTAACAGCTTGCAGAGCGTAGGTCCAAACACGTATTTGATCCAGAATACCTGAAAAAAAGGTGAGTACCTTCGCCTCACTTGCGAAACGCAAGCAAGGTTGCAAAATGCAAGTGTACCGTAGGTTAGAGATAGAATACCTAGGCAAATATCGTTCAAGAACAGGTGACCTGCGTCTCAACTGCGAAACGCGGGTTTAGCGTAGACTCAGGATAGTGCACTGGGCAATTGGAGGTCTAGCTGTGTTTGACTTGCAACACGCAGATACAAATCTGCAGGCATAGTTCAATCGCAGGAGCATGTATGTTATTGTAAAAACATTGATCAACCGTTTGACCAAACCTGACCTAGATCTGACCCATGGCTTTTAAACTTCTTTTCCACTACCCAAAACCCCTAATTTTTTACACCATACCATTTTCTTAACCCCTCAACCACCATTTAAATTTCCTACATTCATCCATTAACTCGCCATTAATTTGACACGACCCCAAATAGGCAGGTCGTTCGGGCACCTACATCGACTCTACTCGATAGGAGAACCCTTTTCGGAACATTACATAACATACCCAAAATTTCTCATTAATTATACCACTCAACAATAATTAGAAAATATAAACAAAATTTCTCAAAAACTTGGCTCTCCTAAGATCTAGTCTAGACAGGTACAAGAGCTCTAAACGGAATACCGACAAATAAAAAAACACAGCTTACCTGCAGAGAAAATGCATAAGCTGATGCTGAGTATCGCCTTGTCAATAATAAAATTGCAATTCACTTGCCAAAACCTACACCCCAAAAGGAGTAGCAAGAGTAGTATCAATACATATACATACTAGTAGGCATCATCGGCCGACTATAATTAGTTCATGCAACAGCCTAAAATTAATATGCAATCAATAATTCAATTAAACAACCACTCAACAATTTATCAAGATAATTTCTTTACTCTTCATCTATGATAGTTGTTTAACCATGCATCCGTTTCTCTCTATCCAGCTTAACCACAAGGTTGGCCTGCACAGTATTTAGGCCTCGTTGCAGCATTAATTGGACCGTTGTCGCGGCCTCGCCGCAGCGAGAATCCTATCGCTGCAGCGGTACTGCACTAGGCAGTAACTCAACTTCACTGACAACCATACTTCTTTCAACACCTCAATAATTACACATGGCCTAATATCACACAAAACTTACAGCAAACATTCTCACAGTCAGGAGTAACCCAGCAACAATACGTAAATCATATTTACTCCACGATTTTGCACGCAAATATTAAATCATACATAAATCAATTTCACCAAACACAAAGACTTACAATACAAGTAATACATAGTTATGCATCAAATCACATTCACACTAAACACACGATAAATAAACATTTCATCATTAATTTCATCTCCTAAAATATTTGTACACACATTGATGTCATATCTGCCACTAAACTCTGTGACATAGTCGCATGTATATCATAACATACTTGTACTGATCTCTATCTCACAGTCGTATGTATATTATGACATACTTGTACTACTCTCTTTCATAATCATATCATCGGTGATGTGTCGGGCACACGCCTCCATCACATTACTGTACACACATGCCAGAGAGCCTTATGTTTTCGCTTTCGGTCATAACCTGCAGGGGACTCTAGAATCCATATACTGTACACCCAGCCGTATAAACCCTTCATCATACCTGTCCGTGTACTCAGGTTCATACACTCAGTCGTATGAACATTTAGTCATACCTGTCTGTGCACTCACTCATGTTGCTCGCCTGAATACTCACCTCGGGCATGAGCCCCTCATATCATAGTACACACACTAGTCTACTCTTCTGGACGCTCACCTCAAACACAAGCCTCTCATCTTAGGGTAAGGACTTATTATCCAACTTTCATCAATATATCTGCTATGCTTATCAATCAGTCACCTCATGTGACAACTCAGAGTGAGATATCAACCAACATTCATCTGCATAACTTATCATGCATTTCATTCAATACACTTATAGAACAGTCCAGAAGGACATATAAATAAACAATCATCCGCATAATTCAACATGTTATTGATTCAGTCAATAGATATGACCCCTCATAAGTACACATTGAATTATTACAATTGCACTGCAATTTCACAACAACAAACAACATTTATTCATCTCGAAGTTCATTCACAGAACATAACTAAATCATCATTAACTCTATCATGATCAGTATTTGAAGACCAAGTGCTCATATTTATCAATTCGTGACTCGTGTAAATCCTCTGTTAAAGTTGACTCCTAATAACCGTAACTTACTATATTTTTTAGTTATCTATTACTTAGCCTATTATCGCGTCATCTATCACAATAAACAAACACACCAAGGCAACCTTCTGAATTAGTCGATTCAACCTTTCCTACCCTCTCACACAAGGATCCATCACATAATCAGGTTCTTTCAATATTGATTATCATATTGTTCGTATTAGTTCCCATTTCAAGACAACTTATTAGGGCCCATCATCGTCCCTTTTACACATTCAATCACAAAGAAACCTCGTTACACACACTAATCCTTTTAACGTACTTCAGATTTAACTACACAACCTTGCTACTATGGGTTCTCATATACACTCGTTCTTTCCTTACCTCGGATTCATTTTAAGCTAGTTAATTATACTAGCAGCCTTACGTCTTCATTTCTAACAATTAAATTGCAATATTAAGCTCATACAATCAATTTAGGTCTGATCACCAACTTCTTCTCTTTATTCGTACTATTAAACTCATTCATCCAAGATTCTACCACCAAAATATACCATCAAGAACAACCACAATCTTATGTCATTAAAACATGCCATCAAGAATATTACCTCATGACTCCACTATCAATAACATAACATCAAGAACATCACATTAAGAATATTTTATCAATAATTAACTATTAACTAGGTTTTACTTTTTCACATGTTCCCATACTTAGAATTAATCCTCTAATCTTATAGTTATGTCACTACAAATCTTTCATCACGTCATCATATTTTATTATCCTTTTATTCTCACCAATCGTACATTAATAGTACACACGTATATGATTCCCTAATTATAGTCTAACATAAAGGCAAGTCGTAACCTGCCTGGACCCGCGAAACTGGAATATGTAGCTACTCTGCTGGACCTTTGCCTTTTCTCAATGCCTCCAAATGTTTAAAATCGAGAAATAAGACATTAAGGAATGAATCAATAGGCTACTTCTTTGATTCAGGGGTTTGGGAACTCAATCCACTCTATTCTACCCGTTGTTTAGGTCTAATTCGACGAGCATAAGCTAAATTATCATAACCCAAATCTACAACGATCCCTCAAACATAGTTCATAGAGTTTTTACTCCTACAACCCTCTTAAAGTAGTTTTTAAGGTTAAGGGTTTCAAATTCACCAAATTCTAGGTCTCAAACTATCGCCAAAACAACGTTCTATAATCACATTCACCCTAGAAAGTGTTAATCTGCCACTTTTAGGCCTAGAAATCAACACCCAATCATTCCCATAACCCTAGCCCTAGTTTTCAAAAATCTAAGGTTCTTAGCTAGGGATTCACCATTAGAGACTATCTTTGGTTCTAGTGGTTAGGGAATCGAATGAGGGAAAGAATGAGTTAGACCCCATGCCTTGGAAAGGAGAAACTGCTTAATCCTTAGAAAATTTCCCTTCTACTCTCAAAGTTTGTAACCTCAGAGTAATGGGGTGAAAAACCCCAAATTCTAACTTAAACTAACTTTTTGCCTTGCATTATTCGCTGCAGCGGTACTCTTCCACTACAGCAGTCCCACTAAGGTGGATGATCATTCACCACAGCGATCCTTTCACATGGGATTTTGAATCAGCCCACCAAATCAATTAATAAAACAATCTATTATTCCAAAAAACAAATAAGCTAGACCAAGCAAAACTTTGAATCCTTACTCCAATGTCATCGAGACTTTATAACGATCGAGTGGGTTATTATATAAGATACCAATTAAACAACTATTCATCACCCAACAGCCTCACGCAATATATTGGGGTTTTCTATCACATCACGGTCCAAATCCGTGTGGGGCCATAATTGCAGTTATACCCTTTTTACACTGTCTTATAATAATCACAGTTGGACTTACTCAAAAATTCACCAGACCTGTTTTTGAGGTCCTACAATGCTAATAGACATACTACACGGACATGACACTTGAATTTAATTCTTCCACCCCCGCATCTCCAACTGGGAAAGAGTCCCGTGTATGCCATTTCTACAAGTTATTTCCATACTCGAGTCAACCCATTAATCCTGGATCTCCCACATTCCTCAACTGTAACCCACATCACATTTTGCTCATGCAACCCCCATGTTATCACTGTCCTTTATAAGGCTCCCAGTTTCAGGTACTTAGGACATTTTTGGTTGTCATGAGAATTGAAAACGTTGAACATATCACTAGAATAAACCCAGCCGCTCCTGTGGTGATTTTTCACAGCAGCGGTCTCACGGCAGCAGAAATCTGTCTGCTGCAGCAAAACTAAAATTCTTATTAAGGGCAAACAGGATGGTTTTTTGGTTCATGCTTACATTTTTATTCTGACTCTTGTCTTAATCCTCTCCACTTCCTTCGTGATTCCCCTCAATTTCATAGGTAGTTCTCATTCCCACAACTTCATTATTTTACTTACTCTGCAATGCTCGTGTTTTCGTGCATTTATGCACAGATTGGAATTTAAAATAGAGTTAGGAAGATTCTTTTTCTTTTGCTCCTAATGGGGATAGATTATCGAAGCATGCTACTAGTATTTACATTCACAAGTAATCAAATTGTCCTCTACATGCTATAACCTATTCTTCTAAGGTTTTTGCACTAGAAATGGAGGAGTTTGGGTGGGATGGTGATTTGAACTTTTCAAGCTCAGAGTGGGGACAATATGTTGTTTTCCTCTCTCAACATTATGCTCTATCGCTGGGCAAGTGTGCATCGAGAGAAGAGGGACTGTATGTTGGGGTTTGATGCGCCCTTCGATCCCTTGAGGGTGAAAGATGCACCTGGAAGGGACAAGAAGGAGAGGAAGGCTGACTCAGAGGATAACAGTGATGGTTCTGGCAGTGACGAGGTTAATTCCTCCAGGCCTACTAGACCCTTCCAGTGGATGGAGGCTAATTTGGCAGCTATGCGAGAGTTACTAGGTGGGCTGCCTAGACTGTCCAAGGGAGGTGCATCATCTAATACAGTTGTTGTGGACCCCAAGGTCTTATAGGAAGTGGTTGCCTCATTAGCCCAGGCCCATGTTGAGCTCCGAGAGGTTCTAAAGAAGGAGAAAAAGAAGACAATTTCGAGACTAGCTTTTTGTTCGCATGTGGAAGGGGTGAAGAAGATCTACCGCACCCTCCTTCTAGGATGTAGGGTTCCCCCATTTTCCTCGAGAAATGTCTTAGAGTACTCCTTCAGCAGTGGTGAGGACGAGGAGACCAGTGGCCCGGGCGATGACAGCAACGAGGCCTCTAGCTAGTCGGGTCACAATGTATTTTCCTCCCGTTGTTCCCTTTTAGCTCAGATATTTCCTAGTCTCGAAAGGTAAAATGCTAAACAATTTCTCCTTTTGCTCATTGTTGGATGATTTTCTATTTTTTCTCTATTTTGGGGGTACAAGTGCCCGTTGGGGCATTCGAATGGAAATGGTTGTGTTTTGTCCCCATGATTATATAAATCACAGTTCTCATATACACATATACTCGATTCACCACCTTTCACATAATCAAAAAGTTTTCAACTAGGGGGAAATTGGATTCTATCTAGCAGTCGTCTACTGCAGTGATCACTTTTTTGCTGCAGCGGACTCGCTATGGCAGTTCACTTCTTGCTGTAGCATATCCACTGAGGAAAGACACACCTACTACAGCGAATCTCGCTGAGTAGAGCACAAATAGATATATTCTTCCCTCCAGTCAACATTGATCTTTGTTTGCCACCGTTGTTATTCTTCATTATCACTAACATTTAACACTTCATCATCAACTCACACGTCAACATGGCTATATCGCCAGATACCAATTGAAATCTTATAGATACCAATTGTGCCCGTTAAGAAACCAATTAAAATCTTCCATACACCAATTGAACTCAACCCAGGTAATTGACACACTCAGACGGCACGATATGAAAGACTAAAGCGAGAACTTTCTAGATTTCTTATAGCTTCCCGAAGATTAGATGTGGACGTTTACACACCAACCCGTAGGAGTATACTTGACATTTCTCTTGTCCTTGTGAGACCACGAACCTAGAAACTCTGATATCAACTTGACACGACTCCAAATACGCAGGTCGTGTGGGCACCTACATCGACACTACTCAATAGGAGAACTCCTTTCAGAACTTTACATAACATACCCAAAATTTATCAGTAATTACAACACTCAAAAATAATTAGAAAATATAAACAAAATTCCTAAAAACCTTGACTCTCTCAAGATCTAGTCTAGAAAGGTACAAGAGCTCTATCAACAAATAAAAAGACATAGCTTTGCTTGCGGAGAAAATGTAAAAGCTGATGTTGCGTATCGCCTTGTCAATCATGAAACTGCAATTCACCTGCCATAACCTACACCCCAAAAGGTGTAGCAAGAGTAGTATTAGTACACCACACGTACTGGTAGGCATCATCNGTACTGGTAGGCATCATCAACCGACTATAATTAGTTCACGCAACAACATAAAATTAATATGCAATCCATAGTTCAATTAAACGACCATTCAACAATTTATCAGGATAATTTCTTTACTCTTCATCTACGATAGTTATTTAACCATGCATCCATTTCTCTCTATCCAACTTATCCACAAGGCGAGCCTGCACACTGTTTAGGTCTCACTGCAGCAGTAACTTCACCGTTGTCGCGGTTTTGCCACAGGGAGAATTCTATCACTGCATTGGTACTGCTCTAGGCAGTAACTCAACTTCGCTAGCAACCTTACTTCTTTCAACACCTTATCAATTACACATAGCCTAACATCACACAAAACTTATAGCAAACATTCTCACAATCAGGACTAACTCAGCAACAATACGTAAATCATATTTACCCAATGATTTTTCACAACACAAATATTAATTCATACATAAATCAATTTCATCAAACACCAAGACTTACGATACAAGTAATACATAATTATGCATCAGATCACATTCACACTAAACACACGATAAATAAATATGTCATCATTAATTTCATCTCATCAAATATATGTACACACATCGATGTCATACATGTCACTGAACTCAGTCACATAGTCGTATGTATATCATAACATACCTGTACCGATCTCTGTCTCACAGGCGTATTTATATCATGACATACATGTACTTCTCTGTTTCATAATCATATCATTGGTGATGTGTCAGGCATACGCCTCCATCACATCACTGTACGCACACGCCAGAGAGTCTTATGTATACCTTTTCGGTCATGACCTGCAGGGAACTCTAGAAATCCATGTATTCTACAAATGGTATAAATTCTTCATTATACCTGTTTGCGTACTCATGTTCGTACACCTAGTCGTATGAACATTTACTCATACCTATCTGTGCACTCACTCATACTATTCGCCCGGATGCTCACCTCGGGTATAAGCCACTCATATTCAAGTACTCATACACACACTAGTCTGCTTATCCAGAAGCTCACCTTGAACACGAGCCTCTCATCTCAGGGTAAGGACTTATTATCTGACTTTCATCAATATATCCGCTATGCTTATCAATTAGTCACCTCATATGACAACCCCAAGTGAGATATCAACTAATATTCATCGGTATAACTTATCGTGTATTTCATTCAGTACACATATAGAACAGTTCAGAAAGACATATAAATCAACAATCATCTGCATAATTCAACATGTTATTAATTCAGCCAACACATATGACCCCTCATAAGTACACATTGAATTATTATAATTTCACTTCGATTTCACAACAACAAAACAACATGTATTCATCTCGAAGTTTATTCACAGAACATAACTAAATCATCATTACCTCTATCAGGATTAGCGTTTGAATACCAAGTAATCATATTGAGAAATTCGTCACTCATGTAAATCCTAAGTTAAAGTTGACTCCTCATAACCGTAACTTACTATCTTTTTAGTTATTTATCAATTAGTCTATTATCGCATCATCTATCACAATAAACAAACACACTAAGGTAACCTTCCGAATTAGTCGGTTCAATCTTTCCTACCCTCTCACATAAGGATCTATCACATAATCAGGTTCTTTCAATATTGATCAACATATTATTCGTATTAGTTCCCATTTCAAGACAACTTACTAGGACCTTCATCATCCCTTTAACACATTCAATCACAAAGAAACCTCATTACGTGCAATGATCATTTTAATGTACTTTAGATTTAACTACACAACCTGCTACTATGGGTTCTCATAAACACTCGGCCTTTCCTTACCTCAGATTAATTTTAAGCTAGTTAATTATACTATTAATTACACTACCAGCCTTACATTTTCATTTCCTAACAATTAAATTTCAATATTAAGCTCATATAATCAAACTAGGTCTGATCACCTCACTTCTTTCATTTATTCGTACTATTACAATCATTCGCCCAAGATTATACCCACCAAAAATATACCATCAAGAAAAACCACAATTATATGTCTTCAAAACATGCCATCAAGAATATCACCTCAAGACTCCACTATCAAGAACATAACATCAAGAATGTATTATCAAGAACATGATATCAAGAGTATTTTATCAATAATTAATTATCAACTAGGTTTCACTTTTCCACATGTTCTCATACTTAGAATTAATCCTCCAATCTTATAGTTACATCACTACAAACCTTTCATCATGTCGTCATATTTTATTATCCTTCTATCCTCATCAATTGTACATTAATAGTACACACGTATACAATTCACTGATTAAATTCTAACACAAAGATAAGTCATAACCTGCCTAGTCTGTAGAACTGGAATATGTAGCTACTCCGCTGGACCTTTGCCTTTTATTAACGCTTCCGAATGTTAAAAATCTAGAAATAAAAAATTAAGGAATCAATCAATAGGCTACTTCTTTGATTCAGTGGTTTGGGAACTCAACCCACTCCATTCTACCCATTTACGGTCTAATTTGATGAGCATAAGCTAAATTATCATAACCTAAATCTACAATGATCCTTCAAGCATAGTTCATGGAGTTTTTACTCCTCTAACCCTCTTTCAGTTTTTAAGGTTAAGAGTTTCAAATTCACCAAATTCTAGGTCTCAAACTATTGCCAAAACAACATTCTATAATCATATTCACCCTAGAAAGTGTTAATTTTCCATTTTTAGGCCTAAAAATCAACACCCAATCATTTCCATAACCCTAGCCCTAGTTTTCACAAACCTAAGATTCTTAGCTAGAGATTCACCATTAGAGACTATATTTGATTCTAGCAGTTAGGGAATCGAATGAGGGAAAGAAAGAGTTAGAACTCATACCTTGGGAAGGAGAAACTGCTTAGTCCTTAGAAAATTGCCCTTCTGCTCTCAAAGTTTGTGCCTCAGAGTAATGGGGTGAAAAACCTTAAAATTCTAACTTTAACTGACTTTCTACCTCTCATCATCCGCTGCAGCAATCCCGCTAAGGCGGATGATCATTTGCCACTGCGGTCCTGCCGCATGAGATTTTGAATCAGCCTATCAAGGCAATTAATAAAACAATCTCTTATTCCTAAATACAAATAAGCTACACCAAGCAAAAGTTTGACTCCTCACGCCAATGTCATCGAGACTTTATAATGATCGAATGGGTCGTTACATGATTTCATCCAACCTCTTCACCTTCTTTCCTCCTATAAATTCCACCATCCCTTCCACTTTTCTACCATCACAAACCAACCTTCAAACACCAAACAAAGCAAAGAGCTTGGTTCGGTGTCATTGTTGACACCCAATTTTGGCTCTCCGCATTTTTAATTAATTATCTTAAGCTTCTGAAATTTTAAATAAAATAAAATAAATATTTAAACTATTAAAAATATCTTAAAACTATTTTTGGATAATATTTTGCTAT
>JACEIK010000566.1:258405-285960 GCA_018107945.1 Datura stramonium | reverse complement strand
ATTCCACTTACCTTAGCTCGGTAGCACGACGATTCGTCGGCCGAATTTCACGAAACTAAACCCGTAGGAATGCTCCTTGCTGCTAAATACCTCGGTATCTCAGATTAATTTGAATTTGGACCGTGTTTGACAGCGTAATCGGAAGGAAGTTATCAAATAACCCTTGTTCCTCTTTCTCTCTGCTTACCCTCTGATTTTTTATTGGAAATTATAAGAAACTTTAATGAAAAACCGAAGTTGGGGGCTTATATAAATGGGGACCTATAAGTCGCATTCCTGGAATGCGATTTATAAGTCGAATTTTGCCTTGCGACGCGCCGACTTGGCGCTTGTCCGATCTTTTCCCGGGCCTTTTTCTATCATGTATGGCATTTTAAAACTCTTAACCAACATGCGAATAGGCCATCTACATGTCAAGAATTTACGGGGTGTAACATTATGCATGATTTATGAATTTCAAGCTTATGAGCCTATGATTTCAAGTCATGATGTATTATCAAAATATGTATGAAAGTTTATAAATCTTAAGATTATGAATTTTATGATTTCAAGTTATAAAGTTTTATTCCAACATGTATGACTTTCACAAAATTCAAGTTCAAGTATCATGTTTATGTTTATGACCGACTCATGACCTCTTTCATGGCTAATTTACGTATTTCAAGCATGTTCATGCATCTTATGATTTTAACTATCCCACGTATTTCAAGTATGTTTTCACGATGATGACTATGTGTTATATGCATATTTTTTGGAGTAGTGTGTAGTACCAAGTAGGCCAGGGGTTCAAGCAAATCTCAAGTCTCCAAACTACGTATCACCGTAGGATTAGAGATCCTCGATATTAGAGAATGTTTTTCTTAGCCCGAGGAATATGGGGTTCTCTATATTGATGAGTGTCTCCCTTGCCTCAATGGGCGCATGCAGGGGTCATCGATAGTGTAGATTGTCGCCCTGACTCACGAGTGATATCATGCCTTAATCATTTCTTGCATTGGCAAGTTGGGATGGCTCTGTCCACTTGAGTGAGATAGTTAGGGCATCATGTAAGCTCTCTCATGATAGTATAAGTTATGATGAGTCTCCCAGTTCCTCATGTTTTTATTTACTTGTGTTCATATATTATGATATTATGTTTTATAGCATATCTTACCCATTGATCAGTTTATGAGTTTTCACGTATGATTTCAAGTATGGTACGTTACATGATTTTCTATTTCTAAACCTTGGGTTTTTATGTTCAGCTTATGATGAATATCTCATGATTATGATTACTTTAAAAACATGATGTTTAGCATGTTGTCCTTACTATCATGTTCTCTCTTGATTTATGTTCATGTTTTCGGATTATCGTTTTACTAACATGTTTTACTTACCTTACATACTCAGTACATTCAAAGTACCGACTGCATACTTTATGTGCTATATCATTTCATTATATAGATCTAGGTACTCAAACTTAGCCTACGGTTAGAAACTTTCTGAACTTGATTAGCTAGATAACTCTATTTTAGTATTTTACCTCATTTTAGTTTCAGACTTTGGAGTTAGTTGGGGGCTTGTCCCAGCAGCTCATCGGTTAGTACAGGGTTTCAGACATATAGTTAGTATGTTCTTCCTTGTGACTCGGTGTTTAAATTATCAAATTATCTTATTATCCGTAAGGGAATATCTTATAATTCAGTTGGATTCTACTTAGTTTTTCTTATAAGTTATATCATGCTAGTAATATACCACATCATGGGTTGGCTTGGAGCTATTTGTGGTTCTAGATCTCGTGTCTAGATCCCAGGTCCATGCTCGAGGTTTGACAAACTTGGTATCAGAGCAAAGGTTTAGAGTGTCCTGGGGTGTCTAAAAGACGCGTTAAGTAGAGACTTTTTCATGGGTCTGAAGCGCACCACACTTATGAGGAAGAGGCTACAAGACGTTTTAGGAAACTTTTCTTCTTTCATACTCTAGTTCGTGCTATAGAATTTAACTCTATAAAGACTTCCTCCAAACTCGTGCATTCACGTGCTCCAAAATATAACTACAATCAAAGTAATAAGAGGCACTCTCAAACTGTTTCTTCCTGCATGAGTCAAGAAAAGCTAAGATAGAAGAATTCGTGAACTCAAAGTAAGAAATCAGAAGAGTGGAGGAGTACAACAGGAGAAGTATGAAGCCTTCAGTGATAGCCTTAGAGGCGAATGGAAAGTCAAGAGATAGTGATTTTAGCCTAGCCTTGAGAAGGGGTTCAATCCTTGGAATGATGACCTTTAAGCTAAGGGGGAGATTATAAGGTGAGGGACCAAGTCAAGTCTTGAGTTCCAAGTGTGAAGGTCCAGGATCAGTAACTATGGGAGATCAATCCATGCTTATTCAAGTGTCTTCTCGTACTTCAGTCAATATGATACTCTACTCATGCCGTATGTGAACATTTTATGCCTATGTCTAAGTTCCAAGTACTTCTTATGTGTATCCATACTCAGGTTCATAGAATGAGAAGTAACCACTTCAGATGATGATTCAATTCTTCTTCCATGATTCCGTAAATCTAAGCTTCATGTCATGACCCTCATTATGTATGTAAACTTATGTCTCTCAGCATGCTCAACACTATGAACTCAATCCTTAAGACTTGCCTTAGTGGCTCATAAGATCGTGCTATATCAGGTATATGCCCAACTTAGATTTCTTGAACGATTCGTGCTCATGATTTTCTTACTCTAAACCCTATGTATGTTCCCCACGATGGAAATGATGGTTACAATGTGTATGTTCAGGATAACTCTCTATTTCTATCATAGGTGCCAGGTATGTAGAAGTTCATGACGCACAGTTTTTAGCCAAGCTTGGGAGATAAGGGAATTCTTGAATAAAATTATCTACAAGGAGCCATGGGATAACCATAAGTGATAGGCTTGAATGAGGTGGTGATATATAGGTAGACCATAGTATGGTGTGACTAGTGACTCTTGATTAGAGCTCGAACTTATGTGACTTTCTTGTTAAAAGGGAAGTAATGTTCTTTGTGGATAACTCTAGGTTGCCAGAGGTGTAGTCGAGTTAGGCTTAAACATGGTTGAGGTATGCCATTGGACTCAGACTTTCGTATAAATAGGAGCCTGGGCGAGGGAGTGTAGGCTGGAAAGATAGAGCATCGGACTGGGAGGTATGCAACAGGGTATCAGTAGTCCTATTTGGAAGTGGAAAGAGATAAATATGGGTTTCTTCACAAGGTCTCCTCGGACACACTGAGAACATGATTCTATATGGATAATAGTATACTGGATAACCAAGTCAACATAAGGACTATGCTAGATTTTATATTCGGGAGTTAGTTCGGTTGCATAGAGTTCCTTTGTCCATCATCCCAGATAGGGGTACTCAATACACCTCTCAATTTTAGGGGATCGTTTCACAAGATACTCAAGTGAAGCGTAGCACGACGTTTCATCCACAGACAGATGGTCAGACTGAGTGGACTATAAAGATCTTGGAGGACAAATTGGGAGCTTGCATGATTGATTTCAAAGGTAGTTGAGATGATTACTTACCCCTCATTGAGTTTGCGTACACCAACAATTACTATTCCAGTATTCAGATGGCTCATTTTGAGGATCTTTATGGGCGGAAGTATAGATTACCTATTAGATAGTTCGAGGAAAGTGAGGCTATGTTGATACGACTAGGTTAAGTTCATGAGGCTGTGGAGAAAGTTCAGCTCATTAGGGATAGGCTGAAAACAGCACAGAATCAACAAAAATCTTATGCAGATGTTAGAAGGAGAACTCGAGTATGAGCTTGATGATTGGGTGTTTTTGAATGTGTCTCCCATGAAGGGAGTTATAAGATTTGATAAGAAAGGGAAGCTTAGTCCATGATATGCTGGTTCTTATAGGATTCTGAGGCGAGTTGGTAAGGTGGCATATGGGTTGGAGCTACCAGTAGAGTTAGCTTCACTGCTTCCAGTTTTTCATGTATCCTTGTTGAAGAAGTGCCTTAGTGATCCAGCTCTAGTTGTTTCGGTAGATAGCACTGATGTGAAGGACAGTCTTACCTATGAGGAGGTATCAATTGAGATCCTTGATCGTTAGGTTCAGAAGTTACGAAATAAGGAAGTAGCTTCAGTGAAGGCGTTATAGAGAAATCAGCTTGTTGAGGGAGCTACTTGGAAAGCCGAAGCAGATATGATGGCTAAATACTCGCATCTTTTTCCTTCCGGCTCAATTCCAGCATGAGGTATCAGTTTCCTCCTTAGTACTCTATTTAGTTTCATATCAAGTTCATGTATCTAAGCATCTTTCATCTCATTGCATGTATGTATATTTCATAAATTCAGTTCAATCATGTATTTCAGACAGAGTCAATCACTCTGTTAGTTTTCAACATTAATTGTCCAGTTTTGGGATTGTCGTTCCTTCCCTAGCCCTTCAGTATGCTTAATCTACACTTGAGAATGAATGTTCCCAAGGGAGAGATAATATAACACCCCAAAAGTCTCTAAGATCAGACCCGATAGTTGAAACGGAGAAAGCGGAAAAATCTGCATTAGGTCACAGAACGAGTCGTCAAGTGACTCGTCGTTTGACCTAACGATTCATCAAATGACTCGTCATTTGAAAAGATCAGAATTTCCTCCAACGAGTCATCAAGTGACTCATCATTTGACCTAATGGGTCGTCAAGTGACTCGTCGTTTAGGGAAATTCTATTTTTAGATAGTTATGATGGATGGTAGTGACGAGTCGTTTAGACACCCTACGAATCATTAAGTGACTCGTTAAGTGAGCAGCAGTAGGGAAAGTGTAAAATTTCAGTGTACTTCATGGATTAAGGAAATAAGTTGTAAAGTCCCTGACGACCCATTAAGTGACTCATCATTTGACCTAACGAGTCGTCAAGTGACTTGTATTTGACCTAACGAGTCGTTAAATGACTCGTCATTTCTGGAAGTATGAAATTTCTTGTCGAATCTTTAAGGGTGTTTTCATAATTTCTAAGCTCCTAAGTCCTAAAGGATATCACTTTAAGCTTAGGAAAGAGTGCTTTAAGGGAGATATTCACCCTAGAACCTTCATTCTACTCCTAAAACCCTAATTAGAATATCAAATTCTCTCAAGGCTCTCAAGAACAAGCTAGGGTTCTTCACTCTTATCCTCACCAATTCCCTTTGCATTTCAAGCTAACTCAAGAAATCAGTTTACCTAGGTATGTAGGGATATGAGTGAGGGGTTTCTTCCATCTTCATGTCCTTTTCAAGTTGTATTCATTATTCTCACCTCCCATGCCCTAATTTTCAAAATTCTAGGGTTAAGTTTCTTGTGGACGAATTCTTTCATGTTCTTCAGTGAAATCAATTTCCTTATGATTCAAATTATGTTCCTATGATTATGATTGCATATCCCTTATCAAATCCCTCATGAATCTATGAATTCACAGTTTCATGTATGATTTAAGAACTTCTACGGTTAGACCCAGATTGAATAGAATTCTATGATTCTCCCATGACATAAAGTCTCTTATGATTCAAGTTATGTTTTATGATCATGATGCATGTTTTCTACAAAAATCTCTCGTGAACCCATGAATTTCAAGTTTATATTGATTTTTGCCCTATTATGCATGATCTATGAATTTCAAGTTTATGAGCCTATGATTATAAGTTATGATGCATTACCAAAATATGTATGAAAGTTTATGAATCTTAAGATTATGAATTTTATGATTTCAAGTTATGGAGTTTTATTCAAGCATGTTTGATTTTCACGAAATTCAAGTTCAAGTATCATGTTTATGTTTATGGCCGAATCACGGGCCTCTTTCATGACTAGTTCACGTATTTCAAGCATGTTCATGTATCTTATAATTTTAACAAGCCCATGTATTTCAAGTATGTTTTCACGATGATGACTATGAGCCATGTGCATATTTTTGGGAGTAGTGTCTAGCACTGAGTAGGCAAGGGGTTCAAGCAAACCTCGAGTCTCAAAACTATGTGCCACCATAGGATAAGGGAACCTCGATGTTAGAGAATGTCACCCATAGCCCAAGGAATATGGGATCCTTACTATTAGAGAATGTCTCCCTTGCCTCAATGGATGTATGCAGGGGTCATCGATAGTGGAGATTGCCGCCTTGAGTCACGAGTGATATCATGCCTTAATCGTTCCTTTCATTTGCAAGTGATAATGCTCAAACTAGTACTCCTGAAAAAGTATGAAGTGGATGCTGTCAATAAAAAATCTAACAAAGAGGTTGGGGTCGAACCCACAGGAAATATGTTAAGAACTAGACTAATACCGGTATTTAAGCTGTTTGGTATGTTATTTCCAAATTGGGGGGTTTATAGAAAAACAATTGTAAAAAAGGCGTGAAAATCGGTTGTTTTTTATCAAGATTTATAATTAACTAGGGTAAGTGTTTCCCATGGGTTCATAACTACTCCGGATTTACATTCGTGATAAATCCCAATGCTTACTTATAGAACTGATAACTAGGGTTCATCCAAACGATTGGTTCGTCTCTATTGGACTCATGAGAGATTTTAGGTTAACCGTTATCAATTTGTTCCAAATTAATTATGTTGCGACCGCAACTCAAATTATACAATGATCATATAAATCAAGGCTTTGTTGTAATTTTTTTTTCCTAATCTCTACCTCTCTAGGTTCAAGCAAGTAAAGAATTCGGACGAGTATTAACATTGCACTTCCTTAAGAAACATTAAAGATGAAGAAATACAATACAATCGTTTAACATTGGTTTTGAATCACTTTGTGTAACCCTAGTTCGTTAATCTACCATTGTTCTACAACCCTAGTTGTGGAGGTTTTAGCCTCTCATGATTATAAGATTGTGATTAGTATTCATAGACAAACACATAATTAAATACTTACAATGATGATTGAAAGTAAACCTGCTTTGAATATTGCAAGAAAATATGATGAACAAATTCAATAATAATTGAGAAATCCAAGTTATGATCTCAAGAATTGCTCTCCAATGTAGTCAAAAACTAATTACAAACTTGATAATCAACTTCTCTAACTAATTCTGACTGTATCTGACCTATTCTAAACTAAAAGGAACATAAAAAGTATTTATACAAATAATAAAATCCTTTTCCTAAGTTATCAAGGAAATAACCAAATCTGGCGCCGACACATCGTACGACTCCTCATACGATCCGTAACAGGATTGTACAGGTTTTGCCTTATCTCGTACATCCCTTGGTTTCTGCAGAATTTGCTAAGTGTTGGCATCTGGTACGACTCGTAACATGATCCCACGAGTCATACAATTCAGTCGTGGTTTGGCTCTAAGAACTTTGGCATCTTCTGAAGATTTCTACAAGTGCCTTAGTATGCCTCATACCTTGCTCCTACGACTCATAACGACGTGTTGTATCATGAGACTGCTAAGCCCCAAAAATCACTAAAGCTTTCCACATCTCCTAGTATGGGTCATAGGTAGATGCTATGATCCGTAGGTGCTACTCGTATCAGGAGACTTCAATTGTGCAAATTTCTCTGATGTTTTCTATGACTCAAGTTACGGCTCGTACCAGGATGGTACAACTCATACTGAGAGTCATAATTTGCCTTTGCTTTGTACCAATTTTTTGAGATTTTCCACGAGTCTCAGTATGGCTCGTACAATCTTGGTACGACTCGTATTGAGATCAGTATTTGGCTTCTTTTCTGCACTTTTCTGCAACTTTTGCACATTTTTACTCCAATACCTATTTTCCCTGAAAATAAAGTAAAAACACCTCATGTCCGTATAAACATACCTAAGTCCTCATTTTTCCAGTTTTAAGCGTCGAAAGTACTGTAAACTCACAACACATCAACACCCTCAACTTAAGACTTTTGCATGTCCTCAGGCAAAGAAAACAAAAACTAAAAACGACGCTTAACTAGAAATAAACCTAAGATACTACAACCAACACCAATCAAAACTTGCACTATGAACACAAACAACTTTTGACCCTTCTCCATGTAAACCAAATAAGATATGCAGATCATGTACCACAAACCATGATAAACAGGGATCAAGATATATCATCTAGTTATTAGCAGAGAATCAAGTTATTAGCAATAATCTTCACACAGACAACTGGCAGAATAAAACACAAACCATGTACCCTCACAACAAATAAAGTCTCCAACTCATAGATATATGAAAATATGAAACTTGAGACTAAACAATTAAGACTCTCACTCTCATAAGGAAGTTCCAAATACTGCACATCGGATACCATAGGCGTGCCCTTATTTTCTCTACTTCGGCTCTTTGGACAGTCAAGCTAGGATCACTATAGGACTTTATTCGACTTGTAATGTAGGCTTAGGGTTGGGCATGGTAACTATGAGATTTTAGTGAGTAAACCCTCCTTGGCACTACATACTCGTGGCTCCACTTTTCACTTATTTCACCCTTTTCGCTTTTTAACTTTTTCCTCCCTTTTCTCCATTTTTATACAATATAGTATTTTCTACTTTTTCATGCATTTGTTTCTTTTCTTTTGTATTTTCTTTTTATTTTTCTTTTTCAGCTCTTTTTTTTTCTTGTCACACCACACCTCATTTTTAATTCTTTTTTCTTTCTTTTCCTTTTTCACTTCCCACGATCTATGTACCCCTACTCTATCCACCCTCAACTTAGACTTTTTGCCTGAGTTGAGGTTCACAATGTCCAAGGAGGTACTAGGGCCAAAACAAGTTTATTATAATAAAATTGGTAAGGTTAAATCAAAGAAAAATGATCCATCTAAGGCTCAAAATCGGGATCAAGGGAATCATATCATTTTGGTAGGGTATTTTAGGCTAAAATGGGCTAAACAAAAATGGCCTATGATTCTTACCTAACCAACCATCCTAAAACCTATGCAAAGACCAATCGGGCAAGTTCTAGATCCTCTATGCAGTATTGAACTAGGTATTGATCCTCATTCACTCATGGTACATATTTTGCATTCATTCTACCTATATGGTTCATACGTGGCTAACTATAACTACTTATGCTGATACACTAAATGACATAAAAAGATCCATAGAAATCATGCTGTGCAGTCAACAAGTACACAACTAACATCCAAAAAATTTTAAACAGGGTCATTTTCTTCAAAACTTCAAAACTAGTGCATTTTATTGGCCCAGTAATCCTATGCTACTTTATAATTTAACAAAAATATCCTATACATGCCGGTTCTACTAGATAGAATGCCCGAGAGAAAAGAAACATGGCAAGAAAAACTCTCGGACGAGTCAAAAATTCCAAAAATATACAAGTATACCCCCTCCCCTTTTGAAAAGCATGCTTCGTTCTCGAAGCACAGAATATAAAAACACAAGGGAAAGTGACATACCTGTGGTGCACTAAGCACTCCTATCATCTCGCGGAGGTGGTACCTCTGTTGTATCCATGGTGCTAGCGGTGGCCGACACACTCAATGGTACCTCTATGGGGGAAATGGTCAACCCCTCAAGAGTAATGGTCGCCTCTGCGACCTCATTAACAACTAGGGATAAATGTGGCTCTCCTGAAGGGTCCTTGCCACCTACAAGCTCGGCATGGGTAGTGGTGGAGCTACTCGCTCCTCTATCTCTCTCAAGCAACTTCGACTATGCTCGTCGTGAATCTGCTGACTCTCCAATCTTTCCCTCTTGCATTCTTTCTTTTCCTTCTTTCTCTTCTCCTTTAGGGTCTCATCTCCAACATCCTTCGAGACCCTCTTTTTCCCTTTTCCTCCCTCTACTCCAATCGGCTCCGAGTATACTGCTAAGTCAAGATCATCGTCCATCCCGATATCGAGGTCAGGAATAGTGGGGGCTACTAGAATTGTCGGCTATCGAGATGACAACTCAGTCACTTGGCTCTGAAAATCCCCTAACTCCTCACGAAGACTATCAATGTCAGTTTGCTTTGATATGCGCTCATTGAAGCAGCGCTCAAAGCTGTCAAGTCTGGCATGTACGACCTGTGCGGCTGCCTCAATCTCAACCTTCACCAAAGGCTTCACATTCTCCATCATAGACTGCACCTTTCTCTTAGTTACGGTCAGTCTGTTTGCCATTTTTTGCAGAAAGTCTTGAGGCACTAGCATATATCCTGCTGGGGTCTGGCTCAGAAGGCCCATAGAAGATGCAACCGAGGTGTTGGGAGTTGCCACCGAATGACCAGCCTGTGTAGTCGGTGTCATGTCCTTCTCCTGTGAGGTGGGGGTATTAACCTGCTCTCCCCAAACTACCCATGGTACCGGGATTGCAGTAAAAAGTCGTGCTCGGCTCACCGGGTTCATTTCATCCTAGATTAACCCAATTTCCAATGTCCACTATCCTCCAATCAACTGCTCCTCATTAGGACAGACCTTGAGACCTGCCTGCATACACAATCTGAACACGATACTCGAGAATGGGATAGTAGTGCTTAATCCTATAGCCCGATCCCGGATCTCCTCCGCAATGACCCTCAGAATGTTGATGGCGTACCTTGACATGATACACACCATCAATGCTACTCTGTCTGCACTAAGGGTGTTGTCATTCACGATCGATGCCAACTTGTGGCGAACTAGCATCCAGTAGGCATTCGCTATGAAATTCAGTGAATTTTTGGTGACCTGCTTTCCACTAGTCACCCGTTCTGCATTTTCTTTATCCTCAGCAATGACCCTAGTCAACCACTTTATCTGATTCCTTCTCTCCTCAATACCTAACTTCTCGATCTTCTTCATGGCGTCCACCCGATAGTCAAACTCCGGTGTAGTGTGTGGTGGTATGAACTAAGGCCCATATGATACCCGAGCAATAGTATGGTCAGACATGTCAATAGTGTAGCCTCGCACCATTACACTCTCCAGTTGGGATGATCTTTCAACTTTTGCCCATCTTTTTCTTTCTGCTCCATGGTAGCCAAATAATTGTCATAAAACTCCCGGACGATCTCTGAAGTGTATCGATCTGGGTTTCTAGCCATCCACTCAAATTTGTAGAAGCTAAATATCCACTTCATCTCCTCCACCTCATTCAGTGCATTGTAGAAGCTAAATATCCGCTCTTCTTGAATACTCTGCCTAGAGGGTTCTTGGCTGTGAGAGAGAGACCCTACTCATAGATTTCTTGCCACCGGTTACTTTCCACCGAATAGTACGATTCTCCTCAGGCAGAGTTTTCTCTCCCTCAGCATTGGATGCCTCATATTCAGATCCAGATTCACTATCTCCATCTCCGGATTGGGCCATATCAGACCCCTCATCATCATTACAGTTGCTTCCATACTCTTGGACTTGTTCCTCAGCTCCCTCCTTAGACTAGGGAGCGTTAGCAGATGTAGTAGTGGCCGCCTCGGACTGGGCTTAGCTTTTGCCCTAGTGGTTCGTGTCCCATCAGTGTCAGATATATCTACCCTGTACTCTTCCACTAAACCACTAAGAGAGGTGTTTGCATGTTTAGAGTCAGAGGGCTCATCTCTCAATGCCCTCCGAGTAGCTATCTCTGCCCTGGCGGTTTTGTCTTTGGCGGCTTTGGTTTCTTTCTTCTTTAAAGTCATTGTAATTATGGAGAAACAGGGTTAGAACTTCATATCTGAGAAAAAGAAAACAAGAAATTATCCTCTGAATTTTTTCATGGGTCTTTAATATGACTCGTACCTAGAAGGTACAATCCGTACTGAGGCTCATAACATCTCAGGTTACAGTCACAACTCTGAGGTACGACTTGTACCATGAAGGTACGATCTGTACCACGAGTCATATGAGGATACCCCTTGAAAACCATTATTCTGTATTTTTTCATGACTCATGGTATGAACCATAAGTCAATTCCATGAGTGGTAGTAAAGGTCATACAGTTGCCTTTAGACTTGACCCTTTTCAGATTCCTGGTACGATTGCCAGGTACGGCTCATAGTAGGATACCACAGGTCGTACTAGGTTCCATACCAATTAATTGTTGTACATTTGGCTTAGGACAGTCCCAACGAGCCATCCTATGAGTCGTAGTATAAAACCACGAGTCATAAGAAGGCTTGTGAAGCCTGTCCTTGCCTTTGTTCATGTCAGTTGTGCAAGTAAGTTCAATTTGTGTTGGGTACTCAAAATTCCCCAATTCTAGGCATGCATATTTCACGTTTTTACAACTACCCAATTCTCCCTTTTTAATTCACAACTCATAACTCAGTTTGTAACAATTTAAGTTCGATTCTAAGCATGGTTGAATTTCTACCCAGTCAACAAAATCATATTTCAAATTACTGATTATTATCCTCATCTATTTCATGCATTTTGAGGACTCCAGTTGTTAAGCAAGTTCATACAAGCGCGAAGGTCTTTTTACCCAACCCAAAGCATAGTTACTTACTTGAATTTTGTGAAATCTTGCTCAACTTCATGCGTTAGTTAGTGATTAGGGTTGGAACTCGATTTGAGCAGTGTTAATCGAGCATAAATTTTGATTAATCTATTGGTTATCTTGAGTTATAGGTGTGATGGAGTCGTGGGAGGTATTTGTGAGTTCGAGTTTTGATTGCGTGGGAGAAGAGTCCAAAGGATTTGGTATTTAAATACATTAGGGCAAATTTGAAAATTTGTGTTGAGTCCGGTCGTTTTAAGCAATTTGGCCCATCACCACTCGTATCACAAGTCTTAGGTTTGACCTACGACTCGTCCCTAGGGCTCATAATAAAGGTTTAAGAAAACTTACCTGTGGACCTACAAGCACATCATATGACTTGTACCATAGAGGTACGAACCGTACTACGACTCACTGGTCAATCTGAACTAGAGTTTCATACTTTGCATAGTTCATAACTACAGTGAGTACTACGACCCGTACAATGGAGTTATGAGTCGGAGGACCAACCGTACCATGAACTCATGCACTAGACCATATCTCTGCTTCTCACCACAACTCATACTACGGACCGTACAATGCTCTTAGGAGTCGTACTGAGGCTCGTAGTACCAGTCTGTACTATAATTTTTTTACAACCTATTTTTGTTTCACCTGCCCACTTAGCCCATATAAGTCAATAAACTTGGGTTGCCTCCCAAGAAGCGCTTGATTTAATGTCATGACACGACATAGGTGGTTCAGTTACTCAGACTTCACCGAACCACCTCATGGTTACCTCTCAAGAAGCGCTTGATATAATGTCGCGGCACAACGCAAGTCTCTTGACTACTCAGACTTCGTCAAGAAACTCAAACTCATCCTCGATTGCTGAGACCACTTTAAACTCATTTGGCTGCTTCATTGAATGACAGATATTGAAAGTGACCTTCTCTTTATTATGCCTGAATTTCAGTTGGCCAACCTCAACATCTACTAAAGCCCTCCCAGTGGCAAGGAATTGTCGCCCCAAAATGATGGAGACCTCAAAGTCAACCTTGCAATCTAGGATCATGAAAGGAAATTAAAGAGAAATTAGATAAATTCTTCAAGCTTGATCTCCAAGGAAAGGCTCTAAGTTGCATGCATGGAGTGGAAATTCTTAGAATAGGTTTAACACCATTAAAACCCTACTAACTGAACTTAAAACGGTGTAGTTTAGGACCTTAGGTTTAAGAATTAAGAAAATATCCTTAATGAAAAGTCTGGAATTTCTGCACTGCCAGTGACAACAAGGCCTATAATGATTCGTTCCTTGCACCCACGAGTCATTACCTTTCCCGTGGTTTCACTCCATTTTTGAGACTCAGGTCAGCCACAACGACTGCCAACGACTAGCCGCTTCTGTCCATTGTCAGCATTGTCCACTTTCTGGAAATCCTCCCAGCGGAAATATACCACGACTCATTGTCATATACAACGAGTCATGTTGTGACTTGTCTCGGCCACCTTAACAAGGACCACCCTTACAATGACTCCCTTATGATGACTCATTATAAAAACCATAAGGTTGTCCTTAGACCCGTTACTCCAAAGTTTACCTTTGCAGACCCTTACAACGAGTGTCTTCAACGGGTCGTTAGACCCACCAACAAACCGTACCATGAGTCGTTCTGAGAGAAATCTTAGATTTTTCTGCTATTTTCATTTCAACTTCCCGAGTTTAGTCTTAGGCACTTCCGAGGTATTACATAGGTGATCATCTCAATTTCTATTGAAATTGATCATGCCAGCCCTCAACATATCCTCTAGAATTTGAATAGTTCGCTCAGCCTGGCCATCTGTTTGTGGGTGAAAAGTTGTGCTGAGCTTGACCTGAGTACCTAGTCCCTTCTAAAATGACTTCTACAAGTGCAAGGTGAACTGAATACCCCTATCTAATATGATGTACAAAGGGACTCCATGCAGTCTGACTAACTCCCGGATGTA
Organism: Datura stramonium; assembly: GCA_018107945.1. Lineage (NCBI taxonomy): Eukaryota > Viridiplantae > Streptophyta > Magnoliopsida > Solanales > Solanaceae > Datura > Datura stramonium. The sequence goes on along the minus strand of JACEIK010000566.1, from coordinate 271,652 downwards.
TAGTCTAGCATAATCTTCTGTTGAATCTGTGGTACCGGTAGGAAATGTGCTGAGTTAATCATCCGGTCTACAACCACCCAAATTGAGTCATGCTGTCGACTCATAAGAGGTAAACCTGTAATAAAATCCATGTTCACTTCTACCCATTTCAAAGTAGGAATGCTAATATCTTGGGTCATACCCCGGGTCTCTGATGTTCAAGCTTAACCTGATGGCAATTTTGATACTTAGCTAAAAATTCTGCAAGGTCCTTCTTCATGTCATTCCACCAGTAGACTTCTCGTAGATCGAGGTACATCTTGGTGGCACATGGTGTGGATAGAGTGCCTGGTTCTGTGAGCTTCCGTTAGTATTTGCAGCCTCAAATCATCTACATTGGGAACACACAACCTATCTTAGTAATGAAGCACACCATCTCCCCCTTTGGAAAAATGCTTCCACTTCTTTCTTTAGGACTGCTTCCTTCAACTTGAGTAGGATTGGGTTTTATCCTACTTTGACTTAACCTCTAACTCCAAGGAGGATTTTGACCCACTCTAGACTACAAATCCACCCTTTGTTGAATCAATAAACTAGACCCCTAATAAAGCCAGTCTATGAGTGTCCTTTTCCAGCTCCTTTTTACCCTCCTCAACATGAGAAACACTCCCTATAGATATCCCGCTGAGGGCATCCACCACTAGGTTGGCTTTGCCCCGATGGTACAAGACACTCATGTTGTAGTCCTTTAACAAGTCCAACCACCTTCTCGGACGTAAATTCAGGCCCTTCTGACTGAACACATATTGTAGGCTCTTGTGGTCAGTAAAAACATCCACATGAACCCTATAAAGGTAGTGCTTCCAAATCTTTAAGGAAAATACTACCGCTGCCAGCTCAAGATCTTGAGTTAGATAGTTCTTCTCATGAAACTTGAGCTTTCTGGAAGCATAAGCTACAACCTTACCATGTTGCATTAGAACACAACCAAGGCCAACTCTAGAGGTATCACAATAGATCACGAACCCGTCTGACCCTTCTGGCAGAGTCAACTCCTGAAAACTCTTCTCACATGCATCAAATCACTAAAACTTCACCTTCTTTTGAGTTAGTCTGGTCAAGGAGAAGCAATGGAGGAGAATCCTTCTATGAGTTTTCAGTAGTTGCCGGCTAGGACCAAGAAACTCCTGTGGTCTGATGGAGAGGTGGGTCTTGGCTAGTCCTTGACTACCGCTATCTTTAGAGGATTTACCTGAATACCCACTTAATACACATGACCAAGAAATGCTACTAATTTCAGATAAAATTCACACTTGCTGAATTTAACAAACAACTAGTGGTCCCTGAGAGTATACAAAAAAATTCTTAGATGGTCTGCATGTCCCTCCTCTGTTCTGAAGTAAACCAGAATATCGTCTCAAAAGACAATAACGAACATGTTCATGTACTGAAAGTAGAGAAAGAAATAATATATCTGAAATACCACTCTAAAAGACAAGTCTGGTCTGAAAGCCAACTACTGAGGAGTTGCTGGGACAGGCCCCCAGCCAACTCAAGGTCTATACAAAACCATTCCCAATTGAAGTAAATAAAGAAGGCCCTCAAATGAGGAGGACTCACACTCTGATCTGCTGAAATGTAATGCTCTTAAACTGAAGTAACTATCTGTGTTGGATCTGAGAACCTGCATCTATATCATGAAACGATATAACATGAAAAGCATGCATCAGTACTTTGAATGTACTGAGTAAGTGGGAGAAACATACTGAGTATAAAGTCTGAACTGAAATGACACGCCATGACCAACAGGTAAACTGAACTGAACTACTGATATAATCTGAAATGGTCAAAGCGACCCTGTCTGATGGTCAAGGACATGCCCTAAATCTGAAACACTGAATCTGAATTTACTTTACTGAACTGAGCTGCTTATTCTGATATTGGACTGGACTTACTAGTGGCAGAGGCTATAACCGACATATAACCACGTGAGCTAGACGTGGATTCCGATGTATACACCCCACCGGTAGGACCCAATATACCTTGCCAGGGTATAAAGGCATGGACTGTGAGAATCATTGTCAAAGGGGGCCATGAGGCCAAGTAAAATATAACCTACGGTGGCAACATAGTTCTGGAACCTGGGTGCGCTGGAACCCCAACCCTTTCGGTGCTAAGTCCTACTCCCACTGGATAATTCTGTTACTACTACTACCAAGAAGATAGCTCGATACTGGGGTCCAAGACTATACTAACCCAGGGATACTGTCATAGAGTTCCCTGAGCGTCTTATAGGACCAGATTTGTAAACTGAGTTCTAAGACTAGTCAAAGCTGCTTAGCTGGAAGCGTCGTAACCGTCTAAAGAACAAACTGATAACTAAACTAGGGTCCTGGGGCTGGTCAGATCTATATAACTAGAATGTCATGACCGCCTAATGGACCAAATAACTGTAATATGAGTCTGAGTCTAATAACTGAGAGGCACCACTGACACCTCGGGAAAGGACTATAGTCAAACTGACCAGCTGACATTTCTGACTGACGCTGAATAACATACAAGTAACTAAGTTTTTAACACATACAAGCATTATAAAAGCCCCTAACTCTGAAAGATTCAACCTATTCTCAAGAGTTCAAAGCTTAAGCAGGATTTTAATTTCTGACTTTTCAAAAGTTAGGGCTGAATTTCTAAATTGATGGAACAAGCATCATTTTTATTACAAGCTGGTGGAAAATAGCTACCATTAACATTGGGATTCCACATGAAATAATCCAAGAACAATAACAATAATTTCAAATTCACAATCCAAGGGCTATGATTGAAAGTGAACAAGGAGAGCTTTGGGGGATGCAAGGGGACAACAATTTCCTTACTGAATTCCCACATACCTAACGAAAAACTAAGAGAAATAGCTTGAAATTTGGAGAAGATCAATCTGCCCTAGCTGATGCCCTGAACTGCTCTGAAAGGAATTCTACACTCTGTTTCTTTGAAGTCTGAGGGGGGGAATATGGGGAGAAACTGTTGATTACCCCTTCGAAAACCCCTGAATGAACCCCAAGTGACGAAGTTTAGGGATTAGGTAGGTGGAATTTTACAAAAATAACCCTGAAATTTAAATCTGAAATCTGGACGACAGGAACCAACGGGCTTCAGGACAGCTCGCTGGTCAAAACGACGGCCTGTTGAATCCAGTCGTGGTTTCAGGGTTCATAAACTAGGTTTATTGGAGCTGTTCCATGGTAGGGCACAATGATCTATTTCAAGAAACAACGGGCCGTTGATACCTTCCGATGGTACTGGTGAGAAAACAAGGCCTTGAAATAATGGTCAACACAACGACTCATTGGTAGGACCAACGGGTCGTTGAATAGACTCGTGGTCTACACTGGAGGGGCCTGGAAGCAGACGACGGGTGGGCACAATGGCTCGTTGGAGTCTACCACGGGCCATTGTTCCCTCTCATTGCCTCAGGGAAGGGTCCGGTAGACCCCTGAACCTGGGATTCAACGGACAACAGGATGGATCGTTGTTAGGATCAACGGGTCGTCCTATGTCTCGTTGTTTCCCCTCGAAGGAAGGTTGCTACTAACCACGACCACTTACAACGGTTCATTGGTTCCACCAATGGTCCATTGTAGGGGTCGTCTGACATAGAAAAATTTCTAGTTTCTGTGATTTTTCATGCAACGTTTGAATTTGGTCTAGAAAAGTTTTGGGGTGTTACACATTCGTTGTTCTAGGTCTCGTATCTCGATCCGGTGTCCAAGATCGGGTCTTTATATTATTTTTTATGAGTCTTTCTTAATTTGATGGCATAACTATTACTTAATGATCAATTATAAATGAATATGTGATATGATATCAATTTATTAGTATCAAAACAAGCTAGTAATAAATTACGATATAATTTTTTTTATAAGTGCTAATTGTTTAAAAGAATAACTTATTCTATATATTCTAATGACACGACCCAAATGGATAAATCATGCAGGCACCTATATCGACTCTATGGCGTATTCTAGGAGAATCCCTTTGTGAAATACAGGCACCTATATCGACTCTAGCTCGATAGGAGAATCCCTTTGTGAAATAACATATAATACCATTTTCAACCCTCACTAATTTGTACAAATCAATAATGATTGAAGTTTAATAAAATGCTTCCCAAAAATCTTAACTCTCCCAAGATCTAGTCTAGACAAGTAGAAGAGTTCTATATAGAGTACTGACAATAAAAAGACACAGCTTTACCTGCGGATGAAATGGGAACTAACACTAAGTGTCGCCCTCGTCAAACATAAAACTACAATTCTCCTGCCACAAACTACTCTCATAAAGATGTAGCAAGGTAGTATCATTATACCATACATACCAGTAGGCATCATCGATCGACTAGGATTAGTTCACGCAATAATATATAATTAACATGAATTTGATTAACCTTTATTGTTTACAACAAAACACACTTATAGGCTATACCTAGTTCTTGATTTATTCCTCATTTAAGTGCACAATTATACACCAACACGTAAATGAACACACCAGGGTTTAAGCAATCAGTACTTCAACTCCCAATTCCTACACTAGTATCATCGTCTCGCTGCAACGATGATTTTCCTGCTACGCGCTCTCGTGGCCACGGGAACATGCCCGCTATAGTAGTAACCCCCTTAAACGATGTCTCGACATTACTAGCACATCTCTTTTTCAACTCCCCTTTCTAAGACTAAAATCCTATAACCCATTACCTAATCCAAATTCCATTAGCAAAACTCATTTTTTTCATTCCTTATTCATTCAACTACTACGCGATATTTCGACCTATGCCGGTTACACTTTTATTTTAACCATCGTTAACATTCGATAAACCATATTATCTTTTACAACTCTCAATTCTACACCTATTAGTGGAATCACTCTCACATTCAGAGTCAACCCAGTACGAAACATTAATTACATAAAATCAACTTAGCTCAGCTATATTAGACTCTTCCAAATCAGGGAATCACCTACATATCGCGGGTAACCACGTCAATCATATATTTATCAACAAGAATTAAGTAACATAATTAAGTCATCAACAAAAAAGGCATTCAATCATACTAATAAGGTCGTGAACCTATAGAAATATGGATACAAGCATATATCTGCACCTCCTTAATCTCTCTATGTACACCTCTGCACTATATTCATATCATGTAGTACCATACGTGTACCATATCATTATATACTACCTTACATCTATGTCTCTCATAGCATGACCAAACCATGTCAGTATATTACATATCACATTTGTATATTTGTACGTCTGTCACACATATGTCTATCTATACATTTGTCATACATCTGTCTATCTATACATTTGTAACACATCTGTATATCTGTACGCACAAATCAAAGGGTCTTATTTCTTTCCTTCCAGTCCTGACCTGTAGAAACTCTAGAAATTCATGTACTATACACCTAGTTGCATGAATACCATATCATACCTGTCTGTGTACTCTTGTCTATACACATAGTTGTATGAACATCATATTATGCATGTATGTGTACTCATATCATGCCGCTTGCCCAGATGTTCACCTCGAGCACGAGCCATCCATTTCAAAGTATTCATGCACACACTAATCTACTCGTCTGGATGCTCGCCTCAGACATGAGCCTCTCATCTTAGGGTAAGGATGTATTACCCCCCTGTCTCAACATGTTTCAGTATGCTCTCAATTAGTTTCCACGTACTCCACACATAGTCAGGAATAACATCTCACAATTTAATCCACTTAACAACATACATTCGACAACAAGAATTAATCAATAAAATTTTAACATAATCATTGTCCGAAGACCATTCAATTATATAATCAATTTATTGATACTCAATACACTATTCGTAATCCTATTTCCACATTTTCAATTTACCGACCAATAAAAGTATGGAAACTTAGTTCCCTTTCCTAGCCCCACACGGGAATCAAACAACTATTCTAGTCTTTACAAAATCCCCCATCCTATTCTGTGCTCCATTATTTATGTGTTCATCCTTACGAACTCTAGTTACTCAGGACCATATTTATTATGAAGCCCTCTTTTCTACTACCGCGATAAACTAACTGCACACACAAAAGTAAATATCTAATTACATATATAAATATAATCTACACATCCTATTTAGGAGCATACCGTGGTAATTGTTGAGACCTTCAGCCTATGACCAAAATTTTGAGAATCTAGTATTAAAATATATTCATACCCCCATGATCACATAACATTAGTTTCCTCTCTCCTCTCTTGTTAACCAACTATTTCCTCTCAACCTTACTAATTACCAGGTATAGCTTGAACTGATTGTCATTAGTACTGTAACTTCCATTTCACCTGTCAAGAACACATCAACCATACAAACATATACGAATCACTAATTGAAGTCTAACACGAAGGTAAGCCATAACCTACCTGGGCCAAGCTATCATTAAGGAAAGGGTAGCACTTCGTTTCCTAGCTTTGAATTCATCTTTCTTGAAGAATCCCGTTGAAGGGGTTGGTGAAATTTATCTCTTCCCTAGCCTCCCCTTTCTTTTCTAAAATAACCACGATTGGTTTCAGGACATTTTTACTGACAAAACCTTATTATTCTAGGATCTATATTTTAAAATTGGAAAAAACATATAGTTCTGGCTCGCATCTCCCACTGCAGCAATGCGAGACCCGCTGCAGCGGTCCTGTTATGGCGACCAGGTGCCCGCCGTAGCGGTCCTGTCGCTGGGACTATGAAAACTTCTAATTCCACCCTTCCAATTGAAACCTATTCATTACCTCTATTCATACCAGCAATTAAATCAAACTGTAAAACTTTAAATTTCGGGGTTATCATTGCCAAGTGTTAAAGTGATCGGACGGGTCATTACATCAGATACCAATTAAAAATCCATTCATACCCGAATGGCCCCATGAAAACAGGCCAAGGTTTTTCAGTTATCTCGGGTTAACTTGTCATGTGGTCATAGTCTCAATTTTCCCCATCAACACTATGGTCTTACCGATATTATTCTAGGTTTTTAGACTAATATCTTCACTAGATCCTTATCTTGAAACCCTACGATGCTAAAAGGCATATCACCCGGGATACGAACATTTTACCCTTATATTATAGCCAGAAGAAGTACCCGTGCTCTTACTCCTATTAACTAGTTTCATCTTGGTTCGATCTATCTAAGCTCGAGCTTTTCGAATTTTTCACTTATGACCCTACACCTATGCACCCCCAGACACCACTCATTCCCACAGAACTCCGTGTAACCAGAATATTTAATGTGGTTATCCTCCAGAGAATTTGAAACATCACTATTTTAAGTTAGTCTGCTACAACGATTCACGTTCTACCGCAGCGGAAAGCGGTCTATTGCAGCATAACAAAAACCAGTTTAAAGGCCAGAACGATGGTTTCCTGGCTCCTTCTCACTTGGCAAATACTCTCAACTCTCCGGTGGCTTTTGCTCAATTTCCTCAAGTAAACCTCGTTCTCATGACTTCCTTACCTCATTTTCTATTTATTGATTGTGATAACATGCCTACTTGCACCATTTTGGTGTGGTTATTGGGATAGTGAGGGTAGGTTTCTTTTTAAACTATTAGACTAGATTCTCGAAGCATGTTACTTGCATTTACATCCCCAAGTGTTCTATATCATTCTCTGCATGTTCTTGATTGATGTAGTTGTTTCTTGAGTAACGATGGGGTTTAGGTAGGGCGATGGTTCGGCTTCTCCAATTCTCTAGGGCTTGAATCCAGACTCTATCGTGGTGGAAAATGGTTGGTAGGGCATGGGTAAGTCTACCCCTTGTCCAATCTGTGCCTAACTTAGAGAAAAATTGAGGTTGAAAACCCTACCTCCATTATTGAGTTCAGAGGCTTGCTGGGGAAGATGATGTCGGCTGCATCGGGTCTTTTCTACCGTGGAGGACTCGTCATAATGGTCCACCTTTGCTGTAGCGGACCTGCTGCCGCAACAACTCTTTCTCTACAACGGTCACACCTTAGGCAGTGAGATGTGTCCCCAATTTTCTATTTTTGATTCTGGTTCTATCTCTTACTTGTTTGATCCCTCTTTTAATACATTCATTTTTCTATAGGTTTTTTATCACTATGTCAAGCAGCAGCGGCTACAGCCACACTTCCTATTACATTAGGTTCGTGAACGTCTAGTTCCAGTTCCAGCATAGTGAGCAGGCGGCCAAGGGCCTGATGCATGAGAGGGGCTTCATCATGCAAGACATGGCGAAAAAGACACCAGAGTTCTATGCACATCTAGGAGATGGGGTGGGTTCCTCTGGCTGGGGTAAGGGAGTTCTATGCCAACCTCCCCATCGTGAACTGGAATCACCCAGACCCCATCACCTATGCCAGGGGGAGGCAAATTAGTTTGAATGTCACTGCTATTAATGAGGCTTTGGATCTGCCAAATCCTCTGGAGGACGAGCTGAGGTCTTGAAACGTGGATGAAAATGGGTAGTGGCTAGCAGACACCATGGTAGTAGAGGAGCAAAGGGACTCATCTCATTGGGACATTATTTAGACTGGTATTAAGGGTACCCACTTTACTGTGGAGGCTAGGAGGTGGCTAAATTGGTGTCCCAGATGATCCACCCATCCACCAATGTCATCGACGTGACTTATGCCCGAGCATTGGTGGTGGCCTATATCCTGAGCAGTGTGCAGGTAAATATGGGGACATAGATACTAGAGGAGTGGAGGTACTTCTCGGTCCGGAGTGTCACTGGCCTTCCTTTCCCTTCTCTCATTACCCTGCTTTGCAAGCGGGCCAGGGTGCATCAGGAGGTCAGGGATGTCATAGTGGCCTGTGATGTGACTTTTAATCTCCTAAGGGTGGAGGATGCAGAGTGGAAGGTTAGGAAGAAGAGAGAAAACTGCTTCTGGCGACGATGTTGGTGGGGCCAGTACTTCCAGGCTAGTGGGTCCCTTTGAGCAGATTGAGACAGAGATGGCCGCCATGCTGGAGCTGTTGGGAGGATTGCCCAGACCCCCGTCATGTAGCAGTCCATCTAGCGCAACTGCTGTGGATCCAAAGGGGGCCACAGGGAGCGATTTCTTCCTTGGACCAATCCCACGTGGAGCTCAGGGAGGACTTAGAGAGAGAGAAGAGAAAGTGATGCACCCCGAACAAGCTCACATGTGGAAGGGGTTTAAGAAGATCCTGAAGACCCTTTCCCCCGAATCCAGGATGCCCCAGGTGACCAGAGAGGACCTACCAGAATTTTCTTTCCTCTGTCAGTTCGAGGACGAGATGGCCGGTGACCTTAGAGGTGGCAGCGACGAGGCCTCTAGTTAGTCATGGACGCAGTGTCCCCCCCCCCCTACTCCACTTTAGATACGTGATTTGGGATGCCTCTGTTTGGGGCATGTAAGACAATCTTTGTTTCTTTTGCGTGTTTTTGGATATTACCTATTTCTGGCAACTAGTTTTTACGGGTGCCTATTTGGCATCCTTAGACAATGACTGTGTTTTTGGGCCCTTTCTATTATATGCTATTGTTGTTTTCCCCATATTCAAATGCTTGGTTTTATCATTTTTTACATAATGCAACTATTTTTCAAAAACAAGGGATTTTCGAATTCTGCCTAGTAGTTGTCTGCTGCAGCGAACCTGCCACGATGGATCATTCCTTGCTATAGCGAGTTTGCTGCAGTGAGACACACCTTGCTGCAGTGAAACTCACTAAGCAGAACACCTACAGGAATTTCTGTCCCTTCGGTCAACTTAAGCCACTTTCACCCTCCAGTTCATCTTATATCCTTATACTATTCACATTGCCAGATACCAATCGAGCTCATCGAGATACCAATTAAAATTCTTCAGATATTAATTGGACTCAACCCAGCAACCAACACACTAAGACGACACAATAGGGAAGAATAAAACTAAGAACTTCCTAGATGCCTAGTAGCCATCCGAAGATTAGATGTGGACATCTACACACCAATCCGCAGGAGTCTAGTCGATACTGCTCTTGTAATTGTGAGATCGCTAACCTAGACACTCTGATACCAACTTGACACAACCCAAATGAACGGATTATATGGGCACCTATATCGACTCTAGCTCGATAGGAGAACCTCTTTGTGAAATAACAGATAATAACATTTTTAACCCTCATTAATTTGTAAAAATCAACAATGTTTGAAGTTCAATAAAATACTTTCCAAAAACCTTGACTCTCCCAAGATCTAGTTTAGAAAGGTACAAGATCTATATAGAGTACTGATAATAAAAAGACATAGCTTCACCTGCGGATGAAATTGTGGAAGTTGATGAGTGTCACCATGATCAATTAGGAAACTGCAATTCTACTGCCACAAATTACACTTAAAAAGGTGGAGCAAGGTAGTATCAGTATATCACACGTACTAATAGGCATCATCGATCGAGTAGGTTTAGTTCACGCAACAATATATAGTTAACATGAATTTGATTAACCTTTACTGTTTACAACAAAACACACATATAGGCCATGCCCAATTCTTGATTTATTCCTCATTTAAGAGCACAATTATAAACCAACACATAAATGAACACACCAGGGTTTCAACAATCAGCTCTTCAACTCCCAATTCCTACACTAGTACCATCATCTCACTGTAGTGGTGATTTGCACGCTACTACGCTCTTGTGGCCATGAATACATGCCCGCTGCGATGGTAACCCGCTTAAATAGTGTCTCGATGTTACTAGTACATCTCTTCTTCAACGCTCATTTTAATACTAAAATCCCATTACTCATACCTAATCCAAATTTCATTAGCAAAACTATTTTATACATTCCCTATTCATTCAACTGCTCTGTTATATTTTGACTTACGCCAGTTACCCTTTTATTTTATCCATCGTTAACATTCGATAAACCATATTAGCTTTTACAACTCTCAACTCTACACCTATTAGATAAATCGCTCTCACATTTAGAATCAACCCAGTATGAAACATTAATAACCCAAAATCAACTTAGCTCAGCTATATTAGACTCTGCTAAATCAGGCAATCGCCCATGTATCGCGGGTAACCACGTCAATCATATATTTATCAATAATCATCAAGTAACACAATTAAGTCATCAACAAAGAAGACACTCATACTAATAGGGTCATGTTCCCATAGAAATATGGATATAAGCGTATATCTGCACCTCCTTGACCTCCCTCTGTACACCTCTGTAATATATTCATATCATGTAGTACCATACGTGTACCAAATCATCATATACTACCTCACATCCGTGTCTCTCACAGCATGTCCGAACCATGTCGATATATCACATATCACATCTGTCTATCTGTACGTCTGTCACACATCTGTATATCTGAACGCACATGCCAGAGGGTCTTATTTCTTCCCTTCTAGTCATGACCTGCAGGAGATTCTAGAAATTCATGTACTGTACACCTAGTCGTATGAAAATCATAACTTACCTGTCTATGTACTCTTGCTTGTACACCCAGCCGTATGAACAACATATCATACCTGTATGTGTACTCTTGCCTGTACACCCAACCATATGAACATCATATCATATCTGTTTGTGTACTCATACTATTCCTCTTGCCCGAATGCTCACCTTGAGCATGAGCCACTCAGATCTAAGTATTCATACACAAACTAATCTGCTTGTCCGGATGCTCACCTAAGATACGAGCCTCTCATCTCAGGATAGGGATGTATTACCCTCTATCTCAACATGTTTCAACATGCTCTCAATCAGTTACCACGTACTCCACCCATAGTCAGGAATAGTATCTCACAGTTCAGTCCACTTAATAGTATACATTCGACAACAAGAGTTAATCAATAAAATTCTAGCACAATCATTGTCCAAAGACTATTCAATAGTATAATCAATTTATCGATACCCAAGAAACTATTCGTAATCCTGTTTCCATGTTTTCAATTTACCGACTAATAAAGTATGGAATATTAGTTCCCTTTCCTATCCCCACACGGGTATTAAACATCTATTCTAGTCTTTATGAAATCCTCCATCCTATTCCGCGTTCCGTTATTTATGGGTTCATCCTCACGAATTCTAGTTACTCAGGACCATATCTATTATGAAACCCTCCTTTCTCCTACCGTGATAAACTAACTGCACACACACAAGTAAATATCTAATTACATATATAAATACAATCTACACACTCTATTTAAGAGCATACCGTGGAAATAACCGTTAATACCTCAACGCATGACGAAAATTTTGAGAATATAGCATTAAAATCTATTCATACCCATTATCACAATATAACACAAGTTATCTCTCTCCTTTCTTGTTATTCTAGCTATTTCCTCTCACCCTGACTAATTACCATCTATAGCCTGAACTGATTTTCATTAGTATTATAAATTCCATTTCACCTGTCAAGAACAGATCACCCATACACACACATATGAATTGCTAATCAAAGTGTAAAACGAAGGTAAGTCATAGCCTACCTGGGCGCCAAGCTATCATCAAGGGAAGGGTAGAACTTCATTTTCTAGCTTCGAATTCATCTCTCTTGAAGAATCACGCCCAAGGGGTTGGTGAAGTTTTTCTCTTCCCTAGCATCGTCTTTCTTTTGTAAAATAACCAGAGCAGGTTTCAGGGCATTTTCACTGACAAAACCTTATTATTGTAGGATTTTGGTTTTAAAAGTGGGAAAAACGCGGAGTTCTAGCTCGCGTCTCACCTTGCAACTACGCAAGACCTGCTGCAACGGTCCTGTCATGGTGATCAGGTGTCCGCCGTAGAGGTCCTGTCACTAGGCCTGCGAAAATTTCTAACTTCACCCTTCCAATTGAAACCTAGCCATAACCTCTATCCGTACCTGCAACTAAATCAGACTGTAAAACTTCAAATTTTGGGGTTGTCATTGCCAAGTGTTAAAGTGGTCGAATGAGTCTTTATATCTAATATATTGTACAACTTTGTATTCAATGCATCTTTATAATGATAATATTTATATGAAATGTTAATCCGTTAATAGTGTATAGTAATACAAGTTTTGTAATACTATAATGTAAATTATACACATAATGCATGCATTTAAATGCTCATGTAAAAGTAAATGAGTTTTTTATTTTTCAATCAAACACTGATTCTACAATGCTTTTGTTCAATGGAGCAAGTATTAGAACAAACTGAAGGAAGATCAAATGAATTGGATTGAACTCTTAAATATGATTATTTACCAATTTAAAATTTATAATTTTCTTT